>CAJFCP010000075.1:1473959-1560590 GCA_904066005.1 Synergus itoensis | reverse complement strand
GTTCTGAACGTTCAAATGAACGAAATATTTTTTTCAAATTATATTTTATCCAGAAATATTGTGCCCACTAAAAATAACAATCAGGATTACAAGTTTATTTCATTTTTTATTATTTTCAATGTAAATGAATCAATATTTAAAAACTTTTTATAGTTACAAATACAATCAATACAAAAATTCGTTCATTTGAACGTTCAGAACTTTTCAATCATTTTGAAGTTTATTAAGTATATTACATGTATATATTTACAAGGATCTAATAGTGAGTAAATATTTTTAAGAGTTTCACTAACCATGAAATTCGGTCGTTATGCAGCCATAAATCTGTATACCTAACTAAAGACCTGAACTTTATTGGAAATATCCTGAAAGGATTTTCTTTTATTCTTCCAAGACTGAAAAGTTCTGAACTTTCAATTGTATTTTAAACTAAAAACAGTTTTAAAATATTGATTCATTTGCATTGAAAATAATTCTGTATGAAAGAAACTTGTAATGTCTATTGTTATTTTTGGTTGGAACAATATTTGTGATTATAATAGAATTGGGAAAAAGTATTTCGTTTATTTGAACGTTCAAAACTTCTGGTACATTTACAATCAACCATTATTCAATTTTTATTCATCATACTAGTTAAATATTGAATAGTGTAATTTAAAATTGATAATTGAATGAGTTTCGTGATTAAAAGTCGTGGGTTTTAATCTTCTAAGCTATAAGCTATAAGCTTACAATTTTAGGGATTGGTAAGGGTTCAAAGCCATATGAATGCCTTGGCAACAGTTTTCATCCTAGCAGATCCGGAGCCTCGGAGCATTATTATAGTCGCTCGGATGATTCTGCGACGCAGATTTGAGGGGAAAAGTGGATAGATTTTATAGAATATAGAATATTGTTGTGGGTTCATTCCTCGCGATATATGGCACCGTCTGCTGAGGTAGTCGGAGTTTTTATATCCTTTATTCCTTTAGAATCGAAAGAAGAGACTACTAATAAAATCAAGAGAGCTTTTCTTTGTAGCTACGGTAGTGGAAACCATATCAGAGGGAACCCACGATTTCCTTAGGGCGGCAGTGGTAACGGTAACGTAACCGTAATCCGAGGTTCCTGGACGTCCATCGGACCATCATTTACTCAGAGGTCCTCAACAAGCTTCTTTAGATTTACCCCAATGCTTAATCAGAAATATTTGCATTCAGGAAAATACGTCATTCAAGAATTCTGACAATGATAGGAAATACCGTGAATAATGACTAATGGTATCTATCTGCTATAGCTATATAAAGGATTAACCATAAGGATAAGTAATTTCCTCCGAATCTTCAGATATGACTCAATATACCAATCTTATATTGCTTATTTCAGAATTGGAAAGTTTAATTTGGAATTGATTTCGTTTCCTCGGAAACTCTGCAGTGTCATCCAAGTTTTCTTTTTATTTTGATTAGCATTAGAATTGTTTCACCATAAACTATGTATTTCGTTATCGTCTCTACTCCACTGGCATTGAAAGGTTTTTAAAGCAATAGGAAAAACTCCTTTCTTTCAGAGATAAATTCCTTTCAACCAGCAAATTTCTAATTTTTGTGCTCACATCAGTAAGTTGCATCTGCTTGGTACTAAATTTATCTAGAAACACAGAAGCTTGCAGACAGGCGCAAGACGATATTCCTTGACGCCTCCTTAATCTCCTTTCACGTTAGAATACATACTTGAGAACTAAGCACCCTGGAATAAAATTCATGCGACAATTTTTGGCTAGAAATTATTAAGTGAATTTATTTATTGCTCTCTTCTCTGACTCTGACGTACAATATTAAATTGAAGTTCCCAATATTTATGCAGTAAGCGTGCATAAATTCAAACTCGCATGCTAAACTTTGAAAATCCATATGTTAAAACGCAAAAGCAAGCGCGAGCAAAAGCAGACAAAACACGTGTGTGTATTTTTTAATAACATCTCTCTGTGTGAACTCATACTGCAACGTGCAAAAGTTCGATGTCACAACGTCCTTCACTCGTCTCGCGAAACATTTAAAGAGTTGCTGAGAGAGTTTGATTATTGTTGAGAATTTGAGATTGAGAATTTTTTAAATCAAAATTTGAATTAAAAGTGTAGAGGGATTTATATGATATATAGGGATTTAACTATCTATTCATTAATTTAATTTTAAAATTAGTTTTGTGTCCGGAATAAAAAAAAGTTATTGTTGTGTGGAACCCTTGTGCTTCCGGTTTTGTTGCCGGAAAGAAAACTAGCTATCCGTTCCGGTTCGGTATTCTCAACTTGTTCCCGATTCTATTAAGGGCTCTTTGCTATCAAGAGAATCGCGTAAAAGCGACAATGATCGCATGAGTAACTTAGAAGCTTAGAACCGTAAATTACGACTGCAACGTTTTCACTTCTCTTATCTTCTCTGATTAAAAAATTATTTATTTCCTTTATTATTTTTATTTCCTTTAAACTTTAAATCTCAGTCTCAAACTCTCAACTTTTATCGATTTCGAAAGTAAAACCAGCTTTCCAGAATCAATGGAAAAATTATACATCAGACGATAAATTCGATTTACTCAAATTATTTCTCTTTGTTACGAATGTTCGGTTGTCTATTTATATATATATAAACCAATGTAGATAATGAAGTTATGACTGAAACTTTAAGCAAAGGGGGAAAAATGAGTCTTACTCATCGGGAGTCATCGACAATAAATAATCTCTTTAAGTGCACGGCACGCTCATAATCATAATATGACCCAAGCACTGACTAAACATATTTGTAGGCTGTTCCCAAAGTATGCGAGGGCGACAATAGGAAATTGGCAGTGGGATTCTTGCAAGGTAGTTTGTAGTTTGTCATAGTCTTTAGTTTTTAGAAAAGGAAGGCCCAAACGTCCCACCTGTCTTGTAACCCGAGGGAGGATAAAAAGCAGTTCGCCTTAAATGTATAGAGTACATTAATAATGAAAAGTTGCATCAATTTTTTTGCAAAATTTAAAATTCCATGTCAGAAATGACAAATTCTCTTCTACTCTTATTACGTAATCTCAAAGCTAATAATTTTCGAGCACAACACTCATATTTAAAATTGCTTATCTTTAAATGCTTTTAAATTATTGTGCAACTTCGAAGCAAGGAAGGCTGGAAAGAGGAATTAGATAAAACTTTATACGGCGTCTTGCAGAAGAGGATCTGAAATTTCAATTTAACCAAATATTACAATAGTAGACATGGAAAGCTTGAGGATTTTCCCTTTGTCACTATAAGTGCCATTGTTGATTCAGTATTTCACGTCGACGTATGTTTATCTACGCATTCTTCACTGTAATCAGTTGCTGGGTCGCCAACGTCACGAAGTCTTTAAAGATTTTACTTCACTAACAATAATAATAAGTTTTTTATCCCCCATTTATATCACAATTTTGGTACAAATATTAAGATTCTTTTAAGCAACATTTTTAAGTTTTTGTATTGAGAAATTTTTAATTTTGACTTCGTTTTTATTATGGAATTATTATTATTTTTATTATAAAATCAAGTTATTTCTATTTAGAAGAAAGGAGTTTTAAATAATTTTTGTAAACGAAAATACGGATTTTTAGAAAAGTTTACTTTATCTTATTGCATAAGTTCTCTCTGAACTTGAATCAGTGATTCCACTGATTCTCAGTGAATTTTCATTGAATTGAATCTTAAATAGAGAGCCACTGAAAATCAGTTCCACTGATTCAATTTTAGAGAGTTCGAATGGCGAAGTTACCTGAACTCCAGTTTAAAATATTTTCGGTTAGGGTCTTTATATGTATAAATGAAAACAGGGTTAGAAGAAAGTTTGATTCCCACATGGGTTCAAAGGGAAACATCTGCTCGATAAAATGTATTTAATGCCCAATGCAGATGAAGTTGTACTGTCGCTGCCTTCACGAACCAAATAGAAGCATGCAAATTTTTCATGAAGAAACGAATTCGATTTCTCAAGCTAGAAACTGTTCAGTTTATCGCTAAAATGCTAGCACTTGGAACGAGAGTGGCAATACGTATGCAAATTTTATTTCTAGATTGAAATTTCATTACGTTAGCCGGATTACCTTCTCATTTGGCCTAAAATAATGTACACATTTATTTTGTATTTTGTTCCTCGTTTTATGAAGTAAGAAGAGATTAGAGATGAAGTCCGAAGATTTTCGAATCATTTAATCAGCTGGTTGGAAGATTGGATTTGATTTTTATGGATTTGCAAAAGTAATCGATGGTTTTTGTTGAAGCAACGGAACTTGGATGACACGCATCATCGCATTCATTTACAGAAGAAACCAATCGTCGACCGCCAAAAGACCGTTTTAATGAAACGGTGGTTTACAGAGTGCTGTTAAGGAACGCTTTCCTGAAACGGATCTTGCATCGATAGGAGATCAGTGGATCGATAATTTTCTTCCTTTATCTTGACTTGTTGCTTCTAGATAACTTTTAAGGTCTTTGATGTTGTTTTATTATTTATCAGACTTGTATCGCTATGCATCATGTGAGCTATGGAGTCAACTGTGTCCTTCTGTTTAAAACAAACGAGATAGGACTTCAGTTCCCAGATCCCTGACTTGAAAAAAAGGACCCCTGACATCTTGAACTCGCTTTAAATACTAAATTCATCTTTCACAGATTATCCCAGTGGGATTTTTTTTATCTGATTCTGGACGACATGTCCCAAAAATTATTTATCAACTTAGATAATTTGTAGGTTTTTTGATATTCCCACGGAGTTCGGGAAGCTAGATAATCAGGAAAATACAGAGAATTTTGAAATTATTGTGAAACCTTATGTCTTATGAGTTTAAAAAATAATTTTGACATATGTGTACCTACTTATTTACATATATAATAATAATCTGTTTTGTCTTTTGTTTTAGGCATCTTCGAGAAGGAACATTGGAGGAAAATCGTCTGCAGGATGGCAGTCGGTTGACGTTGTTGCCAAGCGTGGAAACTGGATTGCTGGTGAGCGACTTAATAACATTATAACACATCTTATGCAGACGGTTCCGTTTTTTATGCTCGTTTACTCTCTAACGCTTCTTCCCTCCCTCCAGCCTCACCTTTCTATTCATTATTTCATTTCTCCCGTTGTCTTCATCCCTCCCACTACTTTTTTAATTACCGGTTGAAGATTACGTAGAGTCGGTGACGTTCACCAAACGGTAGTCTATCCTGAAACCAATACGTAAGGTTCCGCAACGGCAATACTATGGAAACAGAACTCAGCAGAAGAGGCAGAACCAAGAACAAGAAGCGTGCGCTCTGAATAAACTCCGTTAACTCTAGTGCACGAGCATCGTCAGGTCACTTGGTTTCTCGGTCATCTTCGAGTCTCTTTAGTGGACATCTTCTGCTCCAGGAAAAGCTTACTTTTTTAAAACCGTAGGCTATTAGCTTTTTTTACATGAGGTAAAGATGTCCATAAGTTTCTTTATTCATTCAAATTTATCTATCATCCAATAAATGATTCTAATAACACGAATGTTTGATTCTCAGATTTTAGGGGGATTCAGTTCTGAAGAGTCGCACCTTGCAGGGTAATCGAAACTCGGCTGGGAATCAGCTGACGGCACTTGGCTGGTGCGTCGCGCTTGTAGCTCCTTTTGCCCGACGACGTAGTCTCGTCAGTCTCGTTGGCGAAGGATGTAGGGGGAATGTTCGTACAAAGGGTGTGTTCCGAAATTGACGAAGCGAGCTGGCAACAGCGCAGCACAGCACGGTCCTTATCGCAGTCGACGAGGCTGGTTCTGCCAGCACATAGCTGTCAAGCGGACCGCCCGCCCGGACTCTCCACAGTCAATTTTAAAGCGCCTTCGTACATACCAACGCAACGCCTCGATTCGTTCGATCGAAACTGCTCTACTGCTGCAAAGGCTGCAAGGCTCGACTTTCTGCACACGCGTGCCTAAAATTTCAGGCCGGAAGCTCTTTTTCCCACCTGCGAACTCGATCAGCAAATTCTTTTCATATTCCCCCTTCAAAGACACCGATTTCATCAATTTTCAGAACGATTTCTCAATTCCCCTTCCTAAATATATTAGTCTTGACGCTCAGACCTAAGGAGAGAATTTTTTACAAGTTTTTTTTTTCTGTTCAATGTAGACACCCTAAATCTGTTCCTCGCCGTGAGAACAGTATTTTTGACGTCTTAGGGCAAGAAAACGTAGAAATTGGGTTAATGAACTTTCGGTTAATGCATTTCGGTTCAATGGCAATATTTGGATTGCTATACAAGCTTTAACGCATCCGCACTTTCACAAAATAGAGCCTTATAATATTTTCTAAATCAAGAAGTAATCTAGCTAAAAATAAAAATAGGTCTTATAAGTTTCTTTCATTTGAACGTTTAGAACTTCAATCACATATTTTTTCTAAGCTTTTCACTCCGGATAAATCGTCTTTAAAAAGTAGCAGATTTCAAATCTGATCTTTTTATTGATTCAAAATTTGTTGTTGTAAAGTAGACTTTTCTTCCGGTGAAGATAGTAGATGACCTAGCAAAGTCATTTCATTTAATGAATTATGGCATTGAACAAATCTTGAAAACTCTCGATTACCATTGGTAAACATTTGTCCTTGAACTATTTCCTCTTGGTGAATAGAATGCAAGTGATAGTAAAAGTACTAGTTGTTTATCAGTTTTTCTCTTTTCTTAGCTAAGGAATTTAAATTCCTCTAGAAGTTGCAAACCATTATTAAACTTATAGAGAAATAAATTATTCCTATAATTGCTTATCAGATTAGAGTTTTAAAGTTTTCAAGGTTCTACAGTTTTCCATCGATTTCTCTCAAAACTCATAATTTCTAATCCATTAGCCCTAATAAAGAGTCCGGCTGACAAGTAAACATCAGACATAGTTGGAACAAATTCAGCGTCTGACATTACGTAAAGTTTACTTGTGAGCTGCAACCTCCAAATCAACAAAAATCCATTACTTTCCAAGTCACTACTCATTTTGGAACAAGGTCTTCAAACCCGAACCATTCAATTATTTATTATAAATTGAAATTCCAAAATAACAACTACATTAATTGTCCTACTTTACAAAATACTATCCTTAGCAGAGATTCCAATTCAACTTCAACCTTCTGATCAGCAGAAATCCCTTGCTTTTAGAGCCACTACTCAATCTGGAGCAAGCTCTTCCAAATAAGGAATCAATTCCTTAATTACTTAATTGATCATTATAAATTATATCTTAAAACTGATTCCAGTGGATTTTCTCTGATTGAAATCGCGAGAAAAGAGTCACGGAGAATCAGTCTAGTTTGACTGATTCAAGTTTAGAGAGTGACATGATCTTGATCAGCATACCTCACCATGATTTTTTTTTTTCTCTCATTTAATTTATTCTTTTTTTCGTGCAGGAAACTGCGAATCACAGTTTCTGGACGCAAAGCGACGTACCCATGCGCGAATATTATCGGTCAATTCACCCAAGCGAAACGATCGAGGTTGGCACCGAAGCCTGCGAGTCTCTGGCATGACTTGTCCAGGAAATTCGGGATCGACAATGGCGGCTACATGATGCCGTTCCCACTTCGTAGCCTTCGTGTGAAGCCAATGTTATGTGAGCCAATGTGGTCGGCAAGCATCGTGTTGGTGGTACGGACTACGGAGTCATACCCTGGCTGAGAACTCAAAAGCATAGCCACTAACCAGGCCGAGTAGCTATCATGAAAGTTTTATACGACCAACGGGGGACCATGGCTGATGGCTTTGCTCGGTCTGGTGCAGCTGTATGGATATCTATGTATATCTATAGAGTTTATAGTATATACCCAGCACCCATACTTCCACATGGACAATCAAAAGCAGAGGCTGAGACACTCGTGTGAATGTAGAGCTCACACGTGTACGCATAATATAATGTGGGAGGGTGAGGGCGAAAAGGCGTAGGTCCGAGTTCGCTCGCCTGGTTGCCTGCCAGCTTACACTTACTTACTACTTGGCTCACAAGGCTTACTGGCTGGCTGACTGCGTTTTGCTCATGTGTTGGTCTACCCGTATACCGGGACGTGACACGTGGGTCACTTCACCCATCGGATGTAGGATAGAGCAGGTTATTACATTGGGTTGCATTGCCTCTCTGGCGCCACCTACGTCTACTGACTAAACGCAGATGTACTTGGATGCTGCGCCAGTCGATAAACCCAAGGAAAATGGATCAATTCAAGTCTTAGATGCAAAAGAGGTCTTTTAAATACCATTCTTAGGGATTTAGAGTTTCTCGATCTGGATGTTCTGTAATTTTGGAAACTAACTTTGTTGATGAACGTCCTGGATTGAATATAGAGATATCCTGAATCACCATAATGAGTTGGTCTTCTTTGTCTCGAAATTCATTAATTTCAAATCATTAATTTGAGTTCTGCATACAGAATTACTGTTATTTAAAAGTTTTCTGCATTATAATCTTGAGAAATGGTTTTAAGTACAAAAGTACTTGGAATATTAAGTCATCTATTTTTATCTGTAGCAGAACTTTGTGGCTATACATGCTATACAGCTGCGAATCCCAAGTAATTTCCTTTGTGCATGGATAAAGTTCCCTTTTTAATACTCGGACTTATAAGTCTTGACAGCCTGGTATCGACTATCGTGACAGGTTCCAACTCCACTTGTAACTGTTGCACGAGTACTCAATTACAGTTCTTAGGAATTTTCTGAATTTAATAAGCTCTATAAGAAACATATTTGTTGAAATTTGGGTTGTTAATCACTCTAAAATACCTATTTCAAAAATCATTCGACTTGAAAAGTAAAAATATGATTTCACGTTTTTCTTATGTCCGAAGATAATTTAAGTAGTAATCATTTGTTCGTAACAAAATAAGAGCTATAAATTGAATTACCGAATCCTCGTAGCGATTTTCAGCGAAAGAAGTCCGTTAGGTGTTTCTAACAAGTAGGGACCACCTAGCGGTGCTGAGGGTCTGGGCTTCGATTCCGCGAGGTTTCCTCTTCCTCTGCAGGTCTTCTTGCGTTTCTATCTCTTAGCCGGGCTCTTATCGATTTCCCTTATCTTTGCACGTGCAATATCCGTGAATTCACGTTTCATCCATACCAAGCTGCGTGCTATGCACTATATCTACCCTTTCCAGATTGAATTTTCAACCCGAAAACATCAAATTCAACCCCAGTCCATCCCTAGATTCCATCTAAATAGACAGCCAATAACATTTTCCTTGCAAATCCACTCATACTCTTTTAAGCTCACTTCAATCTTGAAATCTATACTCTAATATTTTATATATACTAAATCAAACATCAGTTCTCATTCTACAAGTAAACATCTTCTTTCATTTCAGACTCAACGTCCGGAACAAAGTGTGATGCAAGCCCTCGAGAGTCTCAGCGATTCCCAGGTGAACGACTTCCTCTCGGGAAAGGCGCCTCTAAATTTAACTATGCGTCTTGGAGACCACATGATGCTTATTCAGCTTCAGTTATCAACTGTCACACCAGCATCTCCAGTTGACCGATCCAGCGCTCCCACTACAAGTGCAAGCACCTCACTCTCAGGAAGCAGTCCCAGCGCCACAACCTCTTCATCGACAGAAACCATAACCGCCTCGAACCTCGTCTCCAATGGCCTTCCAAATAGAAGGTCTACCGTCCTCTCGGCAAGATCTACCAGCTCCTCCACCAAACTTCAAAATACTTCAGCGACTACTAGGACACCTTCTCTAATCAGCAGTTTAGCTTCTGCAAGCTGTAACACAAGTCTCCTTACAGCCACGACCACGACCAATGCCGTCTGTTCTGAAAGAACTACGCCTTCACCCTCCTCAACATCCTCTACCACCTACTCTCCAGTTTCCTCCCCACATTCTATTTTCTGCCCCCAGAGTTCGACTGTACAGCAACCAAGAACTAACAATGCTCCAATGTCGCCTCCACCGAGTGGTGCCAGCACCAACAACACGTCCTCCCGCCAGTCATGCCTCTTGCATCACCATCATCACCACCACACCCACCATCATCATCATCACCACCACCATCATCATCACCACACGAGAAAGGCCCTCAACCTTCGCTCGTCAGCTTCCAACTCAGTGGAACTACCTCCATCTACCTCGATATCTGGGTGCTCGGATCTTTCTCCCTCTTTAAGAGAGGAGGATGTCTCATCCTCGAAGAAAAAGTTGTGCACTGGTCATCATCATCAACAACAGCAGCAGAGTTCTTCTACGAGTAGTTCTTCTTGTACAAGGAGTTCTGGAAGTGGAGAAGCTTGCTCGTCTTCGAGTACGGACTCGGGGGTGGGAATTGTAGATGTTGGAAAGGGAACCTCGGCGACACTAGATACGAGGGCACTGGCGGAAGCTTCACGCAATCTCACCCAAAAGCTCAAGCAGCTTTCCTCTGAGGTATTGAATTACTGAATAAAGTTTTCCACGCAAAGTTGATTTATTTAACAGTTTTTTTTTAAATTACTTTAATATGAGCAATTTCTGAAAACTAATTAAAATGACTTATCTGTTTATTTTTCTTTTTAGGAAAATGCAAGACTTAGACAAGGAGCGATAATAGAGAGCATGCACCATCATGGTAAGGGTGTGTATTCCGGAACTTTCAGTGGAACTTTGAATCCAGCTTTACAAGATCGCCATGGAAGGCCGAAAAGGGATATTAGCACTATTATCCATATCCTAAATGATCTTCTTTGCGCTACACCAGCGACTTCAGCAGGTCACTATAGGCATCATCATAGGTACTCAGGCAATCGACAAATTTCATCTTCCACCTCAGGATCTTCTACTGGTTCCTCAGCCACTACAAGTGGAATGTCTAGTGTCTCAACTAGTTGTCCCAATTCGCCCAATCTTGAATATTCTAGTGGTATGTATGAAACGACCTGATTTTTGTTTATTTTTTTTTATTTGGTTTATTTTTTGTTGATTTTATCCTTTGAGATTTAAGAAGTTTTTTGGTTGGTTTCGAAATAATTATACAATTTAATTGTATTTCATAAAATATATACTTTCTTTAGTTTTAGAAATCATTATCTTAAAAAAATACAAAAATTCAAAAATTCAAAAACGTAGTTATTAGACCTAGACACTATAGTATTTTATTATTTGGATAAAAAAGACGTCTTTGATGTCTAATTATTGTAATTTTCTTCAACAGAGGAGTTGTCGAAAGAGAACGAAGCAACAAAGGGAAAGCTGAAACGTTTGCGTTTGGTGATGGAGCAACGTAGAGCCAAAAGGAAAGCCAGAAGGCAAGCACGAGCGGCGCCTTATACAACCCAGTGGGCAGCAATGACACCAGATCCGGATCCCAATCACGATCCCAACACCCCAGCTCCATCCCCCAGCACTAGTGGCTCAAAAACTACAGACTCTCAAACTGAGTCTGACTTGCAGCCTTGCAATACGGAACCCGTTGTCGCTTAAGATTTTCACTAGCCTCAAAAGTCGTTGAGTTTGAGTTGCAAAATCCTTAGATTATTGATTTTCACTCACGAACTTTGTACCGAGTGACTCGCGTTATCGTCTCGAATTGAAAAAAAAAGATTGATAAACACGTTATACCTTAGTAATGATGTGGCAAGGTAGATCGTCTCGATTCTTCAAAAAATGGCTAGATTTTTGCGCCAATTACTAAGTCGATTTTTTCCCAATTACTAAATGGATCGAGGCAATCACCATCATTATCGAAGCATATAAAGTTCACCGCCATTATTATATCCCGCTAAATCGTAAGTAGTTATGAATTAGTATATTATCTCTCGAGCGTGTTTCACGAGACCAGGCTGTAAGCAATAAACATCATCGCGCATGATTTTAAGCAGCGTTGATTAAATTTTTGTGAAATTATGTTTATAGGCGGAAGTAGAATTTTTTACGGTTACGTATTGCTTTTAGCGTCTTAAAGACTGCGCTTGACTGCGCTATTTTGTTTTTATCCGTCGACGACTAGTTGTTTGATGAACCGTTCTTGCACAGAAAACTCCACGTCGGGAAATACAAAATTTAGAAGTTTGGAGGAGAATGTGCTAAGTCAAATTTTGACTCAGCTCATTCTACCCTTTGCAGATAGGAGCAGAGATCATTAACTATTTGAAAATGTCGCCTCTTTAGATAAATTCTTTAGAGGTCTGAGAGTGTACCAAAATAGGTTGGTAGTCCTAGATTAATGACGGGGGACGGGGGAAGGTCATCAATCTAGGGCCTAGGTCATCAATCTCAGGCAGGGTTGGTCAGTTATGCATAACTCAAGGATTTTTTTTTACGTATAATACGTAATTTACATAGTATGTATATTACGTTCACAACCTTGATCTCAGGCCTGATTCTTTCTAAACAAAATATGAAACAATTCGTATTAAAACGGAAAGAATATTCGAGAAAAGACAATGTGGTAAATAACGAATTTTTTTTCTTCATTAAAAGAAGGTTTTGAAATAGTTGTGGATCTCTGACTTTTGTAGATAAACTTAGGTAGTCCTGCCGCATAGCCTCGATGTCGGAGACCGTTTCGGTTTTTTTAGGTACTAAATCATATTATATCAACCTCTAGCATATGATGTTAGATTTACTTAGGAAGAATTATTATTGCTATTATTATTATTATTATTATTATATTATTATTATTATTATTATTATTATTATTATTACAGTTTTAAAAACTGGCTCAACATTGTAAAATAATGAGTATGGAACCTTATCGAGTACCAAAATAAATAAGATCGCTTGCTGAGTCAACAGCGGTTTCGTTTCAAACGCCGTTGAGCATCTGGAATACAGCATATTGTATGTTGTGCGGTTTTGTTGTTGTTGTTTTTGTTACTAATTATCTTAGATTCGGATAAAAAAATTCATAGAAAGGCAGATTTTCTCTTTGAAATAATGCTGGATAAACTACGGGGTAGTTTTGACACGATCGTGATTTTTGTGCGTAAGATAATTATAGTTACAATTATATTCTCTTTAGTCTGTCAACGTGATATAATAATATGTCTTTCGGGTTATAGCATAGTAAAAAAATGGATAAGGAGTGGCAAGTAATGTACGGAGAATCTAGAACACCCGGTCGATGAAATTTAAAATGTTTTTATTTAAATTACCACCTACGTTACGTACACTTGTAGAATCTTACCAATACTTTAAATTCGTCTACAATCATTTAACCTACATATTTCATTTCTGTAGTACACGCAGTACAGACTTACGACAATACAACTACTATTATAAAAATTACAATTCCGACGATTCCGATCGTAAATCATCTGGTCTTATTAAGTCACTAGCATGCGTATTAGACACGCATCGCGAATTACAGAGAAAAACGTACCTATAAAAATCTTAGAAAAAAAATGTACACTTCTCGTTTTTTTATTTTTTTATCGTATTTGATGTTCTCATAAAGTTCAGTCGAGTAGTTTCACCTCTAGGATAAAATAATATAAAAAAGTTTCAAACTATGGGAACATGGACGGGAATACGCGGGCGAAGCGCTGGCTCAATATTTCCAAAACGATTACTTATTAATAGTCAAAAAGTATTAATAATAAAAAAAAGAAGGCATTTATCATACAGACTTTTCTAATTTGCATTATGGCACGATGTGGTACATAAATAACAAACGCGTGTCGCTTCGAATAACGCGGGAGATACTAGCGACTGCTACGACGATGACGTGTAATATATATTTGGCAGATGAGATTTCTTTGCGGATTTTCAATAGCCGCCTAAGCCCGATTCGTTTCTTACTAATTAGTACAGATTTATTTTTTTGGTAATCGTTTGACGACACATGTGGCACGTTTTTAACGGCGCTGCACAGTGTTCGCATGCACCGTGGCCACATAAAAAAGCTACATTGCGTCGACGCTCCATGCAAATACTGCACATATGTGCCTCTTCAAGGTCAGCTACTCTAGTTTCTAAGTACCGGAGACGCTCTAAATCTTTATCTTTTTCTCTACTTTCTTTGATCTCCTCCAGTTTTTTCTCTATTTCTAGGTTCTTCTCTTGGTTCTCGTCTTTCGTTATCTCCTCGGCTTGATCCTCTGCTAGAAAAGTAAAATGAATAATCAAGTTTTAATTTGTTACTTTGAGAATACTTAAAAATATTTTCCATTTTTTTTTTTTTTACAAAGGTTTAGATAGAAGAACGAGCTCACCTCTAATTGTAACACTAGCTCCTGGTACGGTTCGTTTTGGAGTTCCTCTACAACTTCGACAGTCATCGGCGTCACCAGAACCACGAGCAACTTTCCTAGAGTCGTCATGTGTGGCTATAGTATCAAGATTATTCGTCGGAGGTTCTTCGCTACGCCCCGCTGAATTATTCTGTTGGCTTTAAAATAAACAGATTATTTAGTTTGCACTTGTAAGAAGATATTAAGTAAGTTCAGGTCTGGTAGTATGCACGTTTTTTTACAAAAGATTTGAAGAATAATTAAAATAATAAGATTTTTTTTTATTTTTAGAGAGCTTAAAAAATAATTACTTTGACTGCAGATTTAAACTATTCCTTTGGCTGTGATAAGACCGCAGAACCTCCCTTAAAACTGAAATATCCGAATCAGCTGGTAGAAGATCCAGAGGCGTTTTCCCCTTGGAATTTTTCGCTTGTTCCAGTACAGCGCCAGTTCTGTCCTGACTGACGAGGTAACAAGCTAACGCAAGTTCAGTCTTTGTGCCTTGTCTCGCCAAATTTAACCAAATCTGCAAAAAATCAGTTATTATTTGTACTTTATTAAAATTCATTTCTTACTAAATAATTCAAGTCATTGCAGCTTAGACTTATTTATCTCACCACATAAGTTAAAGGTGAATCTCTACAACTTTCCGGAGTGACCGCCGTAGGCTGATTCCTACTTTTCTTAATAGCGATATGCAACGCAGTATCTCCATCTTCATCAGTACTTGCGATATCTGCTTTGTAACTAACCAGAAGCTCTGCAACAGCCCAGTGGCCCTGAGAAGTCGCTAAATGCAGAGGAGTTTGCCGTCGATTATTCCGCAAATCGACATTAGCTCGACCACCTGTTGGCGAAAGAAGAATCTCTGAAACTTCTCGGTGTCCGTTTAAGGCTGCAAGGTGCAGAGCTGCAAACCCGTCATCCTTTTTCACGTTCACCAGATGCTGGGCTCTTGCTACAACTCTCTCTGTGGCACTACAATGAATAAATATTTACAAGTAGCTCCTTTAATTTTGTTCACTCACATCTTTTCAGTTTGCTTCCAGTTACTTACTAGGCATTTCCCTTAAGTGCTGCGTGGTGTAAAACATTAAATCCACGCTTATTTCGAAGCGTAAAATCTAATCTCTCACAGGCACAAAGAGCGTCTATAATATCAAGTGCATCTTTTCCAATCGCGTCGTGCAATGCGGTGTCTCCATATGAATCTTGTAGATTTACATCACAGCCATGTCGCAGCAAGATGTGGACGCATTGCGCCTGTTGTTTATTAACTGCCACGTGCAAGGCGCTACATTTTCCATTATTTACCACATTTATTGGCGCACCTCGAGCCAAGAGTAATTCCATTATTTCTGGTTGATCACTATTGAAAAGTAAACAGTCGATAAGTCAGCTATCAATTAAATTCGGTTTATTATTTTGAAAGGTACTCCAAAACAAAAATCTTTAAAAGTGACATTTTTTGCACCTGCAGTACATTCATCTATGTATCTTGTTTTATATATAATTTCTTATAATTTAGAGCTCTTACCCGAAAGCTGCATAATGCAAAGGTGTGTCTCCATCTTCATCAGCAGCATGAAGGGAAGCACCAGCATCCAAAAGAAGAATGCACAATTCACGCTGACCCTGATGAGCAGCCACTTGCAAACAAGTTTTTTTTCCTCCGCCAGGGCCTCCTGCTCTCGCATCTACCCTGTCTGGATGCTTTCGTAAAAATTCTCGAACAGCAGCCACTGGCGATTCTCCTCTTACAGTCTCGCGTAATAATTTTTCTATATCACTATCAGATTCTTCATTGGAAACTGAAATTGATTAGATCGATAATAGCGATTGGCAGAAAAAGAGAAAACTGATAATCTAGATTTTGGAAACTTTTGGAAAGACGTTTTGTTTGCAGACCTCTATCTCGAATATCATCGGCGGCAGCTCCATTTCTTGCTTCCGAATTTGATGTAACGAGAGTCACACTCAATGGATTAAAAGTCCAAATATGCCCCTCTAAAGCTACCCTCATATCACCATCAGGATAAATCTTGATAACCTTTCCGGTTTTACCAAGGGCCTGAAAACCAACGTTTAAATCAGATTTTAAATCACTCTCAACTCTTTCACGAATCTTGTTTTCAGAGTTAAGTTCTAGTACTCACAGTCTTCATTACATCTATCCATTCCCCGTGACCTCGCTGAAAATTCTTTACTGCTACCGAATCACTTTTTATTCTAACTATATCACCGACGGAGAAACTGTCTCTAGTCATAACTTTTGTCAAGGAAGCAGGATGGAATGTCCATCTATTGTTACATCCCTCGTATTGAACTCTGATGTCACCTTTATCTGTGATGCGATGTACTATTCCAATCTAGAATACCAATTTTTCCGATTCAAATTACATATATTCTTTTTAAAATTCTAGATTTTACAATTATCATTTACAGCTGATACTATACTAATTACCTTTCCTATATAGTCTGCCATTCGTGGGTTCCAACCACCATGACCTTCTTGCATTTCTTTAAGAGTATTGATATCCTTCATTACTTTCACTTTGTCCCCCACATGGAAAGTTAAATGCCTGGGTCCAGGATTATCCGCGGAAGCTGCTTCACCATTCGCAAGAGTTCCTTCGCCACAAGTAATTGTTGGAACTGGTTGTCCCAAAAGTGGCAAGTGTTCCTTGTAGTAAGTACCAGCTGCTGCTTCCTCGACATAACAAAGATCTACGCATCCTTTATAACCAACTCGATAAACATTCGTTGTTCCCGTTGTCCACGTTACTGTCGCCACAGATCTACTACTTTCGTTATCCCACCCTCGAATGTCCATTACTCTCCCAGTTTTTCCTGATTAATTAATTCGAAATTATTATCTATCAATTTTATATCAGTTATTAGTACAAAATCCAGTAACTATTAATACCTCGGCCTCCGTCTTGGTTTCCCCATTCCCAATCGGTTCCTCGAGTTACTTTTGCTCCAATAAATATCCCCTTTAGCATCACCTTTGTGCAACCTTCTCTTGGAGTTAGTTGAACCCTAATTACAAAGTTTATCAGTCAGAAAGATTCTAACGGAGTAATTTTCGAGAAACTTACCCTGCAGAGTTGGCAGTTTGGAATCTCTGAAACGTGTGACTTAAATCGTGTTCATCCGCCATGTAACACTGAGTGCAGAGATCATAATCGAAACATTGTGCACACTTCCACCTTATTCCAAAGATACCGTGCCTCTTGCATCCATCACAAATTATGTTGGGGTGTTTAACGCCAATTGGTGCATTATCATAAAGGAGTAAATCGTAAGAGTCATGGTAACCGACTCTATAATTGCTCCTAGGACCATGATCCCACTGGACAATTACTGTTTTATCGGGCGTTTTATCTCCAGTAACTGGGACTGAACCTGCACTATTTGCATCATAGGGTTTTCCAATTTCAACCACCGTCCCAGCGTGACCTTCGCCCCCATCCTGGTCAGCCCATTTCCAATCCTTGCCACGGACTACTCTCAAACCAACTTCCAGCATATCCGATTTTTCTGGGTCCGTCTACCGTTTCTGCAAATTGTATATCATAAAGATATTTTTAATCATTGATTAAATAGAATATTCTATTTAAATTTTCAAACTCTAAACGAAAACTTTTTTAGCCTTTCATTGTTTAGTAATATGAACTTTGTATCATAATATTAAATATATTTTAGCTGGACTAGATTTAAATATAAGTATATTTTAAATTTAGAAAGTTTTATAATGTAAATTAAATCTTATTGTAGAAGAATTGAATTACTAAAAGTATTTGAGCAAAACGTAAGAATTAAATTTTTCTTGATGTTGATAGAGCAGTCTCGAAATACAATTAACATATCACTAGATAAGGGAACTCTTTATGCAGCGTCAATTTCGCTGCAGGAAACAGACCGCGGTGAGTTCATTTTATCCTAAATTGGAAGAAAATTGTTCAGCTAACGAAAGTAACACAGTCATGCAGTTTCAATTCTCAGAAAAAACTTTTCTCATCCATGACACTACTTCACATTCTAAATATCTTGAAAAATGAGAGCTTAATAATTATTTTATTTTCAACTGCTGTATGAATATTAAAATTATCCCCAGATTCAATTTAAAAATATTTTATAGGAATTTTGATATTGTTATTGCGAATATTCTGATGTACACTTGTTTGGACCGTGATTTAAAAATGTTCAAAAGCACTTATTGAAAAATACACCCTTTAACTTCCAAAGTATAAAATAAATATACATATAAGATTTTAAATGATCCTGATTTCTTCATACTTGAAAAATATAATTTAAGTCAATATTTTTTAGAAACAAACTATCTCCATGAAGAGGTAAAATGTTTCAATACATGAAATGCAGGTAAACAAATACTCATGATTTTTATCAAGTTTCTAATCAATCATAATTGCGACACCAGTTGCAAGAAAAAATTTAATTTCCTGGAAACCACTTTATGAAAAATTACATTAATAGAAACAAAATTTTCCTCTAAAAAATAGAATAAAACTTGATAAGCTTTATCAATTTATTAAATCTGAAGTGTTAATAAAAATATTAATTAATTAAATTGACTCAAATCTCGATTTAAAAATGAAACATACATATATGGTTTATAATTTCCCCTTTTTTAGAACAACTTTTGTCATTAAAAATTTAAAGTATGAATACACCAGGGATCAGGACAATAAAATGTTTTATGAAAAAACGAATTAAACTAATGAGTTGGAAATTATTGATATTTTATTACACAGATGCTGAGATTTTGACAAACCTGAAACGGCCGGATATATGGAAAATCCTAAGAATCATATGCCAATGCTTTATGTTGGACGTGCTGGTGATTAAAATACATACATATAGAAATAATCCTATCGTCTTGCCTATCGTAAAACCACTTTGAAAAACGTCAATAGGAATGATTCCGAACTTTGGGGAAAGCCCGTCAACCCGACATTACGCAGCATCATCACCGAGAAGCGCGTGTTTATTAAGATAGCACCAGGACGTGAAAAATAATCTGATAAAAAGCGCCTCTTCTGAGTGCACCAGGTAGCTATTAACCACCTACATATGTGGATGTTTTTTTAATGCAGAAAAAAACCGTCGTATTTCACACAATTTTTTTAGCTGTAAAGAAATTACTACATTATATTTTTATTTTATCAAAAACTAGAAAGATAACGTCAAAACGTTACAGAAAACACATAGAAAACACCCACACAATCTGTAAAAAAAGGTTGGTGCTCGTTTTCAAGGTTTTCTAGAAGTCAAAAAGGAAGTTGCGTCCTAGCACTCCTAGCGCGAATTTTTAAACAGTACTCGGGTTATTATGTAATTGTAACATCTAAATTATAACACAATATGTTATAATTGTTTTGAAGAATATTCATATGTAGATAAAATGAATTCATTAATTTTTTTCAGTGAATCCGTCAAATTCCATCAAAAACATTCAACGGAAAATTGTATGTATATATGTAGATGAAGGGAACAAATGAAAATTGGTCTCTAAGAGAAATGTCTTCTGCTACATTCCGAAAGAACTGTAACAAACTTCATACTAGAGAAAAAACAGCTGATGAGCTCTTGTGCTTGAGCTGTGGAGAAAAGGTTCAAAAAGGTTTGATCTTTGGTTTGATTAAAAATTTAGAGCAAGACAGGATTTTTGCTCGAAATATACATTACTTTCATTATACTAAATCGTTCTCGACTAAAAGTTTATTTTTGTAATTTTTGTAGGAGTAACCGAATAGCTTTCTCCAAAATGAAAATAGGAAAGAGACATTTGGAACTCGCATTTAAATGGTAAGTTTAATTTAAATAGCATTTTCAATTAAACTCTAAAAGACGAACTTAACATGTATATTTAAGTTAAATATAGACTGAATTTAATTTTTTAAATCTTGTGCTATGATTTAAGGAAAGAGCAGTATTTTATTAGATTTTTGATTGAAGGTTATGAAGTTAAGTTATATAACTTTAAACACTTATCAAAGGGATACATGCAATTTTGACGTCACAATTTTTGGGAAAAATATCTTTTATCACTGATTGTTTTGTGATAACTAGCTCAAAGAAATTATTAAATTTTCTTCTCATTTTTCAGGATGCCCACGGCGGTAACCTATGGAACAACTGCAGGGCTGGCGGTTTTATATGTTACTGATTGGAAACTCGTCCTTCAATATGTCCCATATTATGGAGGAAAGTTCAAGGAAGAATAATTTAAACGTTTCATTGACATTGAAAATTTATTAGGTCTACATATAGTAAATTTAAAAGATGTACATTCGATTACTATATGACTAAAATATAAATTTAAAGTGATTCGGCTTTCACATATTTACTATAAACCTTTCCAAATGAAACTTAAACAGTTAACCTTAACGTTTACAGCTTTTAAATTTACAGTGGATAAAAATATTTCATTTGTAAGTGGGATAAAAGTTTTTCAGAGTAGAAATGAGACAAAATAAATTCTCGAAGCAAAAAACTCTGCGAATTCATTTTATCCCCATTTTATTCTAAAGAATTTTTATCTCAATTTTACAACCAAAATATTTTAATCCACTTTCTACTTTCAGCTGCTCATTCAATAATCGTTTTCTGTTCTAGACATTTTTGCAACTCTTTCTTTATCTATTAATTCCTGAGCATATCCAATAGACGTTTCTATTTTATGACGCTTTAACCTCGGTATTATTTCAAACCTGTAAACAATTTACTTTGTAAATTTTTTTTTGTATCGATCTAAAATTTTAATGAAAAATAGGATTTTTCCAAAATTTTAAGAATTCAATTTGACAATATATTGAGTTAATACAAGGAAAAATATATTCTATAAATATTGAAGTTCAAACAAATTTCAATTTAAATACTCCTTATAGGAAATAGAAGTTCATAAAATGTTTATTACTTACCTGTAAGCAAGTGCACAAACTAAAAAAGTCGATCCAACGAATGTAAATAGAGACCACTTGAAATATCGTTGATGTTTTTTGTTAACTGCTTGACTGAAAGATGATCATTTTGTAATTTAAAGTTAATTTTAGAATCTGAGATTAAATTATTCTTTTAAATTTATTAAAAGAATGTTAAAGTATTCGAAATTAAAAAGTATATACATAAAAGTATTTTACTTTGAAATTTTTGTTTCAAATTGTTTTTTGCTTGCGTATAAAGAATATTTATAGATACATAATTTCTTTCATATTTTAAAACATTAAAATTCCTGAGAAAAACATTTTTACTTACGACATTTTCCTTTTCTGAAGTTTCTTCAAGTTTAATCAAACTTTCTTGTTCTGAAAAACGGTGTTGAAACAAAGGTTTCCAACAAACATAACCATTAATAACTCCGAAAAATATAGTAAGGAAAACTTGGTTTCTAGTAATTCCAAACATAATACATTATATGAGCTCAAAAAATATTTTTTTCTCCATTTGAAAAATACTTATGTATTCAGAAATCAGCTGATTTCTGAAAACTCAAAATTAGCTTTTGGTCAGTTTCCAGTCAAAAACAGTCCGTGTTCCAAATGTACGCATTGGTACGCATGCACAGTGGCCCAAACTCGAGCCCCGTACTTTACTGCGCATGCGTCGCACTCGATACATAATTGGTTGCTATTCGCGCGCAATTTGAAATGCTATAAAATATTATGCATTTCAAATTGCGCGCGAATAGCAACCAATCAGATACCGAGTTCAACGCATGCGCAGTATAGTACGTGGCTCCAGTTGGGGCCACTGCGCATGCGTCATACTCGGTATCTGATTGGTTGATATTCGCGCGTAGTTTAAAATTGTTTAGTATTTTAAACTGCGCGCAAATAGCAACCAATCAGATGCCGAAGTGCGTTGCATGAGCAGTTGAGTCAAATTGGGAACACTGGAACGAATTGGAATTTGGAACGTTTGGAATTATTGGAACATTTGGAACACGGACTGTTTCTAAAATGGAAACTGACCAAAAACGTCGATCAGGGCCGGTCTTAGCTTCTGTGGCGCCCACGACCCTGTGCGAAATTTTGATATAAAAATAGAAGCATTATAGAAATAGAAGTATTATAAAACTATAAAAAATCGTGTTAAAAATCAAAGCGCCTTCGGCGCCCCTAATTCTTTGGCGCCCCTCTGCGGCGCACAATCTCGCCCCCCCCCCCCTAAGACCGGCCATGACGTCATCGTCAAATTGTCAACACCGTCAGTCAACACGAACTTGTCTTATTATTAATTATTAAGTAATTAAAATGAGTTCATTATCAACGACTCTCTTTTTTTTTGCTTTCATGAGTACTTATATATAATATATATTATATATATATATGGTATATTTGTGATATACATACAAAAATGGCCTGATCATTTTTGCACATGTGTTCATACTAGAATGTCAACAGTTATTATTAATTATTAAAATTAAGGAAGAATGGCACTTTTTCCTGCATATTCAACTGACAGAAATATTCAGGAATCAAGTTCTAGCGATGTCGAAGATTTATCCAAAGGTAATTTTTATTCTCTTTTTTTTAATTCGTCAAATTATTCAAATTATCAAAGTCTAACCTTACAAAACGAGATATGTAAACACATATTAAATAGAATCCTTTTATTTGTTTCAAATATTTATAGACAATTCAAGCACATGGCTCACCAATTCAAGTTTCAAATCAGAAATCGCATTCACAAGACCAGTAATTGATATACCTTCTACCTCATCTGACGATGAATCTATCATTGTATTATCCGCTCCAGAAGAAGAAAAAGTGCCTGAAAAAATAATAACATTGAGCAGTGACACTAGTGAAGACGAACGTCGCAAACATAAAAAACGACACAAGAAGAAAAAGAAAAAACACAAGTCACGCAAAAAAGTTAAGCTAGAAGAAAAGTATGAACAACAGGTTGAAAATGTGTATTTTGATGATAAAATTCGAGATAAAAGGATGTGCACTGTGGAAACACTATGTTCGAGAGTAAGACCTTATTATAATTCATCTCAAAGAAATCTAGGTTTTATTTCTGGAAAGCACTCGAAAGAAAAGGTTATCCCTAGATATTATCATAGTAATATTGATGCTCAAAAATTCAAAAAGAAAGATACAGTTATTAAAAGAACGAAATCTGTAGAAAAGAGTGAAGAACCTTTACCCGAATGGTGTGTAAATATCGATGAAGAACGAAAAAATAAAACGCAAGAATTTAATGAAAAATTGGAAGAAAATCCACATGATATCAAATTGTGGCTTAGATACGTAGATTTTCAGGTATATTTGATTTTCACCTTCTAAATTTTTATAAAATATTCTTTCTTTAATTATTACTTTCAAAACTGTTTGTAAAAACCATATTATTTTACAGGACATTGTTGTGACTTTTCAACCTCTGAAAACTAATTCACGTCTAGCATGTCAAAAGAAATTGGCCATTGTTGAGAAAGCTTTGGAAAAAAATTCTGATTCAGTAGAACTTCTAAAAAGGAAATTATTACTTATGTCGGAACTCACGCCAGCGGATCAGTTTTCAAGTGATGTCGAATCCCTTCTTAATAAAGACTCGGGAAATATTATTTTATGGCAAGCTTTAATTATGGCGACTCAGTCTTCAGTTGCTTTGTGCACAGTACCGAATGTGCTAAATTTATTCACGAAATGCTTTTTCATTCTTCGGCAACGGTCTAGGGCAAATCCTCGCTTATATGATTCACAAATTTTAGGTTTGTAAAAGTTAATGAAGTTATAATGAAAAATTATTTTTCAAAATCTATTGTACATTTAAAAATGTTATTTCATATTTTAAAAGCAGATTCTTTGTTTTAGGAACGATGTACCAATGTTTAATATTTCTTCGACATGGTGGACTCTGGGAACAGATGTGGGAAACTATAAGGATGAACCTTTGCTTGAATCTAAATCTTAGCAAAGAGAGCCTGCGATTCCAAAGTTCTCTAGATGAAAAGAATCTTAGTAAGTCACTTTCATATATAACACTCTAATAATACATTTACGTCTCGAAGATTTAGATAACTCAAGTTATATTCGTTTTTAGTTGGAATGGAGGAAGTAATTTTAACGTCCAGATTACCATTGAATCAGTTGTGGCTTCGAGTGGAATCACTGAGGGAAAGATGTCACTGGATTAGCGTAGCAAGTGATCAACTTGAATTAGTTGGTGATTCAAAGCGATTTGTGTTACCAGAAGATGTAGCCGATTTTGTTCATCCAATGGTTTCTGATAATTCAAATTTTCATCTAGCGGTATACGCACTACTTTCTTTGAAAATTCCTCTTTTGCCAACTCGCGACAATACATTGAAGGTAAAATATAAAGTATAAAATATGTAAAATTATCAAATTTTGTTAAATATGTTATATAATTTTAAATTAAAAAACTGTTTTGAAATTCTAGGACTTGGGCTTAAAAGAATTGAATTGGGCTTTCGATTCTTCAGAAGTTTTATTGCCTCTTGCATATCCTTGCGTGGGAGAGACGGCTGGTCATCTTAAAAGAAAATCTCTAGTCGAAAACGTTTTAGAAGGGCAATTAACATCAGGTCCCCAATTTTTGAGATTTCATCCAGCACAAGAGCCTTATTTGGATTTTGTAAGATCTATGTTTAGAGTAATTGCTGAAGCTCTGCCTTCTTCTCAAAGAACAAGCATTTATGTTTGGTGGTTACGATTCGAAAGATTGCTTGTTTATTTTGGCAAAGATGATCCACTTAAGAGCGATAATCGGTAAGCAGCTTTTTTATTAAACAATTTAAATCCCCTAATCAAAATTAATTAAATAAATATAGTTACTTAATATATATACATATATGCTTTCAGAGGAAAAAAGTTGAAAATTTTATTAAAGGAATTCCTGAAGCAGTCGGAAAATCGAAATAACTTGCACTTTTATCGAGAATTTGCTTTAATAGAATACGAACAAGGACGTTTTGATAACTCTATCAGCATTTTGGAAACAACTCTTCAATCTGAAAATTCGTGTCCTGCAAAAATGTCGAATATAGAGGAAAAAGCAGCTGTTATGAGTATTTTCAGATCTCTCTTTGAGATCTTACTTAATACGAAAACCTATCGAGAAGCGAATAAGAGTCATTTTATAAAAATCATGCAACTATTGGTACCACAAAATGTGGAAGATCGTCTACTGGCAGCTGAAAATTACTTGCAAAATTTTATTCACCAGTTTCTTTCTAATGAAGCACCTGAAGAATCCGAATATGATTTTTTTTTGCCTAATCTGGTTTGTGATTCGATCGCGTGTTATGCGTATTTTTTATTCGTAGAAGAGCGTGATATAATGGAAATATTGGAAGTTTTTGGAAAATGTCTTGATCACTGCAAAGAATCTCCACGATTGCAGGTATATTTTAATTTTTAAATTACTTTGATTGAATATTGATAGTCAGTTGTATCAAACTTATTATTCATTTTTTTATCATGCAGGAACGTTTGTACGAAAGTGAATTGTCACTCTTGCAACTTTACGGAGAAAAGTTTCCTAATTCGAAAAGCCTTTTGAAAAATTTTCTTGGCGACGGAATGCGATTTTATCCAGACAATTTTTATATTCTTTCGGTATTTGCAGACCTCGAGGTACGGTAATTTTTTTATTTATTTTGAATTTTAAATAGTATTTGAATTTTTTTAATCGATGTACATATTTGTATATCATTTTAAATTACAGTATGAATTGCCATCTTGGAGGCAAAGCAAATGTGAGAAAATTCGATTATGGCAAGCGATCACTATGTGCTTGGCTGAAAATGCTAGAATTAAATCTTTAAAGAAGGCTGATCTCATGGATACTGCAAATGCTCTTCTCAACAAATTATTGTCGTTTCATCGAAAACTTTCAAGGTATATTTTTATTCTATTAACTTACAATTTAATTTATTGCAATTTTATATGTGAAATAATCTAATAAATAAACTTTTTAGGGAGCCCGATATTCGACATTGTCCACTTTTGTGGAGATTGTTTATGTTGTTGTTGAGGGAAGAAAATCTCTGTGAAAAGAAGGGAGAAGAAATTTATCACGAAAGTGTTTCACACTGTCCGTGGGCTAGAAGTATTTATATTGATGCAGCAGAAATTGCTCCACAAAAACTTACAGAAATCCAGGATGTGATTCGTGAAAAAGAATTGAGAATTCATGTCACACCCGAAGAATTGGATATTTTAAGAGGATGATCATGATTCTGTAAATCTGTATACATATATGTACATATTTTTTTGTGATTACCATTAGTCCTAATGAATCTTTCCAAAATAAATATTTATTTTCCACAAGTAATAATATATTGTCCCAATTCTTTTTTTATTTTCATATATAGATATTTTTTTATTTTTTTCATGTTTGAAAGTAAGGTTTATTAGTTATTATAACAGCAACAAATATGATATGTATATATATATATATATGTATGTATGTATGCATGTATGTATGTATGTATGTATGTATATGACACCTGTCAAACAAGAAGTTTGTCAAAAGTTCTTTCCCACAAAGCAAGCGGGGAATATTGTCAAGTAAGTAAACAAATTACAGTTAAAAATATAAATTCTTACTTTATTGTTCAATATACAATTAACTACCTATTATTCATACAGAAATTTTCATTAATTAATTACTAATTCACTTTTTTCTTCAACCTAACCTATAGATATTTTTTGATTTTTCGTATATTTTTTGAACAGCTCCTTACCAAAGTTGCTTGAATTTGTTCAAGGAAGAGTATTGAAGTCTTTCAGACTTCATTACATGCAAAATGGATTCAAAAGCTGTTGTAATTTCTGGTGAAGCCTCAGAATCTGACGACGAAAGTGTAAACGTCAACACAGTAAGTTTTAATTTTACAAAACTATCCAAGATATTTTTTAAAACTATTTATTAAATATTCTTGACTTGAGATGTGAAAACTAATTCAGAATATTCTCAACTTCTACGACTGGCAAAAATTATTGTCCACAGGGAATGGTATTTCCTGCATTACTGAGAGATAATTGTGGTACAATAATATCAGGAGAAGCTCAGGAATCAGATGATGGTAATTATATATTTTTATTATTTGAATAATTAATTATTCATTGATCATTCAAGACTTCACATAAAAGTATTACCTATCGAAAAAACTATTTAAAAACCCCAATATAATCTCACCAACATTTACAGTCTACCACGTATTGACGATTCGAAGTACGTATATATCTCCACAAATTATTTTAGATTGCTTTTGTTCTACTCTATAGGCTTCAGCAGCTGTTTTTTGATTAGCAAAATATAAATTTGTGTGCAAAGTATAGCTTAATAAGCAAACAAGAAATCATATAATGTATTGTTTTTTTTTGTGAATAATCCGGCTTTGGTAATTGTGAATTACGAATTTAATTTAATACCTACCGTTTTATTTACAGATGATGGGAGCTTAAGTAGTTTAAGTGGCGCAATTGATGCGACAGTATGTCCTTCTTACCCCGAAGCCAAAGTTTCAAAATCAAAAAAGGATTACGTAAAATACAACAGTTTACTTCATTACAAATTATGTGAGTGAATATTACAATTATTTAAGTTTAACTACTCACCTTTGCAATTACTAATAATTATAATCCACGTAAAAATTTAATTAAAAACAATTACTTTGCTTCAGATTACTGTACAGTTGAAATTACATTTTATTGACCACGTAGCAGTACAATTTGAATTACATTAATTAGTCATAATTAAATTTCGTTATGATAATGTTCATGATAATATCATTCTGGCAGAGAACTCAATGTTAACAATTTGTTCACTGAAGTCTTTTTCATTATTTGCTCTCTTCCAATGATTCTTTTTTTACATTGACTATTTTATTTCCTTTGATTGGGGAGACTAAAAAAGTTTTTTTTTAAGTATATCTTTGCATAGAAAAAAATAAACTACGCCTATATTGACTAAGTGTAAAAAATCCGAAAAGTTATAAGTACTTCCTAGAGAAAAGAAGTGTAGTCGAGTAATTAGTTAAATTTGATGTAGGATTATGCGAATCTTTGAACCTTTGACAACCTTTGTCTACTAAACCTTCTTTTCAAGATTTTAGTTATAATACTATTTTTCAAAAAATGTTTTGAATAATCAAATTTTTTAATAAACAGATGAATGTAATATGGCCCTAGACAACGATGTTCAGCGAACAATTCAGGGTACAATCACAGCTGGTATTCAAGAATTATCAATTGTCAATCGGCAATTACTAAAAAGCGAATTAGTCCTACAAGAAGCCGCTTGCCAATTACGAAATGCGACAAATCGAGCTGCAAATGCCTCCAATTCCTTACTTCAACTTATGGATCTCAACTTTCTACACTCCATAAAAAGTTAACTTGTACATATATCGTAAAACGTAGCTTTGCCATATAGATTACTTAAGTTAATATCTAACAGCGATTTTTAATCGCGAACTTTTTTGGGGGGCTTTGTTGAGCATTAATAAATTTTTTTCTTTACTGGCAGTTCTATTCAATATAATAAGTTATTTCCTAGGAGCACATATGTTTTGTAACATCAGCTAAATTTAGATTATCTATATTTTATGCGTACTTTAGATTTGTATACTTTAAGCCTATAAATTATAAATTACACTTATAAATTGTAACATATCAGATTTAGTATATACCAATATATCAAATACTTCTATACTGGTCGTTGCATTCCTTTTTTTCAGAAACATAGAAATTTATAACTGTAACAATAAGCTGGATATCTAATGCATTCCGATTATCCCAAGTGTGGCATTATTATGGAATTTGTGATGGGTTGAAAGAAGCAGAGGTCGCAGAGTTTTGCATTGTTTCTATACATGCAAAGGCTTCGTTATAGGCACATTTGTTTAAATACTATTTATGTATTTTCTGCTTCTTGATTTTTTTTTTGGATCAGAAAAAAGAAGAGTGGATGATTTCTTATTAAATAAAGATGATAAATTGTTATTCATTTTTTTGTTAATTTGTAGTAAATACAAATGTGCTTCATACGTAATTGCCTACATGAGAACTAAAAGAGGCTTGCAAAAATAAAACTAAAGTTAGGATTCAACTTAAACTCCATGAAAGTACATTGAAAAAAGGAATTATTTCATTATAGAAATGTGTGTTCGTGATATATTTAAACTTTGTAGGCTATGTGATAAATTTTGAATGCCACAACTAAGAGATTATTTTTGACCTTATCATTACTGTTAAGGCGTACAAAAAAATGTTATTCTTACTGTGAAGGCTTTTGCAAGAACTTCGAATATTATAGGGATAATTTTAAAAAGTTAATACAATAATGGACAATTAAACAAAAATATAACAATTAAAAAGAATTTTATTAATAAACTCTCAATATAAGTAATAAATTACCAAACTTGTACAAGATCATAAATTAGTTTTCGTAATAAATAATACTTTTTAAAAAGAAGTTATCTTTTCAAAAGCCTCAGTTGTTTTTTGTCTAATAGATTTTTTTATCAAACGCATAACTCTGTTAGGTATCAAAGGGTTGATATTGTTCGTGGTTTTTTTTTTCGTATATATCACTAATGTGCACAATGAATTGGTGATCTAAATGGGATGCAAATTTTCCTATACAAATTCAGTCTTAATTATTCCTTCAATCTTCGTTGAAACAAAAAACGTTGACATCTTGCCTACTCCGGAGGATATCTCAAAAGTAAACTTCTGATTTTTCTTTTGAGAAAAGAAACCTTGGGCTTTTTTTGTGCTCACAGTGATATGGCAAAATCGCGACGGAATGCCTTTTCTACCGATTACTTGTTTCCCATATAATACATCGTAGTTTTAGTTTTAAGAATACTGTATACTGCGTATTACGTTACATATTAAGTTACATTCTTGCTGAATTTCAAAGCAATTCCGTATGGTGAACTGCGCACTATGAATATACAGTAATGATTGAATCGCAACTATTGCATCCAAAAATGTTTAGGTCTAGAACTCATTTTCGCTTATACTAACTCATATATTTCGCTAAACATGTAAGTCTAGTACTCCATAAAAAGAGTTTACGTTTTTACCTGTAGGTCTTCCATAATTGAAATTAGGACTTCTGACATTGAGTATTTAGTAGATAAAGGCAAGTACTTTACAGTCCAGCTTTTAGAGACAAGTGACTCTCTGTAGGTCTTTGAATAACGAGTAATTCGATATGACCTTGTAAAGATACTTTACGAACAATAAAGAATGATTTAAATTGGTGTCAGAGTTTTTAAATTGGCACATTTCATCTAAAATTGAATTTGCCTTACCAATCAATAAAGTTTAATTTGCTTACCAATGATTTACCACTTCTGATAGATGGAACCCCCTGCACTATTCTGAATCCATTCAGTATTTCTTTTGATCAGTTTCATCGGATTTTTTGGCGGACGAATTTTCCCTGCTCGCTCGTGAGATCTTTTTATTTAAATTGTACATTAAGTGGGCTCAATTCCAAAAGAGGATCAAAGTTTGATGCAATTGACGTCCTCTATAAAATATTCGGCGTCGTATGCGATACATATTGGCTACTGTGAGGGCGCCCACCCCCCACATGGCCTACGCTCGTTCCATTTCACCGCTACTTGCATACATTTGAAGAAGAGCCATCGACTCCTGTGCTTGCCTCTTCTCAACCAAAAATCTTCCTGAAGCTTCTTTGAGTTGCTCAAGGAACAACCTACAAGAAGAATATTTAATATTTATTTAATATTTGCCATATTTAAAAAACTGGGTAAATTTTATTTTATTTGGTATGAAAAAAATGTCTTGAAATATTTACTTGTCAGGAATGATGTCAGCTAGACTGTCTGGATCCATGTCACTCAGGAGCTCGAGATCGTGTCCACCTAGTAGCGAAATGTGAGATGGATCTCCATGAAGGGATGAAACTAAGGGTTCTAATGGCGATCGATGTCTTCTTGAACTTTCAGCGTTGTCAACGTCATCAACGACAATATAACGCGAAGCCGGTTTCCCACCTACTGCCATCCATTTCTGATCTCCATGTAGTACCATTAGACTTGTATTTCTTTCGAGGGTGGCAAAATATTCTTCATCGTCGACTTCAGTACCTGGAAATGATCACAAAATGGATCCAAATTAGAATTTCAAATAGATCTTTTTTATACGAAATACTTTCAAGTTTGTAGATTTAGAAATATATATGCTCATTGGAAGTTTAGAAAACTTTAAAATCTTGGAAACCTGTAAATACTAAATTTGGTTTCTTTAAAAGGTTTAAAAAAAATGAGTGGTCAACTAAAATACAGTTAAACATACCGTCTAGTTCCAGAACAATAGTAAGTTGTCCATCATCTGGAAGAGCAAGGCGAGTTCGAGCCACGTTGGTTAATTCCTCCAGAGAAGAAGCAGTAATTCCTTTCCTGCGTTCCCTCGCATGATCCACTATTTTGTAAGGATTTCCAGATCCTTGTGGCATGACTGCTAACTCTGCCATTGCAATTAGAATATTTGTAGATAATTAAGCTCTAGCAATTGAATATTATTAGCTTAATTCAATTCCTTAAATCGAAAATCTAGACGAAATCTTAAAAGATAGTTTAGACGAAATTTTAGACGAAATTGTAGACGAATGCGTGTCTCTCAGATTTACAGATTTAAAAATCTGACTTTCGATGCACATTGAAGTGTTCAATTGAGCACAGTGTTGTCAAACAATTGTTTGGTGGTAAAAGGATCTCTTTAGGAAAAGATGGAAGCACTCAAAGAGATAATGAGTATTTTTTTGGATATAAAAGGTGATGACAAAAATGGTAGTTTAGGGCAGTGTTTCTAGGATTGTACAGGGTTGGTTTGGTTCCACTGGGGTCTTATAACGAGTTTAACAAGTTGCTTATGCTGATAAAAAATGAAGAAGGCTTTGGTGTTCTAACTTATGACCAAACTGGTTGTGTGACAAAGCAACACTGGGTCAATGGTGCAACTACCCCTTCTATTTATACACTCTGCTAACCGCTGCGTATATATAGACCCTAGACACCCCTAACAGTGAACCCTCCCAACATGGCACCAGACAGAAATCAATAACCTACCCCACTCCCGATTATATTTTCTTTTTAAGATTATCTTCAGGATTAACCACCGCTTTCAATTTTAAACTCCAATTACTCTCTCGATATCAAGCGCGTTTAGTCTTTGATAGATTTTCTTAATTCCTCCCTAGAAAACTAATAATGAAAAGATGAAAGCAATTCTTTAATAATAAATTAGATAAACAAATTCAAAAATTTAACTAAACGTATAAAAAAAAGAAGAATTCCTTTATAAATTATCATGATCTAATCTTAAATTTATTTCGCGATAGACTTTGTCAATTTTTAAATTTGATAGTTTCCAAAAATTAAAAAATATAACTTTGACACTTGAAAATTGTAAAACCTGACAGAATATTTTTTTTTTCCAAATTGCCTGACTACATGATTATCCACTATCCAGATTTTTGCGAATTCGCAGCAGCTTTAAAATCCATTATTTTTTATTCGCGTTGTAGATTCTATGGAAAGATATATTTGTACACAAGCATCTATCGCTTTTTCTTTCTCTCTTAATCTCATGGCATGGTTTTCATTCATGAAGAAGAGTTTTATTTCTACACAGATGAAACAGTTTTATCGAGATACACAGGGTTAAGGCACAGCACTGTGGTTAAATTTAGACTAACAAGACTAGACACCCTTTAGTTTAAAGTTAGCTCAGGCTTAGCTCAGTTGAGGCTCCTTAAGCGAGCCTATACCAATAATCGAATGATTGGTTCCAAATTTTTGCAAATTATACCATTAGGACAAAAATGCCTTCAGTGAATTCTAATAAAGACCAAGACGACAGTCAATCGTGGGAGTTGGCAGAAAGATGTCTCTTGCCTATTGCTTTTTCGCACGCGATTGCAGTTATTTTAGCGACAGTATTAAATACTTTAGGCATCTCCCAAACTTCTAGTTTTGTGCTTTTCCTCTTATTTTTAGTTATATCCATCGGCTCTACCTTGTTCTACCATAATCTCAAGGTGAGTTTCGGCCAAGATGTTTTTGTTTGGTGTATTTTTAATAAATTTGCAAACTTACTCCCATAGGTATTCCTTAAACCTGGAATCACATACATTTGAAGGTTGAATGTTGAATGTATTAATAGCAGAGCTATTTAATTTTGAATACGCTTTCCTCTAAAACTTATCTGATAGAACTGTCAGAAAATTTTTTTTGCTTCAATTGACTTTAATAATTTCAAAAAAAAAAAAAAAATATTGCAGTCTCCAACCTTTCATAGAATGTCATCCACACGGTCCTTGAAAAGATCAAAGGCTCGTAACCCGGTGTAGTGATCTGATTAAAAAGCCTACATATGGGACCTCTGACCTTTTTTATAACAATACCAGGTGAACGAGCTTTCTATTTTTAAACCCAAGATTGTATTAATATGTATAACAACCAGGGGACGCACACCTGCTTAAAAGTATTTATATATAAAAGGAAAATTTAATTCAGGTTATTTCTGGTTATTTTTCAAATATTAGCAATTCAGAAAGACGCAATTTATAATTTAATCAAGCTTTTAGGAATTACGTATTCTTGAAATATTGGACAATCTGATGAGATACTTTAAAATTAAAAATTTAAATTTAGGCTAGTGGAAAAACTGCTAGCGTTACTGAATTTTAAAATTAATAAAGTGGATTTTGGGTTATTTAAAATCTTTTAATTTGATCGAGAGGGAGAGTTGACAAGTTAACAGCTTGGTGTAAAATCAATCAATTTAAAACTCTTTAATTGAAAAGTGAATAACTGCATTCTCTCAGCCTCCCAATTGTGATATCGATTTCCGTCCACGTGTCGCAAAGTTCAAGGTTTCCAACAAGGTGACCATAGGGAAAAAGTGTATCATAGCATTATATCTAAATAATAGAGTAGATATTTCATAACGTATTCTGTACACTACTTAGGGAATTAGCTGTTTCTTTTTCATCATCATAATGGAAAAATGAGGTTGACAGTGTAAAAAAGGCTCTTAAAAGTTTTTTTTTTTATCTTTTTTATACCTGCCACTTTTTTTATTACAGGTGTCAGCGGCAGGAAAAGCAGTTTTAATTACTGGATGCGATGCAAGAGTTGGATCTGCATTAGCCAAAAAATTAGATGACCTGGTATATTTATTTTAACAATAAATATTTAAAATTATTTTAAATTTTTCTAATAAGTCACTAATCATTTTTCTAGGGATTCACAGTTTTTGCTGGATTTTCTAACAAGGAGGAAAACGAAGAGCTCGTTAAGAAATTAAAGGAAGAATCTTCAGGAAGGTTGCATACATTGCAACTGGATGTTACGAGCGAGCATGATATTCATTCTACATTTTTGTATGTGAATGAAAATTTACCCGATGGAGCACCAGGTTTGTCATTTTAATTTTATTTTATTAAGATAAATGTATTTTTTTTAATTTAATAAATTATTTTTTAGGATTGTGGGCACTGGTTCATGCAGATACTTGGGTAACTTTAGGAGAATGTGAATGGGTTCCATCCTCTGTTTTGAAAAGGAGCGTGGACATAAATGTTATCGGCGTAGCACGACTAACTCAGGTTACTAAAAAATTATCAGAATAATTTGTAATTAGTTTAATTTCATGAATATCTTTCAACAGGTTTTCCTTCCACTTATAAGAAGATCGAAAGGCCGTGTGGTATTAGTCAGTAGCCTTTTGGCTCGAATTCCAAGTCCAGTTAGAGGAATATATTGTGCAGTAAAAGTAGGTTTAAATATTTTAAAAATACTAGATTAAATCTAAAAATAAATACTAAGAAATAAATTATTATTCACTTACAAATGCAGGCTGGAATAGAAGCTTGGGGAACCTGCTTGCGATTGGAAATGCGAAGATGGGGAGTCGACGTTGTTATCGTTGAAACTGGCGAATATGTCTCTGGAAATGCGTGGTTGAAAGATAATTCTGTTCTGCTGGAACAAGCAAGAGAAATGTGGACTCAGTTGGACCCTCAAACTCGAAAAGAATATGGACGGAAATTATTTCAAAAGGAAATGTTAGCATTGGAAAAATACACCAAAGGACCTGAAGCTGATCTCACACCAGTTACAAGAGCTCTGACTGATGGAATATCAAAAACTTTTCCAATGAAAAGATACACTCCTGTATCTCGTAGTGAAAGAATACAAGCTTTGCTTAGTGATCATCTTCCAAGACCGGTGTACGATATTCTGTATACGAATTAAATTCTATTTACGAGAGTTTAATTAGAATTTTATCAATCCCAAATAATTTTGCCTTATGAAAAAAATATTTTCCTTTCTTGTTTTCAAAATAATTTAACACATTTAATTCAAAGAACGTAAAAACAATGTATAAAACTGATTTTAAAATATTTAGCGAATAAGATACTCTTATGTGTTTGTAAATAAAAGATAAACGTTCTATATATGAGTTAATTTATATTTTATAATTTATTTGTTGAATCTTTTCACATCGTTAAGGCAAAAAAAAAAAACTTACAAAATATTATGAAGAAATTATCAGAAAGAAAGTTGGAAACTTGCCATATTTTATTTTTAGCATACAAAAATTTCATAGTTCTGAACACTGAATCACCTCGTACAAGAAAAAGCTCTTCTGACCTTTTATTAACCTTCTTTTTAATATTTATTCCACAAATAGAATTAATTATTATCTGCGAAATAATCATCAAACCTTGGTTTCCAAGAAATGTACATTTTCAAATTTGGACATGTCCAAAATACAATAATTGAAATTTGAAAAACTTATTAATTACATGAGAAAAAATTGTTTATAATTTTTTCAATGTAAAATATATATCAAGATTGTATAATCAAAAACATAAACAAAAGAAACGTGAAATACCTTTGTTTATTATTCAATTACTGTTGGCTTGTAACTCGATTTTAATAATTTTGAAACAACTTTATATATTAAAGCACATATGTAATTAATGAAAGAAATCACTTTATGTTTCACCACATACCTCGATATAACAGTACTTAATATTGTATACAAATTAAATGCAGTTTTCAATCTTAAAACTGCCAAAGCTTCAACTGTTTTCAACTGTCAACTGAAGTGAGGTTATGTTAGAAAACAACAATCAATGCTGCCAACCTTTTCTTGCTTTATTCTTTTGTTTTCCCCCATTACTAGTGAATTTCTAGTGATATTATAATTGAAATAAGAAGCTACATACTTCGATTAAATTGCTCATTCAGTTTAGATATATGTATTTAATTAAAAAAAAATTATCTTTAATTAAATAAGTTTTTTTAATGTCAGAAAGCTAAATATATACAGACATTGCTACAAAAAGAAACGGAATTCCGGATATTCTTAGGGAATTTTTTGGAAAACAACTGCCTACCGGAAGATAACCTGTACATAACACTATTGGTTCTTTCTTGTTTTAACTTGCATATCAGCCATAACGGAGAGAAGGTTAGTGATTTCCGCAGTGGAATATAATTTAGAATTTTGTAGCATTTCAAACTTGTTCACCATAATTCTTTGCCCTTTTATTAATTTAGTTAAATTCTAAAGTAATTATACGCGAAATTTTATATATATATCTTTTAAAAAACCCAGATTTTAGTGATAAATTCTTTCGACGCCAAGGGCGAGTGATTTCGGTAGATTTGTCAACCGGTACCAGGTATTTTATTAGATTTATCTTGTATTTTTATATGAAATTTTTAACGTTTTACCGAGCCAAGTATTCAAATAGCCTATTTATGAAAGAAAAGGTAGTTTTATAAGTTATTTTCTTGTAGGAAAAATCTCGTGGGTAGGGCACGTCTGTGTGAAAAAAATGGATACCTTCCAAATTTCCATTAAATTGTGTCTTTTCTTAATGATCCTAATTTATTTGTAAGAAATTAATTAAGAAAGTACATTATTTTAAACATGTTCCAACAATTATATGAAGTAGAATTTCAGATTTTATTTGCTCTTAACAATTTAAGTACATATATTGGAAATATGTGATAGGGCGAGTGGGTTATGACGCCGGGTGCGGAGCAGGGTGATTGTTAGAAATAACTTAAATTCCTTCAATTCAGGCCATTTTAAATCATTTTCGTTATTCAAAAAAATTCTTTATATCTAATAAAGACTTCTTCTTTTTCTACAATCTGAAAATTATTAATATTTTGTCTTAGTGGCATTGGAGTTTGAATTAATAATGGGTTTCACCAGAAATGAAGATAAATGCTAAAAAATAAATAGTATATTGGAAATATTCTTGGAAACATTTGAAGGGGAGAGTGAGGTATGTCGACGGTGCGGGGCAGGGTGATTGTTAGAAATAACTTAAATTCCTTCAATTCAAGCTGTTTTAAATCATTTTCGTTATTCAAAATTCTTTATATCTAATAAAGACTTCTTCTTTTTCTATAATCTGAAAATTATTAATATTTTGTCTTAAAGGCACTGGAGTTTGAATTAATAATGGTTTTCACCAGAAATAAAGATAAATACTAAAAAATAAATAGTATATTGGGAACATTCTCGGAAACATTTGAAGGGGAGAGTGAGGTATGTCGTCCGTTACAATTAAATAACTTAAATTCCTTCAATTCAGGTCATTTTAAACCATTTTCTTTATTCAAAATTTTGTATGTCTAATAAAGACTTCTGCTTTTTCTATAATCTGAAAATTATTAATATTTTGTCTAAGACACACTGGAGTTTGAATTAATAATGGTTTTCACCAGAAATGAAGATAAATACTAAAAAATAAAAAATAAATAATAAATACTAAATTACATTCAGAAAAAGCTTAACAATTTAATTGGAATATTTTTGAAATGTTGTCAAGATCTAATTATTCTCTTAAAAAATATGACTGTGGAAAGTTAATTACTTTTTATTAGTCTTTACTTTATTCTCTTTTACAATTTATGTATTTCAGAAATTCTTTTGATCTGACCCCTATTCCGGAAGAAGAAACTGAGAAAAAACTAATTTGCGCACCTTACAGAGGACGTAAAAGTATAATAATGGATCGCCCAGTTGAAGGTGAAAAGCTGGCTAATGTTTCTGAGCCAATATTGGAAGGTACAGATGAAAGTAAGAAATTATTGAAGATTTTAGAAATTAGATTTTTAACGCAAAGATTTTCAGACAGATTTTAACCTATGGTTAGTCAATTTTTATGATTTTTTATCAAATTTTCTTTAAACTGTTTTTTTAATACGCAGATCTGAAGGAAACTGAAGAGACCGAACTCTCAATTCAACCAAACATGGTTAATGTGAATGAAGCAGGCATGAATAATAATAATGATGTGAGTAGACTTATTCATGCTTTTAAAAATTATTTTTTAAATGTTTTAAAATCATTTTTGAAACATGTTTTCTTAATTTTACAGCAAAACTGTATTGAAATGAGCATGGAGTCTTCAAGAGCTTCGACTTCTGTCCATGCGGATATTGAAGATATCCTCAAAGCCCTCAACGACTCTCCGAATATAAATCTTCAAACTGAAAATGTTCCTCTGCTTTTAACTGAATCTCATGTTCAATATGGACATTACTTGGTTCCACTCACAAGTACGTAAAATAATTATATTTATAGTAACTTTGCTTTATGCACATTTGGCTCAAAGTGACATAACAGTTTATTATTAATATTTGAAACTTAATTGATTTCTCTCATATTTACAGATGAAGACTGCCTCTTACACAATCCACCTAACCAATTTGATGAGTCGAAGAACTGCATAAATTTTTCGGCAGTTCAGAGCAATGACCCATTCTGTGCCGATTTGCCTCTTCATGGTATAAATAATTATTTATTTTTCAACGTTTATGTCGTTTTCACAAATCTCTTTATTATGACATATTTTTCTAATAATTTTATTTTATTACCTTTTTTATTTTCAGATCCGAGAACTCTTCGTTTCTTTTACAACTTAGGATTGGAGGTAAATAATTTAATAACTATTTGAATAGCATAATAATTGTTTTTAAGAGTTTACTTAACAGTTTTTTTTCTCTCAATGTTTTAGTATTTTCATAGAGTGAATGCAATGCATAACTTCTGCTACTTGCGACCTCCCAACAACTTTATTGCTGAACAGAATCCAGTTCCTGCCAATAACTGCGATTCCGACAATAATTTTGGAAACACAGACGGAGAAAATTCTGCAGCTAACAACCCAGAAAAATTCGAAAACGATGAAGGAAAAAAGAACATGGAGGAGGAATAATGCTTCTTAAGTATTTCATTTCAACTACATTCAAAGCAGCATATGTTTATGATTTTACTATATGTGCATGCCTTATAATTATTAATTTTAATAATGCTTCTTAATTATTTCATTTCAACTACATTTGAAGCAGCATATGTTTATGATTTTACGTTACATGCATGTCTTATAATTTTTCATTTTAATATTCTCAACTCTCATAAATTTAAGTTTACTTGTGAGTTAATGTGAATAAAAGTTATTGTATTTATTCGTAATGCTCTTTTTATATTTTATAGTTTTATTCATATTCATTTTATGCATGGCAGCGTTTCAATTTCAATATTTTAACATTACAAAAGTAAATTTAATTTTTAAATTAATTAATTTTAAACAAGTTCTCAGTATCAAATCCGAAAAATTTAAAAGTAAATCTGGCACATAAAAAATAAAATACCATAATATCTGGTCATATAAGATATTTTTTCTCATGCTTCTCAAACTTGGCATATAAATCTTAAATCTTCCCGTGCGATATAATTAAAGCAACTTATATAAATGATGAAGCAAATTAAGTGCGACGAAAATAAAGAAAATAGTAGCCCATGAGGGTCGTGGGTGTGAGAACTAGTCGTTAAAAATATTATCTTTCTCCACAGTTGACTGTGTCAGAGAAAGCGAGAATCTGCAAGTAACGACACGAGCATATATACAGTATTATACATTTACATTTACATTTATGGATTACAAGATTAGCCTTTTCTAACTTAAAAATAGTCTACCTCTGAATTGCCTAATAAAATATTAACGTTTTAAAATGATGAAGAACTCAGGGAATTGTAACTCTATTTTAAGTTTTTTAAATTTTAAGATACCTAATTCTTTTTTAATATCTTGAATCTAGAGTTTTGCAGTCAGTCCCGATTCATTAAATTCAAATTACCTTTTAGTAATGTTTAATTTAATCTTTATTATTACATTACGCTCATGGGTAAATCTTCAATGTTCCTTATACATTCGTTTTCTCGAAGCATGAGACCCCCTCCCTCACATGGAGAAAATCACTTTTTATTCTCCATCCTATAATAGAGATTACTCCTACTAGGAGAAATCCACCCATACCATCCATTTGATGTGCCAAACTATATTATTTATTGATTGTAATTGGCAGTTACTGATGGATGAAATATTTAATACTCTATAAGTGTATTCCAATAAAGTTAAATTCCAAATTAAATTCCAAGTTAAATTCTAAGTCTGAAAAATAAAAGAGAGAGATAACAGATTGCTGTCATAGATTTAAGAAAAAAGTATTGAAAATCAATTTTTTAATGATGTAATCGGTAAAAAATCATATTTTGAGAAGTGTTAAGTTTGAATGATTATTTGATTGGGATTACAGTAATTTTTCAGCTACAATTGCTTAAATATATACCTTGAGTTAACACATAAGTACATATTTATTCGCACTTTCTCCACTTAATACGAGAACTTACAAACATATAAAAACACATCTGCCTCGGTGCACAGAAGTTCCTCAAGTTGCAATGCCATAAAGTCCCATCGATTGGCGAAAGTTGGTTCTAGAACGAGATTCGTAAGACATTGAATGTAATGTATGGTCTGTGATTGTGACAATACCAGTTCGAATGTTTTTTGTCAATTTGAAAATCTATCAGACAATCACACGATTCTGAAATTGATATGGAAACTCTAAACTTCTCTTTAAAATAGTGCTTTAAAATAATTGCAAAAATTGTATGAATATAATTTCTTTCTCTCTCTCTTTTAATTCAAAAAGGTTTTCTGACTTTTATCGCCTGATACTTTTATTGCTATTCTCTCATTTTTATATCAAAGAATGAAGCAAAAAGAACTTATCTTTTTAATATCAAGATTCAAGTAAAATAATAAAAAGAGAAAAAGATGGATCTAAGTGAGACCTTTTCGACCTGGAAACTGTACTATAACTTTCAAGTCGTCTCTTGGATGTTTGTTATTTCTTTTGTCTGGATATATTATTTAAGTGGGAGGAGACTTCAAAATATGACTAACAGTTTCAGGTACCTATATATACAATATACATATTCTTATATTCCTCACTATTCAATTACTTTGACGTTATTCTTTCCCTCAGTAATTATTTAATAATTCACGGAATAAAGAAAAATCGCGCAAAGGCTTCAAGGCTACATAAATTTTGTTAAAGAAGAAAATTAATTGAACGAGTTGTCACTTTCAGACCTCAAGATTTAAAAAATATATCTTATGTTTAAGGATATTATAACAAGATGTCTTTTGCAGATAGAGTTACAATTATAAATTTAATTGTATGACAAGGATGATAAGCTAAGCTGATCATCAGTGATTCGCATTTAAGATTTGTGCCCAGGTTAATGAAGCAAATACATACAATTTATAACATCATTCAGAGACCTGGATTCTATAGAAGAAAGAACCAAGTTGAAATGCGATGGCGCTGTTTAGAAAGTTCAGAGCTGCAAAAGTATCGGTGTTGTACTTCAGGTGCGGTACCAGGTGGGGATGTCTCTAGCTAGCGGTTCCTGGACTCAATCTCCACTCACTGCTCGCTCAATCGTCGAGCCATCAACTTCTCCTCTTTTAATTAATCATCAAAAAGTCGCTAAAATTCGGACCTAAAAAATTCAAAATTGCGTTATAAAATTAATATACAAATAAGTAACAATCGTTTTTTGAAATTTTCACCAGTTTTTTTTATTTTGGTTCGGTGAGTCTCTTCCTTAAGGATGGAGAAGGACCAGCCGGATTCTCTGGCGACTGTCGCTGTGGGATCCGAAAAAATTTCACCCACAAGCCACTATGCGCCAAGTGAAGTTTATTCCACCACTGAACCACCTCCGGTAAGATTGATTAAATTAAGGGTGTTGGAGCCAAATTTTAATCTAAAAATTCGATTTCTTCATTTTACTCAATAAATATTAAATTTGGAATTTTTTCCTTCTGTAGAATTAATAAATGTTTATCTAGCATTATGCGTACAGAGCGAGAAAATATCTAATTCAAATATTTTTTAAGTAAAATGAAAATATTCAATTTTGAAGTTAGATTTGCAATTCTTCGTTTTAGGCAAAAAGTATCGAAATTCAATATTTTTTCGCTCTGTATGCAGTCTTATATTTGAAAAAAGATTAGCGCTACAGAGCGAAAAAATATTTATCTATAATTTTCATTGAGTAAAATGGAGAATGGAATTTTGAGCTTAACACTTGGGTCCAACGCCCTTAATGCCAAATTAAATAATTTAAAAATATATTAATTACATAAATAATGGGTTAAATATAATTTTATGACAATTAATAATTCGGTTCTTTGAAGTAAATAAATCTATAGGTTCAGTGACCGGAAGGCTTAGCTAACTTTGCAGCAACAGGTGCCCTTCTCTTACGATTTTTTAAAGCGATTTTTAAATCGCAATTTGAAAGCAAAGAAACAAACCTGGGTGAAAATAAACAAAGCGGTTTTAGATTGATAAGAGCTTATAGCATTGTAAAGTGACTAATCACCGGTAAAACGATCTGATCTGGAACTATTATTGCAAATCGGGAAATATTAAATTTGAGTTATTTTCATGAGAGAATTTTTCGTTAAGAAAATTCCAGAAATTTTTTCTACTAAAAATCATTCTTATCTGGATGAGGACAAAAGAGTAATAAAACGACGTATAATATTACTCTTTAGATAAAGTCTTATGATTAAATTTAATATCTTAGTCTGCAAAATAAGTCATTTTTACTATCTTACGTAAATAACTTGTGTTCTTGAAGAAAATTATTATTATAATTTGAAATCTTGTTTACTTGATAAGAAAAACGTAAAAACATTCTTAAATAAATTATTTAAATTGAAATAAGGTTGTCAGCAAACTTTTTTTTATCATGTTCGCTCAAATTTCACTTTGTCTAGAGTTAAGTTTACACTTGAATTACTTTATCTCGATTGCTCGAAAAGGAACCGGTTTAATTGCAAGATTTAATGTGATTTTCGAATAGCCGCTTTCGACGCGTGCAACACGTTTAAAATGCAATGAGAGATTTGTTCGGCGACAAAATTATTAGTATTAGCAACTTTCACCATTGAACTAGAATTACCGAGCAGAAATGAAGTCTCATTATTTTTCACCTTAGAAAAAACGTATAGATATATTCATTCTTTCTTTTTTGTATTTATAACTAAAGGTAAAAGTCATTAGTTGGTGTCAGGTATTAATATTTCCCTCGTAATTGGCCACTTAAGAACATGCGATTTAGATTTATAGTTATTAAAGACTATTTGCCCGGAAAATGAATGAACGAAGTAAGTTATCTTTGTGATTGAAGAGCCTTTAATTAAAATTGAGTTTGCAATTACTAAAAGTAGGGTAAGCAAGTCAATCATTGTGTTATTGAAGTTATTTTTCCTTCTTAGTATTTTTTGTCTTTACTATTTTTTATTTGACTACTTTCTACTATTTATTTTTTGAAAAGGATACAAGTAACCGGTTTCTTTGTAGCTTAAATTAATATCAAGTTGGTGCCCTTGTATATTATATAGATATTTCTAATTAAGAACTCATTATTAAAAATTGTAAAAGCAATATTTTTTAATTGGAAATATTTAATGATATTAAATTTTATGTAAATTATGAAATTAGGAGTTTGCAATCAATTAACTGTTGTGTATTGATCTTGCATTAACATGCAATTTTAAAAACAAATATTGTAAAAGCCACAAAAAAAAGTTTCCACATGAAAATAGAAAGTGTTTAGAGAGATCGGGTATCCGTCATTTGCGAGGTGATTGACCCAGAGAATAACATTGGAAATTAGCAAAAAAGAATGCACTATTACAAAACTAAAACATTGTAGTGAATTTCAAAATTAAAATCATTGTTTCTGGAGTGAAAGGAGTGAAATATTTCAAACTAATTAAATATTTAACGATATAAACGATTACTTTTTCTTCTAAATAACTTAAGAATTGTCGTCTCAAATAAAAATGCATAGCAATTTTTTTCGAGTTGCTTTGTTCTTCCATAATCAGAGACTTTCTATCGCCTTTTGCCATAACGAATGGACCACTCGTTCATTTATTCGTACTAGAAACTTCTATCTGTTATTTAAAACCACTTGACTTTCTTTGCGTCGTGAAAATGAGAAAATACATTCTTTTCAGTTGTTTAAAATATCAATAAACAATGCATACAATTAACTGATACAGACATAATTGGCCCCAGTGGAAATATTTCGCCCCTTAAGCCGTAAATATTATTATGGTTATTCATTATTAAATTACAAATACTTTCAAGCAATGACGCAGGTTTAGGTGGAAAATTTTCGAGATTACGTAAATACGGATTTTCGGGATTACGTAAATACGAGAATACGGTTTATTCCTCTTTTGTTAATGTCTTAATGCATTTGACAACAAAAGAGGGATAAACTGAATATAATCCTTTCATCTTTAGAAATTTGTAAACTAAAACTGAATCTCAATTTCTAGAGGGGAGAATTCATAATAAAAATAGATTTCGTATACCCTCAACAACTTATTCAAATTATTGCAATGACGCATTTTCAGATTCTCTAAATAAAGAATCCAAACAAAGATGATAGCTTGAATTTCAAATTTAAATGCCTGTTTGCTTCAACTTTTGTGTTCATTCTACAAATATTAAGATCTTAAGGATCCAAGTTTTTAATTCAAAATTTAATCGTTTCTTACTACGAAAAAAGTATTAAAAGTATTTTTCACTCTATATACTTATATTTCTATTCTATATTATATGCTTCTACTTTTATTTCCAAAAAGAGTAAATATATGGAGAGAAAAGATATTTATTTCTAATATCTGTTAAATTGTACTGTAATCGTGATTCACATATTAAAATAGAGACGTCAAGCGTCAAAATCGCGAGAGACTTCAATGCCTAAGTCTTTTATCGTGTAAATATTGTCTGATAGATAAGTTATCAAAATGGGCAAGTCATTTTGATTCAATTTTTTAAACATGAAGAAAAATATAAAGTTTACTGCAAGAAGTTTATTTTTCAGTTTTCACACATACTTTTTCAATGCAAAATAGTAATTATCAGAGTAAAGAAACCTTGACTTGTATTTACACGTTCTGTTTGTAAAGAAAAAATGATGTAGACACAATTTTTTATGCGTAGAATCTTAAATGATAATTTGGGATAAAGCACTCTATTAAAATCGTTATTTTTCATAACAAAAAATTTTAAAGGATCATTAAAAAATAGATTGGATTAAAGTTTCCGACGTCTAGTCTGATGGACTTTTTTTATTTTATTTTTTTTTACATTTATTGGATTATAATAATATCAAAAAAAATTCCCAAGTATTTTATTTTTCTTTATTTACTAATAGAAAATTACCCGGTGTTGTTCATAATTTTAAGATATTTCAAATGACTTTAAAAGGAATTTCAAGGATTTTCATATGGACTTTAAGTGATTTTAGGAAATTTCAAGGATTTGATTCTAATGTGGAAGAAATCACATGAAATCCCTTAAAATTCCTGAAAATCACTATTAATCTTTTAAAATTCTTATATAATTTTAAAAATCATATGAAATCTCTTGAAATTTCTTAAAGTCACTTACAATATTTTGCAATCCTTTAAAATCCTTTGGAAACTTTTTTTAAAATTTTTATTCCAATAAATGTAAAAAAAATCGTCAGAAGTGACGTCTGAAACTTCAGCCCAATAAAAAATAATTTTTTGCCTCGAGTTTGCAGAAGCTAATAAATACAGTCTAGACAATGGTCGTAGAAACGGTAGTTGAGAAAAGATGTCTAATCTGCAACCACAAAAAAAGCTACAAGTCTTTCTAGAGTTAATATACGACTTTTTTATACCGGCATTTGGCAAAATGGCAAGTATAGTGTTGTAAAATATAAACTTTTGTCACTTAGTGAGCAAACTGAGCCTCGGATGACCTACTATCCCTCGAGGCCTCTCACCTGAGAGTTGTTCATCCACATCGAGGTCATTATAAGAATCATTGTACAGCATCTCATGCAAGTTGTTGAATTGCCAGGAAAGTACACCGATCAAAAAATTGGTATTTGCTTCATTTATCGCGAAGTAAAATCGCAACTATTATTCATTCGTTCTCTGATGCAAGAAATCATATAGACCAGTTTATGCCTTCCTGTTGCCGATCTAGATTATAATTTACTTCACTAAACCAACTTCAGAGAAAATAATAGCTTTAAAAATCAGAAAGAAGCTATAATTAAAAACTCATTATTGCGATAATCTGATTTATCACTTATAATATTCAACCTTCATTAAAAGATGACTGGAAGAATAATTTTTTCAATTTTTGTTTTTTTTTTTTTAGATTAACTCATTTTTCTATTGTGTAATATTTTACTAAATGTGGAGATTTTAGAAAGAATACAGGGTCGTTGGGAGACACAAGGATACGGTTTCATTAAACCTGTGAAATTGACAGTGACTATTTCTGGCCTTGCAATTTGGTATGGCCACGTATTCAAGAATCACTCATTGAAAATCACGCAGCATGCAGTGAAACTTTTCGATGTTTATCCGTTCGAAATATCATGATTTAATGCGTATTTACAATTATTATAAAATAATTACTATATTTACTTTCATATTCTTCAACTAAGAAAATTGTATTCGTATATAAATCACTAGAGACTTAGTTCTAAGTCAGTTTATAAATTAACGATTTGAAATTAAAAATTAGAAAATAACTAATATATTGTTGGGAATTAAATTCTAGCACATCGTCTAATTACTATAATTACACGACAATTAGTTTCCAGAAATTAGATTCAATTTACTTTGAGAACTGTGTAATTACCTTGATTCAGTTTATTCCTACACTGTATGTTTTTCGAATCACAGCATTGTTGGTACATATTTAGTTAATTGCGACCCAGAAGTATAATCATTACACGATTCATTTTGTGTCATATACATATTTATATATTTGATATCAATTCTAAAAGGAAGTATTAATATAAGAAGAAAAGCGATTGATTCGCTTTTTAAAGAATAATTCGTGTAAAATGCCTGGTTTTTTACAGAATGAAGAAAATAATTAGGCTTCTTTGTTTGTTAAAACTTGTATTTGACCGTGAATTTAGATCTTAATCTGAAATAATATAGTCGTTTTATGAAATGAATTCAAGGAGGAAGAATAAGATACATTGTTAAAAAGCATACATTGTTTATTGACATTTTTAAGCTATAAAAAATTGTCAATACAATTTAAAAACAATTTGGTGGATTCATCCATTTCTGTTAATTTTTATCATCTCTTCCTTATCTTCTCAACACCTGTTCTAAACTTAATTGCCATTTTTCCAACTTTCCAACATTTACCATTTACATACAAAAATTACTTAAAAATCTAGGAAAAAAAGTTAATACATCAATTGCCATGGTATTGACACACTAACTTAAGATATAAATTGTCGCTTAGAACAGTTTCCGTTGCTTCCTGGTACCTGATATTCGAATCTCATACTTTTTTCATCATCTATCTTAATGACATTCCAGGAGCGAAGTCACGATTTTCTAAGGCTGAATAGTTTAATTATTTGCTCGAATTTTTTTACTTTAAAAAGACAGCTTGCTATCTAATCGTGTGTCATCTCTCATGAATGTTTTTTGTTTGGAATAATAAATTTTGATGTTGATCGAGGCTGTTCGATAACTCTTCGTCAATAACACGAGGTTGTCACCCGCGAATAATAATGTCAAGGTACAGTTACAGCGTTCCAACAATAACACTTGCTTTGTCGTACATATTCCAGTTTCTGGTTTTTGTGCAATCATTGTGTCTGTGTTGGTTTATCTTAATCCTACTTTTATTCGTGCTCTATGGTTGATGAGATAACTGGGCAATTAGACCTGGATTCTTTCAATGGCGTGAGAATAATTTTTCTTGAAGACTATTTGCATAAGTACAACACCTACTAACATATAATTTCTTCATTCACGTGACGAAATATTGATTACTGTTATTTATTACTGTTATTATTTATTGTTATTTATTAACGGGAAAAGATTTTTCTGAATTCTGTAAGGATTCGATTTTATACACATAAATTTTCAATCTTTTCGTACGAGAGATCCCATTTTTAATTGAAGAATTCGAGGCAAATAAATATGGAGAGCATGTAACATAATATTTACATATTTAAATTTGTTCCACATTTCTTTCATTTTCTCATCATGAATGCAGATGATCAAATATTACATAGTTTCTCAATTTTTGCATTTATGTAAATATATCAATATGAGGTGATATTTTACAGTGTTACACTCATTAATAACTTTTTATTAATTTGAAAAATCTGATGCAAGATCGAAATAACTTGACGTCAGTCGTTTTTCTATACGAAAAAGGTATTAGTTTAAATTTTAAAAGGTATGCGAACACTAAATAAAATTATGAATCATCATTGTCTTTTTTTGGTATAAAAATTAACTTTTACTCCCACATATATTGCGCTTAAAATTCGAATGAGACACAGAAAGGAAAGTTTATCTTTATAAGAGATGAAAAAAGGAAACAAGGCCTATTGCTGAATTTCTCGTGACGAAATTATTTACGAGGTTTAGTCCAGAATTTCATAAAACGTAAATTATCTTTTCTATCATGTTTCTTGAACAATAAAATATAATATCTCTAAATTTTATTTGTGATGCACGAAATTCTCGTTAGGTTTCGAACATACACAAACTTGTAGTATCTGATTTGCGTCTTGCATGTTAATTTTTGAGTCATCGAATTGGGTTCCGGTTTGACAGACTGTTTCAACTTTTCAAGGTCCTCAGGACAAGATTTCTTTCTTTTGTGCCGTTTAACATAGTCACACCCAACTAACAGTTAAAGCAAATATACATCTATAGAAAACCATGAACTTCGTTTTCGCATCATTGTCAATTTCTGCGCCTCAGTTTTATTATTTGCATGCAAAAATATATGTAGGTATTGTAAAAGCTTAGCTTCTGAATGAAGTTCTTTGATAAAATCAACTTCATGTAACAGTGCATAAATTTGAATAAATTATCTTATATTGACACAATTTACAGTAAGCTGTGTTATACGCCTCTCTGCGCATATCCTAATAAGACATTGCTCAATCAAAAGAATGTAATCACATAAAAACATATTTTTATCTTTACATATAACTAATTCATAAAATAGCTTAGAGTAGTGTAAGGGAAGAACAGTAAGACCGCCCGGGTCTGACCAACTACGACGCTCCTGACTAGTATCTACTTAAGGACCTGGTCTGGGCGACGCCCCACTACGATCAGAAAAGAACTCACGCTAGCCGTGACCGCTAGTCGGCCGAAGTATCGTCCGCCCGCAATCGACCTGACCCACCGAGGATATAACTGAGCTGCCTCGTAGCGAGTAGGCAGGATTTGTCTGGCTATCTTACGCCCGCATCTCCTTTTTGTCTCTGGCCTTTGCGTCCAGGCGTATCCACTAACTTCCGAAGCTGTTTCGGTTTCGCGAAGTTATTTTTCTCTCTTCTAACGGGGACTGCTTCGGTCCCTCGTTCAGAAATCTTTTCCTCGGGGACTAGCTTCTGGTCTTTCGAGTCAACTAATCTTTTTCTTCTAACGGGGACTGTTCCGGTCCCACGTCTAGAATCTACCTTCTCGGGGACTAGTTACTGGTCTTTTCGAGCCTACTATTTTCTAGAGCTGTACTCTCTCTTACCTTAGGGTTAGAAACAAACTGTACCTTAGCTCAATAAAATAGATTTTGTTTTGCCTTACCATGGTGAGTTTTATTTTGACGACTACCATATTTTTTTCCAACCCACGACACCGGTGAACTCTGCTGGAGGTAAGGCGTTAGGACGCTTTAATTTTCCGACAATATCACCACCCTCTCTTCTCAACTACTAACAGGGGAAAGCAGGCAAGCGGCGGAGAAAGTTAGAGAGGGCCAAGCTGCACCAGAGTCGGACGAGAGCAGAATCTTCAGACGAAACCAACCAGGGAGGAACGAGACTCGGGCCCGGTGTACTGGGGGAAACCTGCACCACTAAATCCCTTTCGGATCGTCCTCCCCTTCTTCACCCGCGTTTTCCTCCTTTATTTAACCCTAAAAACTACCCGGTTAAACTCCCCGTCTCTTTGGAACCCCCCAAGACTAATAGTGAATCCCAAGTAGTTCCCTGCCTCAACACACCCCCTCCCTCTCCCCTCCTTGACATCTTGGACATTCCTCTTCATTTCCCCCCCCTTGAGATCTCTCCATCAGTCCAGAGAAAACCCCCATCGTCACTGCCGGTACCCAACGTTCCCCTCAAACCAGACCAGATCCTCTATCGGCCCCAGTACTCCTTTTTTCGGGACGCCCCGAGCACGCCGACTACCACCAAACCTCTGCCTTCGCCTTCGCAAGGACACCCGTTGCGCCTCTTGGCCCGGCGTCGACGGACCAACGCTCGTCGTGATCCCGCGAGACGGACCCTGTTTCCACAGGAAAAGAACGATCTCAAACTGGCCTACCCTCGGAACCTCGACAAATCTCTTCCCACACAGAAGACGCGTGTCGAACGAGACTGGATTATCGCCAAGTTCCTGTTGGACCCGCGATATCGGTCCCCGGACACGATAAACTGTCCTAATCTGGCGTTCTACCATCCAGGTTGAATCCTCTCGATCCGGACCAAATTTCTCGATACACCCCTTAGAAAGAGGGTTTTATCAGCTGTTTATCCATCACAGTAATTTCGCAATGTAAATTATTGTAATTTCTATATACATAATAGCTTCCTTAATAGGGAATAGAAAAAGGCTTAATGACTGTAATGTCTATAATACTTTCTTTTATTATATTATCTAGTCTCATATTTAGAGCCAGTTTTAATAACATTAATTTATGTGACACACAATTTAATGAACATGTTTTTTACTTTATTTTGCAATTATTTTATAAAAGAAGCTTTTATGTACATATTTGTTCGTATTGTTAAAGAAGAAAGTACACGTAAGGTTTTAAAGAGTTCTTCTCCTTTTCACTCTTATAATGATAATCCATTATGCATGAATCAGAAATGAATATCGAAGGAAGCCTCGACTTTGTTGGTTACAGAGCGTGAAGTTCTTCGTTTCGGCCATCTTTCATTACTCATCATACCCACTGCATTCACTTCAAGCTATTATACAAGCATACCTTTTTCTACGTAAATTTTACATTCACATTTTCATAGAATGTTTGTTTTTCTCATTGAAAAGTTGATTTATATGATCCTTGAAGATTAAATTAGACTTCTTCACTTACTCAAAACCAAAGAACTAACCGAACTAAATTATATTATATTTTTCTATGGTGAATATTGTAGAATTATTGCAATTGAGTTCATACAATATTTTATCTTGCATTGAATAAGGATTTACATCACATCCACTGAATCTAATTATTCTGTAATATCCGATGAAAATTCGAAAGATTCGTTCAGTGAAAAAAGAAATCCTTTATTAAAAATGGAAAACGTGACTCTCACGAGATCAGACACATTTTCAGAATTGAAAATTCGCGTGCAAATGCACGATGAGGTCACTTAGGAAGTCATCGCCGATTTCCATAAGTCCTTACACGTAACGGTAAATGCTTCAGGAATCACTAGAGCACTCTTGCTTTGTAGAATATTATATAAGGCCAAAATGTTTACTCGGATGTTTTTCATGCCTTTTGACTCTCTCCTGATATCTTACTTAAGATTTACGTTGATTGTATTTCAGTATATTTCATTTAGTAGAAATCACTTTTACAGTTTTATGAATCGTTAAATATTAAGGGAAAATAAATCTTAAACTATATATAAAACTATAGATAACTATATAAAACTATATATATATATATTATATATATATATATATATAATGTATATATAAAACTATTAAAATTTTACAAAAAACTTCGAAATCCTTCAAAATTCATTAAAATTTGTGAAAATATCTCAAAATTCTTAGAAATCCTCAAAAAATTCCACGAAATCTTTCAAATTTCACAAATTTTTTACAAAACTCATAAAAATCTCTCAATTTCTATTAAACTGCCTCAAAATCCTTTAAAATTTCATGAAATCCTTAAAAATCCATAAAATATTTTAAAAATCAGAAAAACCTCTTGAAATCCCTAACAATTTGATGAACTTTCAAAATTCTTTTAAATTCTACGAAATCTCTTGAGTCCTAAAAATATTTTGAAGTCCCTCAATAAAATTACCCGACAAAGTTTAAGATCCTTGAAAATGATTGGCCTTTGAATGACTCTTTATTGACAATTAAAATCCTAAATAAAATGATTATCTTTGATTTTCAGGCATACATGAGGCCTGCAAAGACAACAGCGGTGCAGATTGCAAGGATTGCAGCTGTAACATTAATTTCTATGACGGTTCTCTTAGGAAGCTTCATCCTTGCAGCATCCTGGATTGAAGCTCGAGCATCATGTACGCCAGAATCGATAGCAGCAATGCAGGCCACATTACACATGCAAAAATTGCATGAAAACAATCAAATTTCTCAATCCCAGGGAGAGTTTTTGCACAAACTTCAGCCAGCCGCTCTCGTCCAGGTAAGGCTTTGCAAAATGAAAATTAAAAATAGTGCAAATTGAAATCGAAATGATAGAAGGAACTCTTCTGTACATAAAATTGTATAGGAAAATTCTATTTCCGGAATATGTTAGTAATATATTAGTAACATAGTAATTTACTCTTATTCTTTCCTGCGAAAATAATTATCTGAAAGCAATTTGACTTCCTATAATGGTGCTGTTATATTATTTGTTATTATGCCTTCTAAGGAAATTATTACCATCTTCTAGCTTCTGATCATTTCCTTTAGCGTTTTCATAGTTTGCCGATTGGTAAAATAGATGTCCAGATTCTTTTGTGTGTAAACGAGTAATTCTTGGGCATCAAAGAAAAAAGAGGATGATTAATATCCACTGAATGGATAACGCCAAAGAACAATCAAGTACGGATAAAGCATTCGTGAAAGAAATCGTTGCGGTGCCAGGCTGTGCTCAAGGAGAACCGCAGTAGCAAGAAATTACGTAATTCGGGTTACGAGTCGCTATTGAACGCATGTGACTCTAGTTTAGAGGAAACCAAAAGAATTAGTTTCGGGTTCTTTTTTAAAATTCAACGCTTCTGCCTCAACTACACGAGTAATCAACTTTTTCTTCGACTTCACGCGGAAACAACTCTGTTCCTAATTTTGTAAGAAAAAACTGTCAGCAAACTGCTGACACTGTTACTCATCACTACGAAGTGTAAACTCGGTGAAACGTTAATTAGATTGGCCATTGTTGAGAAACTGGACAGTTTTTTTGTTGTACATTCGTCTAAAATTTTCTCCACAAGATTCTTTTCTGATTTTATCGGATTTTATTTTCAATTTTATGTTTTCATGTGACACTTTTAGTCGAATCGCAAAGTGAAAGAAATCTTCACAACTTTGATTAGTTAGTAGAGAATTTTGAGCCAATCGGAGCGCATCAAGACTGGATTGTAGTGGAACAAAGACAGCATCCACCTGCGATACTACTATGAATTACTTGGGTACCGATTCAAGATTATAGTTTATAGTTGGGTAAAAAAGTTTACTTTACTTAGAAACAATGATTCATTCAGAAGAGTAACGATCTTGAATCTTTTGATTAGATCAAAGATCTCTTACATCATGAAAAAGAGCTGATAAATAAAAACAATAATAAAAGAAAGTATCTGTTTGAATAATACTTGACTTGGTTTCGTGATACAATTATTTTTTACTTAATTGAAAGTGAAATGTATTAATGAAAGAAAAATGAAGACCAAAGAGATCTTAGGATTATGTTTAAATGGATGTTGTGGAAAAAGCTATTACCAGAAATGACAATAATTCAAAGAGGCGAAATGTAATGTCTCTCGAGCAATGATAAAGTAACAACAAGAGTGAAGCAATAATAAAAGGACGCCTAACACCGCGGAAGCGCATCCAACAGCGGGAAACGGTTTTCTCTTCAGCGTAATCAATTTGCCCCTTCTCTTATATTTGCTGCAGGTTCTTCACTCATGAGAACTGTTCTTATCCATCTTAGAACTTTATAATATTGTCTCAAATATATCATACTGTCATACTCAAAATTCGCAGTGGATGAATCCTTTAATCAGGAATTTATTCATAATATTCCTTTCAAATACTTTCGTGATTTTTGTTTAAAGTCGTGATTTAAGAAATTGGCATAAACTATAAATTCATCCTTCGAATTGAGATCGACTTTCCTTCTCTTTAGGTTGAAATTTAATAGAAATCAAGACAGCTCACGTTTCTGAAGCAAGTTTTGAATTTCAAGTGATTGAAACATGTAAAAGTAATTCTGAAGATAAGATATGTTTTCTATCTATAATTCTATACAGTAATTGCCACCAGTGATGCATATCATGTGAAAGTATTATTTGAAAAGTATCATGCATTCATAAACAATAAATTAAAGTAATTCACCAAAATAAAGTGAAAGCAATGTATATAAAAAGTCTTAAAAATATTACATAAAATTTTGACTCTCCTTATCGTTTATTATGATGTATTTCATGTATTTTACTTGCCGATGATGGAAAAGTACATAAAATGTACACACACACGTCATGGCTGAAAGTGGGTTGCCCGTTGCACGCACCGGTAAGGTGAATGTTCTCTGAAAAGATTTTCTCCAAGAAAAATTATTATATCTTTTTACAAATCCTCCTTAAAATATCACATATTTTTTAAAATTTGAAAATATTTGTAGTTTTGAATATATTGTATTTCCTAAAATGTCTATTTCTCATTTAACAGCTCGTTACGAAATGGTGTATTACGACAATGACAAACATCTGTTTAACGACTTATTTCATTTGAGAAAACAGATTAACCCAAATTCAAAATATTTACTTTCAGCTTAAAAATTATTCAACTAGAATGACTGCTGTTTTTACTAAATCAACAATAAAATTTTGTAACAATCTGTAATAAAATCAGAGAACCAGAGCCGCGTAAAAACGAAAGCGAAGAAGATATATTTTCAGTAGATAATTCGTAATTGGTCAGCCAAGTAGGACTCTTCCACTTATTTAAAATAGTGATTTCAGCTGGTAATGGTCAGCCAATTGGGAGTCTAGGTTTCAGTCATGGTTTCAGTAATAATAATCCTCGTTTTCTAAATAAGGATTATTTGCTCATAAAAATTTGCACTCTTTGACATACATTTTAAATTACTGATGGGAACGAAGTGTTGAGAATTGAAGTATTTAAATTGGAAAACCGCTGTTAGAAAGTATGGTTCTTTTTAATTGTTTTATTAGAAAGTTAAAAAAATAAATAAGTTTGTTTAAGAGAATTAAAAATTGGTGCACACAGCACTTCCGAAGAATTTTTTAGTTCAAATACTGAAACCTAATTAATCAATGTCAAAATGATGTAGAAAATTGTAGAAAGTACAATTTTTCAGTTTTAACAAAAGAAACGTTTAATTTTCGCTTTGCGAATATGCAGGTTGTCACTCAAGCGTCACAAAAGTCCTTTCTATTCTGCACATTACACCGGGACCACTTTCCACATAGGAAATCGTTCGATCTCTGTACCGTTCGTCGCTTATTCTCAGATGTCACCACGTACACGCAATTCCTGGATTTACTGTTTTCAGCAGCATTCTGTATAATTTATTATAATCATTTTTTAAAATAATCTTAGAAATCTACGTTTTTCTATTTTTTTTCTATTTTATTCTATGTCGCATCGTTCATTACATGAAATATTTTTATATTGGACAATTTATTTAAAACATTTGAATTTTATTCTTTAATTAGGTTTTTATTCTCCAAATGGTCTAATACTTTTTATTCAGTCGATGTTACGCTAATTATAATTCGAATAGCGCACTTCAGTGCTTAGAGGAATGAAAGTTTATTATCAAGAACCCACAGGACGTATCGTGAATATTGCGAGAGGGTTTCATAGATTATATTGGTAGTCGAAGCAGCGTCTTCCTGGTCGCGACATCAGGTCGCAAGTGAAAGTGAACTCTCTTTTATTACTTTTCCAACATCTCACGAGCAACTGTAATTCAAGTGGAATTAACTAATTCAAAGTGGAAAATTATTATAGACAATTTTTAGAATTTTCCTGTCTGCAAGCATAATTTGTCCGCTGATTTTTAAATGTCCAATTAAGATCTTCAATTAAGATAATCGGTTTTAACGATGAATTAATCGCTTAATAATTATTATTTTACCAATTAAAGACTTTTTATTCTTTTTTTCATTTTATTTTTCTGCGACATGATCAATTATACTTCATTCGTCAAATATTTAAAGAAGACATTAGAACCCAGATTGCGACCATTTTCATGGTTACAGTACTATGGAGAAAGTATAAAATGCACTCGTCTAAACGAAACTTTCGAATAAACTTTAACTTTTCAGTCATAACAAGTTACTATAAGCGGGCGGAACAAATTGTAAAAGCAGAATCTGTCAGATAGCTTTCTTCATATAGTAGACTTTTCATTAAGTTAAAAGTTCTTTATTATTTAATCTAAAACGATCTATCAGTAGCCTAAATAGTATTTCTTCACAAAATGTAACTCTACCGTTAAATCGAAACTCTCATAAAACGTCCTTTTTCAGGAAGCCATTGATCCGAAAAATAATCTACAGAGTCTTTCGGAATCGAAAGTATCTGTCAAGGAAGTTGAGCCTGAAGTGAAAGAAGTCAGGGCTCAGAGACAAAATGAGAACAACTCGAAAACTGATAATGATAATGGAGATCGAGACAACGAGGAGGATGATTACGAAGATGATGAGTTCCCACCTGTTCATATCAAACTTCCCCTTCAGCTTGACCTCGATGATATCGCAGGAGTAAGAAATCCTCAAACAACACCAATAAAAATAATTTTCAATATCTCAAATAGTTACATTTTCAAATCCGATTTTCTTTTGCTTTCCTTGTCCCTAATTCTTCCAATTTTCAGAGCTTAATTCAACAAGCACGCAGCAGAGTTTCCTGTGTAGTTGAACGTCGCAAAGCCGATGAAGTAATGGATGGTACTGCGGACAATGCACTTGATACGAAAACTGCTGATCCTCAACGATTCCAAAGGCTAAGTGGAGAACGTGTCTCCATCCTCTGTGAAGCCGGAAATCCGCAACATGAGTGCGTATATTTAATATTTGATCTCCAATCTAACGAATAATGATTCTTTTTAAAAATCAGTTGTCATCTCCATCTATTTTCAATTTCCGTTCACTTGTAGACAACAGGAGCAGGAAATGATGACTCCAATCATCGTTCCCCTAGGAACTGTCCAGATTCCTGTTCAGCCTCAAGAATCAGGTCCTGGATATCATCAGTACCAACTTCACACCCAATACCAAGTTCCTGATATGCAGCAACTGCCACTCAGCGATCCTCGAGGTTTGAATCACATTCCAGCTGGAATTTTGCCACCAGAGTTACGTAATCTTCCTCAAATTAACATGGAAATGAAACCACCTCGTATGGCACCACAGCACCAGTCGATGGGTCAGCAAATTCCCATAATGCAACAAGTAAGCACTTAATATTGATGACTTATTCACTTATTGATGACTTTTTCGCTTATTGATGACTTTTTCGCTTATTGACGACTTATTCGTTTATTGATGATTGTTTTCTACTGTAGAAGATAAAATTGCAATACATTTTTACAGATTGAAATGCGTCAAATCCCCATTGAACTGAGACACTTCCCAATTCGTCAAATGAGGCCAGTGCAACAAGAGCCCAGACAGGAGCAAATAATTGCCATGAACTTCCCATCACAAATGTACCAATCTGAAGACCAAAGTGGCTCCATGATGCCACCGCCTCCACCTCCTCAAGCAGAATCTCAAATGCCAGAGCACAGAATGAACCCACAAATGATGGTACCACAACCTGACCAAAGACCCCAACAACCTCCACAGGAGAGGCCACGATCCCCCTTCCAAGGGATTCCCCTTGAAATCAGAAGAATCATTCAACAGGTTCCTCTTGAGATCAAGAATATCATCCAACATATCACCGGTGAGGCAAGACCTTTCCCAGCACCTGAAGAATCTCGTCGTGAGGTATAAATTCATTTTCAAAAAAAAAAAACTATATGAACTCTTATAATCATCAAAAAATAATTTCTGTGGCTTGGATCATTTAATTGATAATAGATTTTTAAAAATTTTCTTATCCAAAGTGCAAATAGTTTAGCGAACAATGAAGTATTGCGTAACACTTTTTTTCTGAATAATAAGCTACAGGAAAACAAATTATCATTGATCAATTACCATGTGAGAAATTGCACAAAAAGATGAGTATTCATTCATCATTTCTTTTTCTAGAATCTGCTATTTCTGTAATTATTGTGGAGTTTCTAGGAAAAAATGTTTCTTCTTTGTACAAGACAAATGCCGATGGTAATGTGATTACAAAGTAGAGAGTAATGTCCTCTGAAAGGAATCGTTTTCCTGAACAGATATTATTATTACGTAAAATGTTGTTATGCAATTAGTTGATAATCTAATATTGTTAGACAAAGGCACCAGATTAGAATATTGAATTTGTGTCAAGGAAGATTTGAGAAGATAATAGAAATATTTTTACTGCTTGATAATTACATTTTTTTTAATGACGGAATTATTTTACTGTATTTTATTATTTTACTGTAATAATTAATATTTTATGTTTGCGACAGAACGAACAGGAATTCAAACCATTCCCGGAAAATGCTCGTGCAATTTCCCTGGGACCTTTCCCTCTTCCAATAGAAGTCAGGAACCTTTTGGAACATGGAAACATTGAAGGTCGATCCCAACAAGTTGAGAGTTCTGAACATCAGCAACAGGAGGCTAAACCTTTCCCTGGACCAGAAGATCAAGGAGAGGAAGTTGAAAGGAATTTCCCAATTCCAGCTGAAGTTCGCAGTATTATCCACCAGGCTAGATAATTAATGAATTAATTTGTAATAAATAAGGAATATTAATTTTTTAATTTTAAAATTTATTATCAGAATGATAATAAGCAGGAAATTTTCAATTATAGCTTTATGTTTTTATGAAATTTATTTTTAGGTTGTTGAAGGTCGTGCCTTGCCAGTACCAAGGTTCTCCTTACCTTTGAGACCAGTAGAGTCAATGGACATTCCAGTACAAGCTAGAGCTGAGGTTTCTGATAACGAGACTCCTGAACATCATGATGAACAACACAATCACGAACAACAGGAACAACATCAACAGGAACATCCTCTTATGCAACAACAACCTCAGGGTCAACAAGCTCAACAACAAGAGCAGGAAGAAGAAAATCGACCTCACTGTGAGTGAAATTATAGTGATTTTAGGGCATTGAACCCGTGTTAAGATCAAAATTCTATTCTCCATTTTACTCAAAGAAAATTGTAGATAAATATTTTTTCGCTCTGTAGCACTAATATTTTTTCAAATATAAAACTGCATACAGAGCGGAAAAATACTTATTTTCGATACTTTTTGCATAAAATGAAGAATTCAAAATTTAACTTCAAAATTTAATATTTTCATTTTACTTAAAAAATATTTGAATTAGATATTTTCTCGCTCTGTACGCATAATTCTAGTTCAAAATTGATTAATTCTACAGAGGGAAAAAAATCAAAATTTAATATTTGCTGAGTAAAATGAAGAAATCAAATTGTTAGATTAGAACTTGGCTCCAACACCTTTAAACGAATTGATGGAGGTAGAAAATATAGTATTAGCCATTCTAGGATATTTATTATAACTTTTAAATTAAAACTTTTTTATTTTCAGATGTCCAGCCACGTTCCGTGCGTTCCATTCCTGATCCGTTTGAAGCACATCGTCGTGAAAAGAGAATGCGTCGTTCATGTGATTGCGACTGCAAGTGTCCCAACCAGTAATGTAGTTTAAAAAGTAATAATCCGAGAGAAAGCTAAGAGCGTTATAAAGTTTTGACAACAAAAGTTTGGTCAATTTCTTTCCTAAAAAAAAATGTACAATATTTTTCAATTATCTTTCAGAGTATATTAGTCATGTAAAACGAAAAAGATGTTGATGTAAGAACTCTTTGTTTTCACTTTGAATATATAGGTATAGGCTTATTTTGTATAAACAATAAAACAAAATTGAAGCTTGGTTGAGTGGGAAAATGCAATGCAAGAAAAATAAAACTCGATTTTAAGTGACGATTGCACTCATTTACATGTTAATCATGTGATTGAGTGAAAGAGATTCGGAGACGAAAAAGTGAGAACAAGGCGAAGGAGGCAGAAGATAGTACTAGATGAGAAAGCTGTGATTATTTCCTTCCTATTTTACAAAAAGTAAAACTTTTATTTTCCATATCGCTGTGTATGAAGATTCTATACCGTTATCTTAAAAATTTGTGCATTAACCAATAGGCATTCCTAACTTACATGAGGTATTTTCAGCTAACAAACTTTGATGTCTTTGTCCAAGAAAAATGAAAAAAAAAATGAAGGTGTCAAGAAACTGTAGCAGAAAAGCAATTTTAGATGATATATGTAAACTTTTGTCTGAAATATATGGTTTGATGTTCGTCTGTAATATTTGTTATATTTTTCAAGAAAAATCAGAGTAATAAAATAATACGTTATTGGATAGATTGGTCTTCCGTTTCATTCATTATTTTTCTACCCACATAGTAAAACGATTTAAGGAATGATAATAACGATAATTGGAATTTTTGTTTATACCGCACCTATTTTGTCTATTAAAATTAAATCAAAAGTGGGAAGCAATTATTAATTGATATTATTAATAATATTTAAGTTGTTATGTAACTGCAAAGGAAAAAAAAACTTTATAGTAACTTATTCTTTCTCTTTGAGAAAAATATGTTTTCTTATTTTTAGTTTAAGTTTATATAATTCTGCTATTCGAAATGAAGCTAAAAATACATAGTTTTATCGAGCATCTTTGAGTATGTAATCTTTATACTCTATAATACAAAACTCCTGACGTCAAAACTCATGATAGAGAAAGTAACGCACGCGCATGAGTTTCTTAAGCTTTACTAAAACGCGAGTCAGTTCGGGACTCGACATTATTCCACGTTTGTTGCACATAATTTTAAAAGCATTATTTCAGTTTGTTAGGCTCATTTAAAAACCGCAAATACTATTTCATGGAATCATAATCGAAGGTAAGAAATTTCCCATCAATAATTATCAATTAAACTGCATGCAATTGACATAAAATATCAGATTTTCTACATTTATGAAACAGTTTAACTGTTTGACAGGTTTTGGAAAGTGAAAGAAACTACGAATGCTATTCTGTGAAATATTTTAGTTCAAACAAAACCCGCGAGTTTAATGCGCAAAAATAGGCGCGCAAATCCCGGAAGCTGGTTGGTTCAAATTTAAAATAATTTTTTTAAATTCTGGACGAACTAATCAGCTTTCAGTATTTTCGCGGCAAGCGATTACTGAGAAACCTGACGGTAGTTCCGCGAAATATGATTTAATTTTGATTTCAAGTTCCCAATCCTGCTTCTAAGGTTATGGCTTGAGATTGATGAACAACATTTTTTGATGATTTGATTTTTTAGGAATTGATTTTTAAAACTCTGTTTTAATTAGTCTGTAAACGCTGTCTTTCTACCTACATTCTAAGAATTTTTTAAATTTGGATAATCCTCAATTTTAAGAGGCTGATGTAAATTTTCAGTAGTGGACTGCAATTTATTGATTATGTTTTATAAATTTTAATAAATAATCAGTTTATTAATATTATAATTGAATAACAATATTGAAAGAAGCGTTGAATCTTAAAGTACATGAATATTACTGATATTTTTCGAATTATACATATCCTCAATTTTATTTAGAAAATGTTTCTAAAATGATATTATTTTTGAATTAATTTCTATTATATAGATTCTATTCTAATTTAATAATAATCATTTCTGTATTTCGTTATAACTAAAACTTTTTTTAGAAATTTCGATGAAAATTTATTACTGTTACGTAAATCATTAAAACGCATATTCTATTTTGATTATATAACCCGCAAGTGTCCTCTAATGGTATTACTCATTTCTCAAATATTTTTAACCATTTTTAACTGAAAATTTTCCATCTTGGTAAAAAACAAAATAAAAAAAGTCTGAAGATAAGAAAACATTTAAATAAACAAAAAGTATTGATTCGCTAAACAGAGTAAAACGTATCGCTAATCAATTATTTTTTAATTGCAGATTTTAAAAGGAAAGTTACAAATTGAAGAAAATGGAACAAACACAAAATCAAAATGACTTCCAATCTGCATTCAGATATTTCTTGAGTCAAAGTCAAGTCAGGAATAATATTCCTAAATTGGAAACACCGAGTCCCGAACCTCTTGGTAATTAATAATGTTCATATTTAAATCCTAATTTTAAACTTTTATGTAACACCTATTATATTTATAAATTTATTTTATATATTTACGCTTGAATATATTTATATTATTAAATATATTTATTTAATTTGTTAATTTATGAATTATTTATGCTTCTTGATATATTCAGAAATATTAAATTAAAGACTCTATGAAAAAATTAATTATTATTTGTGTTTTATAGGTCGACCAGAGGAATCGATCAATTTGAATGAAAGAGCGTTAACTCTTTCAGTGGAAGCTGAAGAGGAAGAAGAAGAAGAAGACATCTTCAGTGATGATGACTCTACTGACGAAGTACCCTCGCAAAGCAGAAATCCAGACCCCGAAGTATTTTTACATTATTGTTTCTTTAGCATAATCTGTATACTATTTCATAATATTTCTCAGTTAAATAATCTCAATTAATATTTGAAAGAATAATGAGTCTTATCCAATAATGTTGACAGGAACAAGTTGTACCAACAAGTCAGTCGAGTCATTTAAGCCAGCTGAGTCAACTCAGTGATAGTTACAAATATAATGAAGAAGATACATCTACAACAGATATTGAGGAAGATGAAGGGATTTTCGAGGATGAATTGACCTTTGAAGACTGGACTTTATCAGAAGAAAGTCAACGTTACGATTCTCAGCCTCCTTGAAGTTTATTTGATACATTCTAGTGGCAATTTTCGAAAATATTCTCTGCACTTCGAGATGGCAGAATTGAAATAAAAATATTTTAGCAATATTAACACTATCACTGCTGATACATGATGGCCTTAATCATGGTGAATGAGGTAGTTATGTATTGAAAACGAGGAACTTTAAGCTTTTATTATTTATTTCTTAAGTGAATAGAATTATGTTTTTTGTTCATATTATGAATGAAAGTATTTGTTTTAATGTGAAATCATTGATTTTGTTAACTGAGTGGTAGTGGCTTGATTGTTCAAACTGACATGTGATGAGACTAAATGGAATGAAGAACGAGCAAATATTTTAGTACCATAAATTAATAAGAAGCTTGAGTTTTTAGATTCTTTTAAATTAAAAGACTTTTTAAATATTTCAACACTGCGGGTTATTTTTTACTTAATACTAATAAGTATAAAAAAAGGTCTGCAATGAGTTTCCAATATTGTAAACTGGAAAATAAACATAGTGTAAAATAAATAGTTTAACAAAGAATATTTATATATTACATTCTTGTACATGTACAATCTCCTTTTAAAAATCAAATTAAATTAAATTTTTTAATTTTGATGCAGGTAAAAGTGAGTCGCTTATCAGATTATTGGATATGATCAGATTTATGCTGAAAAGTTTTCGATATTTATGAAAAAGTGTATAAGTGTATAAAGCATCAATAAATAATGACGAAAATTAAATAAAATATGTTACATAAAAGGAAGGAAAGAAGTAGTGATCAAATAAACATTTATGCACTTTTTAAAATGGTAATTTAGACTTCTGGATGAGTTCATGTTGCTTCTAATCGTTAGCTATGCACGACTGGGTGCCACTATTCTTATTGTGAAAGTTCATTGACACTGAACATCCAGCAGTTGAACTAGAAGTGACTAGAAGTGTGATTAGAATTGTCTTAGGTGAGTTTAGGTGGGTCAGAGCATAAATAATGCATCGCTTGGTCAATACTACTTCAATATATGTCAAGAAAAATTATATATATTAATCTATAATAACTATAATTTACTGAATAGATTTTTCTGGACAATTTGAAAAGAACCTTTTTAAGAATATTATTTAGACGCAGTTAGAAGGTTTCTCAGGAGACCAGGAAGTTCAATCGATGCATCTAATAGAAAAGTAATTTGCGTAAAGGTATTAAAAAGCTAGATCAATGGTGCGTGATTACCATAGGAGTTTCTAGAAATATGGAAAAGATTTTAAAAAATTGCACGTACTTTCTTTCGCTTTCGCTCGTCTTTATAATCGACATATATCTACGTGTAAAGATTTGATGATACTGTCTCTAGTTTTCACGGTCTTGACCTCCGCATACATATAATTAAAATAATCACTTGCATCAATTTTCTTCCCTATCTACGATTCCTTTTCATTTCGCTATATTTATAATATTATCCCAGGTTTCTTTACCTAATAATAATATTATTATTTATTTAATAAATAACCATTTTTACTTCTAACTGAAAAAGTTGGATCACTAAAGTGTATATATTACTCAATGAACGCGCGAACTGTTATGCAAACTTGAACTATTTTATAATTTACTATTTGAAACTAAGTAAACGAGCCGAAATGATCTAAGAGAATTTCAATAACCACCCGGTTCTTCAGAGAAAGTCTACAACTTTAAAAGAAGCTAATTTTACTGTTTGCTTACTGACTCCGAGACTGACACCACTAAAATTCGCAAAATGATTTACAGAATTGTGCAATAGTAAAGAAAGTTGTAAAAACTGTCCATCATTTTATACACGAAGTATTTTAAATCACCTCGTAAATATAAATTACCCAACACCGTTGTCATATTTTTCTTAAATACTTTTTCTATTTACTTCCGCGAACTGAGATCAAATAACTATATTCACTATACATATTATTAGATAATAAAATTATCGTCAGCTACTGTCAGTCAAATTGTTATAATTACAAAAAGCTTTCCCATGATCATTTAAAAGTTCCTATCTCCTCAATCGCACTACACGAGTTCAGGGATGATACTCGATATAGAATGCGGAAATACTTGCAAATTTCCTCGCTGGTGAAAACACGTGTTTACAAGTTGAACTCGTGGCAAAAATGCATTCTGGATTTTTTTAACCCTGGATCTTTTCCCTTCTCTCCTCCCCCGTCATCAATCACGCTCACGCTCGCGATGTACATGTATTGTGGTGAACAGATTTAAATCGCACGATGTCTCGTATTATCATGTAATTCTAACCGTTACATTTCTCGGTACAGAAATACCAACGAAAAATTTTGCAAGGTGTCTCAAATGTCTTCTTTTGATTCGACACGTATACAAGCTATTATTATCGAATTGTTTCAACTCATTTGCATTTTTAGATTCGCGAGACATTTTTATAAGACTTATTATAATTATTGATATTATAATATGTATTCATATGTTATCTAAAATGTATTTTTATATTATTTTCTTTTGTTGTTACAAAAGAAATTCTTTTCTTTATAAATGTTTATAAACATTGTAATTGTTTTTTCCTCATGTGTTTTGTGTTCCAGTTAAATACGTTAAATTATTTCCCCGTTAGTAGTACATCGAATTTAAACCGTTATTGTTTTCCCTTCATAGTTGTGAACGGATCCTACATGACTTTTCCATTAACAAAGTATACAAATACAATGTTCTTCGACCATTAATGTATTCAATGCTTTGTTCTCGCTCACATCCTCAATTCCCGAAAAGCTATCACGCAGTCTCTAATTCTCATATGAGAAAAGGAACTCAGAAAGATAAGTAATAGATCTTGTCGACTTTTTAGCAGATTCTTTTTCACACATTTACATATATGATCGATTACATATTTATTTACATATGTTTAAATTTTTACCTCAATTGTTTATGCTAATACTTATGGTTTTCAATTTCAGCTGACATGAAAAATCCTATTATACATATATACAAAGCCGGTACCAGGAATCCTTGCATAATAAAAAAGTTAGAATGCGTCGGCAAAAAAATAAAACTCAAAATCAGCAGAGCTATAAAACTGATATTTTTTGCAATTTTTCATTCTTTACTGCCAACATATTTTATTGCAGCTTTTAATTAGTTTCGGCAAACTCTCTTTTTCGAAATCTAGACAACGATAAGATCATAGTATTCTTTTTTTATACGACTGTATGCCCTGCAGCAATGAATCGCGATTTTGCATACATTTAGACCCGTTTCTTAATATCTGGCGTGAATCTTCAACGTCCATGCATTTCTTCACGGATTTCTCAAATTATAAATACTACTTTTCTCATACAGAATATTATAATCCGTGATTGATATCTAGTATCCCGAATTTTATAGAGGTAAAAAAAACGGTCTACTTTCACCCTTTCAAAAGAACGACGTGTCCCTAAAAACTCTGATTTCGATGTTACTTTTTTATTTTTAAATTTAGAAAAAAAAAGCAAGTAAGTACTTTCTACTTAACTCTTTCTGAAAGGAGCGATTTAAAAAAATATTAATTAACGATAAAATCTTTGTTATATTTCGAGGCGTCCCAAAAAACGAAGATATATTGAAATGCCCAATGATTTTTTCTTTGACTCATTTGAAAATACAACTGTTCCAAAATCTTCTACAGAGACATGCACTTATAGGCCAAGACAAGTAATTGTCTGTTACATAAATGTTACATATCTCTTTCTTAGATGTTATACTCAAAAATGCATACAAAGAATTGTTATTGTTTAGCTTTTTCCTGAAGGTGGTATAATGAATGTATAACCCAGATCCAATCCTCGCTGGATTACAGTGTATCTATGCAATAATAATCTAATAGCACGTAAGTGCAGTCGAAACCAGTAATCTTAACTCTTTTACGATAGAAACGTGATTAAAGAAATTGAACTATATCTTTTAATTTTCGCAGAACGCCTATGCGTGTGAATGGAGGTCAATGAACTAGATTATAAAAGATCTTTCTCTCATAGGTCAAAGTACCTTCGTTCCACTTGAAATCAATCTTCCTTTTTCGCTACTAATCGTCAATAAAGTCTCCTAAATTAAATATACTGCTCGCTATTAATTTAATTATAGAAGATATATTCAAAAAGAAATTTTGATATTTCAGACTTTCAGTATTTCAGTTTTAAAAAATTTTAATTGATCCTACACGACTTCTTCGCATTTTTTTGCTATTAGTAGATAATAATTTTGAAAGAAACTCCTGGCAATTATAAATGATAAGAAAAAAATTACGACATCGAGGATGAATAACAAATTGTTGAAACCAGCCTCGAGGAGGTGATTTAAGAAGTATAAGATAAGAAGATTGAAGCCAGTTAGTTAGCCGACAGGGTAGTGAAATAAGACTTTACTTTTTTGGTACAAATGCGAGACCATTCGTGAACAGATAAATAATTGATCGTACTCTTTTTATGCTTGAATGCAACAGCTTGTTACGCGTCATCGTGTACTACATAAACTGTCGTCTGCATGCTGCTTTTATTTTGATGCTTCAGCTCTAGAGTGCGGAACGGAGGCTTTTTACAAGATCGAACGCTGCACCGTATATTTTTCTTCTTTTTTATCTATTGGAACATAAGCTAAAAACTCTATTGTTTCAGAGCCTAATTCCCCAGTAACCTAGATCTATATCTTCATTTTTTACGTAATTAATATAGGATCAAATTAGATGAAACCTGAAGATTTCAATTATCTTCAAGTAAAAATTAAGAAAATATATCTTCAGTCTTTTATACTTAAAAAGAAGTAAAAAAAAGAAGAAGAACTGGGTAAAATGTGTAGCTGTGTGCATTCAAGAATCCAATTTGATAAATTGACAGCTGAATTGTTGAACATATAAAGTATTGAGTTTGTTCGAATGGCTTCATTAAATTTTATCCATGGGCGATGGAAGTAATATTGTGGCGCTTAAAGATATAGACGGGAGACATTAAGCTTACATCAAGGGTTTAACAAGAACATCGCGTGGATACCATCCTCTTAATGACTGTGTGATATTCCTAAGACGCAAGCCATTATGTGGTTTTATCGGTATTCTATCTTGTGCTTCTTCTCAGTCCTGTTGAAAAATTATGATATAAATTGATGGAAAGGGGAATTAAATTGGTATTGTAGATCCAAGAAGAAAAGTACTAATAGATTCTCTTGAAACAAAACGATAGATTTAACGACAGAACGTACTATCAATTTTCTCTCAACAAAAGTAGAAAGCACTGTCTAATTTTAATTAACCTCCGACATTATTTCAATCTTCCTCTAGAAAAATTTACTCACAATCAGTATTTTAATGAACAATTTGCTTTAAGCCTTTCCCATGAAAAAATAATGTCAACGAAGATAACTTTATTGACAATGATAACTTTTTAGAGAAAAAGAGATCTGAATTATTTGGTCGTTAGGGAATTATCTTAGGGTCGGAATTAAAAGCATTAAATTTGTCTCGTTTGAACTTAGGCCGGAAGTAAGAGGCGCAAGAGTTGATGTCAATGCCACAAAATTGCTCAAGACCTTCGCTCTGGAACGGGAAGCACTAGGCATGTGAGAATTTCTTCGCCTTCTTGTTCCTCTTTTCTTCTGCTCCTCCTCCGACTTCTTAGTTCCTGAAAAGCGTGTCGGAACTGACGTGAGAATCATTAAAGGCCGATAGTTACAACGGAGTGAGACGCTCAATTATGTGGAAGCTTCATTCAATTACCACCGAAGCTCTCAAGATATCAAGTAGTCATTAAAGCGGCAAATAAAGAACTACTGTTATTTCATGTCTTCCACGCTGAAATTTGTAAATATAAAGATTCAAATCTAATTGAAAATCAGAGAAGTTGAAAGTTAGAGATGAAGACATCTAGGTGCACCATTTTTTAGCTTAATCATTAAGTAGGTCTAAACTTCCTTCCTGTATATCTTTCATTGAATGAGTGTAAATTTTCTCTTCGCCTAATGGGTACAAGTTACTAACAAATTAGTCTTACTGTCGATCTGATATTGTTACTAGTTCAGTTCCTAGTAAGAAGTTTATAACGCTTAACACGATTCGATTGATTAGATACTAAGGTTTCTGACGTAATCCTCTAGTTTGCAATCAGCAATGTCCGAAGTGAAGAAGTCACGAGGAAATCGTGGAGGAAATCAAGACCGTGTCATGCTCTCATCTTCTTTTTCTCCTTCAATCTACCACGAACACGAGCACAATCTCGATTCTCACGGATCACTCGACGTGTCGATCATTACCAGATCGCGAACGCCTTTAGACTACGGATCAGCCTATAAAGGTCTTGAGAAAGTCAAGGCCGCACTGCACGCAGAACTTTTTCAATATTTCTTTTATACTTATTTTAAATTTACCAGTTACGCGTCCATCACGATGTAGTGTTACTATTAATTTGATCGAGATTGGAGAAAGTCCAACACTTGATGGATAAGTAATTTATTTTAAATTAATCCATTAGTATGGATTATTAGAGATAATTTAGTCTCGAATATTAATTAAGGCAACAGTAGGAGAAAAATTGATTTTCTTACTTTTCAATAAATAATTTAATATCTTTATTTTAAATATTTTTATTTGAAATGTCTTTTATTTTGCTAAAAGAGAAGGGTCCAAACTACTAATGAAAAAATAGACTTTCGTTATCCATTTATTTTCTTATTACATGAACAAACTGTTGATTTATGCATATCACTTCCAAAATAAACATTGCCATTAATTATTCCATTCATAAAATACTTTTAGCCATTATAATCGTCAAAGACACCGCCTTGAATCAAATCAATGGCATTGTCGAAAATGTAGACAAAGCTAGCCCTCGATTTTGGCAATCCGAATAAAGCCCCGTTTTCCAAACGTTGAAGGGGATTCTTTGAAATATCCAGAATAGTCAGGAAGGACAAGCTTCGAGCTGCACCTTTCTCGATATTGTTAATTTTGTTGTTCGACAGCCAGAGACGCTTCAATCTAGGTAGACCTTCGTAAGATTCTGACTTGAGAATTGCCAAGGAATTATTCCTCAGATAAAGATCCTGCAAATTCGGCAAGTCGAAGGTTCCAGGCAAGATGTTTGCTATCTTGTTTCCATCCAAAGACAACGAGAATTTAGGTACTTCAACAAAGCTTCCAGGTTCCATAGACTCGATCTTATTAAAGTCCAAATGCAAAAAGTTGAGCGACCTTGGAAGTTTCGTAAACATGTCCTGAGTAATCTTCTTGATATTATTAAAAGCGAGATGCAGATTCCTCAATTTATCCAAATTTTCGAAAACCCCGCTTTGAATGTTTGAAATAGAGTTGTGATAAAGTTGAAGAGTCTTAAGATTTTTCAGGTACTTGAAGGCACCAGGAGCTATGTTGGATAATGAGTTTCTGGTAAAAATAAGCATCTGCAGAGATTTCAATCCTCGGAAAGTGTCACTCTGCAAAGTCTGGATGTTGTTTCTTGCAAGATTCAGATACATCAGGTTTGTTAGTCTGGAGAAAATACCATCTGGAATCAACTGAATGTCATTGCGATTCAGGACCAGTTCTGTGAGGGTCGAAGGCAAGTCCTTGACGAAGTTGATGTTCTCCAGTCGATTTCCACTTAAGAAAAGTCCTGTGAGTCTCGTGTTCTCGAAAGCTTTTTCTTCAATTTCTTCTATCAAGTTGTCTTTTAGACTCAGGATCTTCAGATGACTGTTGTCGATCACTTGTCTCGGCACTTTTCTGATCAAGTTTTCCACAAGACTCACATAGGCCAAATCACCCGGCAAGTCGTTCAAAAGTTCTTTAGAGATTTCTTGAATTTCGTTGTTGGAAAGATCGATCCCGATTATTGGCAGCTGTTGAAGCTGGTACCAATCCTCATCGAAGTCCTTGATTCCCAGTCCCCGAAGGTTCACCTAGAAAAATTAAAGAAGGGCATTTTTTATTTTATTATAAACTTAATTAGTGTTTTCGGATTGCAGATTGTTTCTAATAAAAAAATCTCACCTGTCTTTCATCAAAATCGATTTTGACTTCAGAGCAGCTGCTTCCAGAAAGAAAGCTAGACCCTTGATTCAACTTATCTTCCTTCTCGATCATCTGAAGACTGATAACGACTCCATCATCCAAACAAAGTTTAACACGGATATCCCTGTCGAGCTGAGGATCAGTTTCCTTGAAGAAAACATGCATCTTCGAACTAGAAAAAATTTCCCTATCCAGAGAATCGAGTTTCCTGGCTTCCGCTACTTGAACCTCGTCAGTATCGTCTCCAAATCTTGCCCTTTCCAAATCAGCCAAATTTTCTTTTTCCTTCAAAAATGGATTTTCGAAAAGCATGGTGCTCAAACTCCAGAAAATGTTGCCTCTCGTGTAAATGTTGATGTTGCTCGGTAGTCCGAAAAATTGACCTCGCCTCAAATGTCTCAAGGGGTTGTAGGATATGTTCAGGGTTTTCAAGTTATCCAAACCGACGAAAATGTTCTCCAAACTGTTGATCTTGTTCTCAGCAAGGCAGAGGTACTCCAGGGATGAGAGGTTTGAAAAAACGAATTCAGGAAGAGATGTGAGTAAATTTCTCGACAGGATCAAGGATTTTAGATTTTGCAGACTGTCGAAGGCATCTCTCTTGATGAACTTGATTTGCTTGTTGGAAAGGTCCAATTTCTCGATTGAAGAATCTCGAGGAATTACGTTCTTCAGAGTTCCATTTTCGATTTCAAGAGTGTAGGATTCTTGAGTTGGTTCTTCTGCCCTGGCTATCAAGGGCAGCAGGAGTAAAAAGGAGAAGAAAAGCATCTTGCACCTGCAAAAAAAATATTGCTTACGATTAATCATTAATCATTCGGAAGGCTTATTCTCAAACCATTTTCTTTTATTTGCAAGGGTATTAAAATAAAAATCGTTTAATCATTTCATCATTAGTTTCCTTCGTGATCTAATCATAAATCTAAATATCATTGCAAATGATGGCTTTTATAATAATTTATAATGCATTTCTATGCGTTGCGAGTACGCATTGTTAGTTGCAATAATTATTTTATTATTCAAATTGAATTTTAGGAACCACACCTATTTTTCTAAGGTTTACTGACCTCTCAGAAGCGTCTTCTGTGGTTGTCTTGCGATAAGTATTCTGAATCCGTCTACCTTCCAGAACGAGTGGACAAAGACTGTGCTTCTATTCCTGGCAAACTTAGCTTCAGGACGCTTCAGGACGAGCCAACTAAAAACAGGTCTTACAAGCTTTATCTTTATGTGTGTAAATACATGTATATGCTAAACTTGAGGGCATAAAGGACTTAATCTCATCCAGGAAAAAAAATCAATTTTTATATGAGAAGTAACATCAAACCTGTTTTTGCTTTCATGACTCCTAACTTTAACTCCTACGTACTTAAAAATTTCATACATTCTCTTTAAAATACGTCCAAAAATTATACGAAAAATCATTTTTAATTCAATTACTTTTACAGGACGATTTTTTTCATTTAGAGAATTCATCTCCAAAAATTTCGAGTTCAAAAAAGTTAAAACATTATAAAATTCTTTTCTAAGTTTGGAAATCTTTTACAAAAATTTGAATAAGGGTTTAAAAAAAGATCGAAAAGGGAAATCCTTGCGAAGAGAGAAGATATTTTTTTTCGGGCACTGAACGTATCATGTTTGCTGTTTATTCGGAGAACCAGTTTGGTCATCGAACTTTTGATTATACCTCCTACAGACTTTACTGTAGCCTACTTAAAAAATAGAAGTAAGAATGATTTGATAAATTTAACTTCACAATTAATTTAATTATATAGAAATATTCCAGATTTGAATCCTTGAAAATTATCTGCGAATGATCATTACAGGGATCTGTACTTAAAAAATTACACAGCAATAAAATTCAAGTTGTATTTCAGGATATTAAAGCTGAAAGACTTGTAATAAAATATTGTCATGTGAGTTTAAGGAATACGAAGGCGCAACTTATTTTAGCACAAAATGTTTTGAACAATGTTAGAAGAAATTTAAATCGATTTCGTATAAATAAAGTTTACCGCTTGTCTATGGAATAGATTTCTTGGTTAAAGAAACTGTTCTTTGAACCAAATAAGCCTTTTCCTGGCCATATCATTTCCTTTTCCATATCATTGTAGAACAATTGCGAATGTGGTTGACCACATTTTCAATATCTGCTTCTTATTTATTTCCTATATATAATTCAAATTTAAAAATGATCCATATATTACCTAAATTTATTTTACTATTTAATTTTTCTGTAAAAGACAAATGGATGGTATTTAAATACATTATTTGTGAAACTTTCAAAAGTGTGTAATTTTGAATTGTAGTAGATTTAATCTCTGGTTTAGAATTTAATCTCTGCAAGAAATAATCGACTTTTATTAGAAATGTAAATTTGTGCTCTGGCATAACAAATGTATAAAAATGTATAGAAAAGAGGCACAAAGTACTCTGAAATACGTGATTGTCGAGGGAACAATGGCCTGATAGTAATACAAAGGATTCTGCCAAGATGGTATTTTATTGGCCGGCGAATTGCCAAGGAATCGACTTTGATAGCGATAACGGTTCGTTTTCGCTTCTCTGCTTACGTGTGAATTGCTCTTCGCATTCGTTTCCATCATTTTCATGATCCTTCGAAGAAAGTTACGTTTATATTTGCATTGTTGATGCTTTCCTCACTTTCGATTTAGTCACGAAGTAATATAATATAATATAATAATGGGAAAATATTACGAAATTCCCTTCGGGACAATTTAATTATCTTTAATCAATTTTCAAAAGATTCTTTTCATTTTTTACAATTCCCATATTGTAGCTCGAAAAAAAAGTTATAAAAAGTATGGCAGCTACGCATAATTTTAGGTCCTGATTTATTAATATTTCTTCAGGCAGGAAGATACATTATACTCTCGGTGATCATAAATAATTTGCAAAAGATAAGAAACTAAAGTAATAAATTTTCATTAATTGCGGAGGTTTTCTAAGGTAAGAAATCTTTGTAACAGATTTTATAAATTGTCCTTTCGTCCTCATTTTATGTACACCGAATAATTCCGTGAAAGATGTTCTGGAAAATTTGAAAGATGTTTATGGGGAGCGGTATCCATCGCGATAGGATGCCGCTTGTAAATTGTACTCATACTTCCGGATGCATCAATGATCAATGACACGATTGTTCACTCAGAATCGATTACGCGATCAATAGAGCACGACTGAATCATTACGGTTCTACAAAACGGCCGGAACGCGTAAAGAAGACAGCTCGTCACGGATGCCTGATGGACGTATAGTGTGATTATATTTTTTTATCATCCACTTTGTACACTCCGAAGTTCGACGTACTCGTGGAATTTTAACCTTTTGTATGACTGGTCCAATTTTTCTCGCTTTTGTGCGTAACAATTGTCATTTTACGGGTTCAGAACAGCTGACCTTTCACGTCCCATATTTATCAGTTTGAAGATGATTTCATCAGTTCATTTCCAATCACGAAAATTTAAATTCCTAATTTTGTTGGGTGTAACAAAGAGGCTTATGAAGGAATACCTATTTTAAATACTGGTACAACTTTTCCAGTTACATAATTGGCTCGTCGGTAATGGGAACAAATTGAAACCTGTAAAATCTTCATTTTTCTATTAAATTTACAAATTTCCAATAGTTAGAATCAACAGATTTTATGAGTTGTAAATGTAACAGATTCTTTCTGTTACGTTAGCAGATGACTGTAACAGAAACTTTTTTGTAAATTTTATACGTAAAGGTGTAAGATTAACAGATTTTATCATGTGTTTTTTATCTGCTCAGATTTAAATATGTAACTTTAAAAGATTAATTTTTATCCGTGGATACTTTATTAATCTAATTTTTTAGAAAGTTTTTTACATCCTTAATCAGTCTCTTGAGTGTCCAAATGCCACTCTGAGGTAAATTAAGGACAGTTTAAATATCTTTCACATGGAATCAAAGAGAAAATATTAATTCGAGATTGAAGAACTTTTTTATGTTGATTCGGATATTTTTTTGTAGAAACTATTCTATTTAAATATTTCAAGTATTCAAATATAATAATTAGAATCTCCCTTGAAATAATTTTAAATCTTTTCAAACCGTTTGAAAAATTTTTAAATCCATTAAAATAATTTTAAAATTCTTTGAATTTCCTCAAATTTTTGCTACAATTAATAAGAATAAATAATCTTGAAGACGCCTTGCCTTGAAAATTCAACTTTATCACGTGAAGGTACGCAAGGCACGTGAACATCTCTTCCGCGACTATCCATTTGCAAAAAAAGCTTAATTTGCTCGGGTGTGTAATGTTAATTAGTGGTTTAATGTAGGCTGAACAGAGGTGTATTTAGAGAATGATCTACTTTTTTTAATGAGCTCATTCATACATTGTAAAAATACCTTGAGTACCGTTAAATTGAAATATCGACTCTCTTAAGGAAGTCCTGTAAATAATTAAACGTCGCTATCAACGGGTATACTTAATATACTGATTCGTTTAAACTATAATCATTATGCAACTGCCCTACCATTAATATCAGTATTCAAAGAAATTGCGATTTTCGTTTTAAAACTTGTGTCAAATTATAATATGTTTATATATGCTTTAAACAAGCGTTATGGATTATAAATTTCTTTCGGCATGAAAAATCACGAAAGAAGGAATCTTCGTGCATATTAAGTAGCAATAAGGAAAGTGTAAATTCCATAATCTTATTAAATCGCATACCAGAGTCCAACAGAAAATATCTTTCATAGCTCAGACTCCCGTTAAAATTAGAGTAAAATATGTACAGAAATAGGTGTATATATGCTTCTATATAAAGTATATATAAGGTATATATAAGCTTCTATATAAAAATGCTAAAAGCGTAACGCGGTAGGTGTTAATTCAAACCTTCATAATTAATATCGTGTAAAGGTGCATAAGAGCAAGGCGATTAAATTTTATGTAGTCTATTCTCTGGTTTATTATACATTTCAATTTATTTTAATTATTTCTATGGAATTTCCTTTTGTTTTTTGCCGGAAATTAATTATGAAAGTAAATTATGTATAAAAATTAATCAATTCTGAAGATTACGTTGACTAAAAAGTATCTACTCCAGATGTCTCAATAAAAGGATAAGATATGAATTACGTCTATTTTATATTTGAACATCCTCATAAAATCATGAGTGAACGCGTTTTAATAAGCGGGATGCTTAGTTTACATCATTAACCACCAGACGAATCAGAGTGATTAACTCTTGGAAAAATAATTTAGCTTGATGAAGCAACGTTTTATATTTTGAAGTTCAAGGAACAGGAAAACCTGTTTAACGGAGATATAATATTATCCAGGTGAATATTAGTTCGATATCAGTACAAGAATCCAATAACATTGACATTTTCACTATACTTCAAATTTATTCTTATTGCATTGACCTAATTCAGTCTCCTTGATTTTAATCATCGCAGAATTCTTATAAGATTCATCCAATCACAAAAGGAAACTTTACTGTTCATTATTACCCAAGTAAGATCATTCTATTGGTGAAATTAGACCTGCTGAAAAGAAGATATTTCTATTTAATTCTGACCGTTACTCTATTATTGACATTTAATTTTTTTCTCGATAGTCTGTTTTTGTAAGAGAAAGGTCGGAACCACCCAAGTGGGAATGACCCTGATCAAACTTCCTAATTCAGGAAGTATCGAGATTCACAAGGAGTAAAGTGGAAGTGTAGGAAGGAAGGAGTAAGAGTAAAGAAGTGGGGACCATCGCATCAGGCGAATGTGGCTGACGAATGTGGAGTAGAATTTCATTATCGTGGCTGAGTAACGGAGTGATGGTGGAGTAGAGTGGATCGTGTTCCTCGTGTTCAAATAATTCTATACGTGTATTGTATGTACACGTGGTACTGAGAGCAGTACCCCCTGCACGAAAACTTCACTCTTCAGTCTTCAGTCGCATGCTGACCATCCGACAAACCGGACGTGCTTTCTACTGTCTTCCCGAGAGCTTTCGCTTTTGGCATGATCGACTCGATGACTGAGAAGTTTTTCGAAAATACACCTTTTTCCAAAAAACGTCAATACCGTTCACTTATGTTCAAGAACCTTCAAATCTTCTGACACTCTTTCAATTCTGACAAATCTAAAGCGACAATCAAGATCTAGATTCATTGAAGTTTTAATTCATTGAAGTTTTAATTCCTTGAAGTTTTAATTCATTAAAGTTTTAATTCATTGACGTTTTAATTCATTGAAGTTGTAATTCATTAAAGTTTTAATTCATTGAAGTTATAATTTAATTGTTCGATATAAAATTTGTAGATATCATAATATCTCAATGATAATTATTCTATCGTAATAAATAATAACGCAAAATAATTGGAGGAAGTGAGTAAAGAAAATGATGAAGTTGCAGAGGACATGAGATACAAGTTTTGAGCAGGAAGTTATGTGATAACGAGTGCGTTTTTTGAGGATGTTTCTAAAGATGAAAAAGGAGAGAGAAAACAAGAAATGTAATTTCCTTCGTTTGCGAGGGGACGATAAATTCGCGATGGTGCGTGTGTCACGAAAGTCTATCGATTATCAAAAGTAAATCGAGACTTGTATTCTCACTAAAGAAATTGATGGAAAGAATCTTCCCTTTCGTGTCTGTGGGACATTATCTCTGCAAATCAGACAGAACTCTTACGATACTGTAGTCGTTGTTTTTCTGGGGCGATTTTATCGACAAGAAAATCAGTGGTTGTTTTGTGATCGTTAAGGTACAAACTAGAGGAAAGATGATCGTTAACAACGCTCTGTGGAGGCAGAGGCGACTCGGCATCCCCAAAAGGTCAGTATCCATTTTTTTCGATTTACATCTGAAGAAATTAATATATGGATATTAATATCAATATTATGAATATTAATCTATATTAATTATGAATATATGTTTATAGCAACTGATAAAGAAGTAAAAATGAAAAATATATTGGTAATGAAAGATGGTGTTAGGAGATAAAGTACTATGAACGAAGTGTACATGATTACAATTCAAGATTTGCGATTGCGATGCTCGTTAATTTGTGCGTTAGTTACGCGATAGAAGATAGGGTTGTAAGAAAGTGGTGGGAAATGTTGTGGCGCTTCTTTACCGTAAGATAGGTTTCTGAATTTACAAGAAGCAACTAAGTGCGGTGGCCAGATACGCCTACAACTAGAGAAGATAGAGTTTCTGTACTGGAAAGATGCACAACCCTTGTGTGCCGCGATTTATCCCTCGGCTTGTATCACTCAAAGCAATAATCAGCCTACGAAGGTACTTTGACTTCCATTACTTGAATCACCACATGTCGTAAACACTTCAACAGGCTTCCACCGCTGGTACCTCTTCCTGTATCCCATATAAGTGCCCAAGAACGTCCTTCCTACGTCTTTCAGATGCCGCGGGTCCATCCGTTTTTGCTTGTTCCTGCGGTTCTCTTATTATCTATAACCTTTTTTCCGACCAAGGAAAAAGATCACTGGCATTGAATACATTCTTTCCGGATGATTGTATCTCCTCGATTAGAAAACAATGAAAGTGTTCTCAAACTGTCGTCTTTCCTTTTCCAAAGTATGGGATTTCTCTTCAAGACAGTTCATTAAGACTTTAGTTAGCAATATGCTTTAATGTACTTTGTAATATTACTAGATTTAATATTATGTAAGAGTACAACAATTATAAAGATTTCACTTAATACTAGCCTCACATCAGTAAAGTGGACAGTGGAATAGTCTTGCTCCATCTGCTACTCTTACAGTAATATTTTATGTCATTTTGAGTGAAAGAGGTACTCTGCGCCATAACAATAAAATAATTATCCTACACCAATTACTAACTATGCTATAATAAATTAATTCGCCTCATTTCTAATTTTCTAATTGCCGACTTGAATGGTTACTTTAATAGAATTCAGAAAAATGAGAAAGTGTTCTTATTATAAAAATATGAAAATGTCCAATTTTTTAAATGAAGATATCTAAACATAATTTAATAAAGTTGATGGTATAATTTCACTATTTACAGAGCAATATGCCTATATTGAAATCAGTGGATCCAAGATAGGAATCAACACCTGTTTCATCCATTGAAGCGAATAATTGATTCCTTAGGATTCTCGATTCTGATTATAATATTCCCTCTCTCTCTCTTTCTCTGATAATGATATTCTCTCAGTTTATTGATGCGAAAAAGTGAAGAGAACATTTTGCGAACGCACATTACACGTTTGCCGCATAGTTCCTGTCTACATGCATAGTTTTGCGACATTATATCTCTCGTACGATCTTCAACAATGCGCAGTCTTTGAGAATGTGACCTGTTGCATACAGTCACCACATACTGGACACATGAGAGGCGATATTACGAGACAATAGAATATCTGCGAATCGAACCTGCAGCTTACTTCCGGTCTCCCATACAATCCACACTGTCCAGACAGTTCTACACCACCGCGTGACCGGAGATCGTTTTCACAAGATTCTTCGGGAAGATGCTAAAGATCAGTTCAAAACTTGATGATGCATCCATTAAGTATATACCTTTCGCGAAATTGAATTTCAATACTTTTTTAAACTAGCAACTATGATTAATTTCTCGTTTTTGCACACCTTTTGCTAAAAAGATATTTTATTTCAGGAATCACCATAAGTTTTATAAAATTCCTTAAAATCCCTTGAACATTCTTCAAAATCTGATTAAATCCCTTTAAATTTCGTAAAATTACTTGTCATTCCTTAATATTCCTTAAAATTACTTAAAATTATTCAAAATACCATAAAAATCAATTGAAATTTTGTAAAATCCTTTGAATCTCTTTAAAATCCTTAAAATTATTTAATATCCCATAAAATATCTTAAAATTCCTTTAATATCCTGCAAAATCTGATTAAATTCCTTTAAATTTCGTAAAATTACTTGACATTCTTTGATATTCCTTAAAATTACTCAAAATTCTTGAAAATCCAATGAAATCTCATCAAATCCCTTAAAATTTTGGAAAATAAAAGTCCTCAAAATTACTTAGTATCATAAAATATCTTAAAATTACTTAGAATACCCGAAAATATCATCAAATCCCATAAAGTTATTTAAAATCCCATGAAATCTTACAAAATCCTCTGAAATTCGTAAAAATCCAATGATGAAATCTCGAAAATTCCTTGAAATCCCTTAAGTCCTTAAAATAACTTAATATCCTATGAAACATCGGAAAATCTCTTTAAATTACTTAAAATTTCATGCAATTTTGTAAAATCCCTTAAAAGTCCTTAAAATTACTTAGTATCTCTAAAATATTCATAAATTTCCTAAAACCCTTTTAAATTCCTTAAAATTATTCAAAATTCCATGAAATATCATTAAATCTCTTAAAACATCTGAAAACTTTTTTAACAATGAAACTTCTTTAACAGCAATCGTTTTGACAACGAAAATAATCTTTTTAAAGATAATTAATTAGCAAGCATTGTGAAGTCAGAAGTAGACGAACACCTGATTGGCTGATTTGTCGTGAATGGAGAATTACCGTTGGTCATTTTCGGACATTTCAAGATGAAAGGGGGATGAAAGACTTGACACATAAAATGCCATTAAAGCCACTTGAATCATAATATTTACCGTTTCAATAAATTGATCGACACATTTCGTTAATGCATAGCTTTCAAGATGAAAATAGATTAATAGAACCTCTAAACTATTACGCGTCTAAGATCTGAAAAGGTATGCATTAACATATCCCAGTCTGAAACATTTACTCCATAAAGCGACTGAAATTTGAGATAATTTCAATAACTTGATGTGTGTTTCCTCTATCATTTCCCAGGCATTATAGACCAGAAGCGTAAAAGTATACACATAATAGCGATTCCAGATTCTAGCATGTAAATGTATATCTGCGTACAGTGACGTTAACGTCGTTTCTGCTCGCATGAATATCAAGCGCGATAGCATTCAGGGATGGAATAAGGACACGCTTAAGATTCCATCTATTGAACGGGATTTTAGATGAATCATTGCGATACTAGTGCAAATGGTGCACAAGACCATCAGAGAATAAAGGGGCCCCAAACACCGTAATTCCTTTGACGTGGTAAGAGAAGCGAGATATTAATTGCTACAATGCGTGGCTGTTGTGAAGTCTTTCTGAAATGAGGCTGCTCTATAAACGTCAAGATAATACTTTCTTTTATGAAATTGATATCTGCAGACTCGCATTTTAATGAAAGCAACAGAATGAATTATCAGAAACAGAATAAGAGTCACCTATTTTCACGGATTGAATGTCACGAATGAAATGACAAGCATTGCTAAATTTTGAAGACTGAGTGAATGCTCGCGGAAGAGACTATTAGAGAAGTTAAAAAATATGTTGAAAACTTGATGTGAAAATATTGTTTTGACCAACACTTGTCATTGAGAATGTCCTTGCGAGTAAAACTTTGCGACATCTTTACAGGATGTTACACTGATTTATGAACAATTGTTGATGATGACATATGCCATGACAAAGCGGAATTAGTTGCCTATTTTATAATTAGCATCTAATATATTTTTTAAATAAATGTATATATCTGTCTCTTTCGGCTTTTCTTGATTTAAGTGAGGCTTGTAAAGATTCTCATGCGTGCGAGCAAACATAAATATTTTAATTCTATGCTGCTTCTTGAGACCATATCTCCGTGAACATGGAATCCCGATACTCGCGAAACATTATATATAGTGGTTTCACAGAGAACGCCGTAAGCATGGGGTTTCACGACCATTCTTGCTTTTGTATTTGTATATGTGTTTTATGTATTGTATATATAGCGAAGTGTATTATGTGTATATTATACTATTCACACGAATTGAATATGAGGCCCGTCGCGCGTGCGTGTTACGGTATTTTGCACGCGTTCCTACGGGCAAATACCGTTTCTTTCTCTCTGTGTCGTTGACATCACAAAGGATGAACATTACCGTTTCTTTATTTTGTCTTCTTGAATGCGATTCAGAGCAACCCCAATTTTCTGAGGAGTTAACTTGCATAAATGCCTGCTGACACGATCGTGATACTTCACTCTATTCAAAATTTAAATCCTATTGTTAAAAACAAAATATTTCACGGAAATATAAAGTTCAAGTATTTTAATAGAGTTTAAAAATGATTTAGAGGAAAAAATAGTTAATTGTTGCACATCTGAGTATAAGCATACGTGCTACCTATTAAGTGGAGTAATGCTGACGTAATTGTGTAAATGGAATATGGTGAGAGGAGAAGATTGAAATCTTAATAGGGAAATCTGGAATTGACATGATTTTTCACGAAAAATATTCACAAATGATGCTGGAACGATTCTGAATAATATATTATTTATATAATTTCGTAGAAAGCTTTGCTTAATCACTATCGCGAAGACAATCAACCTAAATTTCATTCTACAATTTTAATTTTATGGATTTATTTTGCCGTAAGATTGTATTTAAGAACCGTTAAAAAAGAAATATTACCGTTACAGAAATTCTCTTTTGAATTGTCATATATTCTTGAAGTAAAAGATATATTTGCCAATTATGAATATTTTGCAATGTCAGTGTATTGTCAAGACGTTTAGAAGTAAAGATACTTTTATTGCTAATTAGACCATTAAATCTGGAAGAACGAAAGTTCGAGATAATATAAAAAGGGATTACTCAAGACGTACTTACAGAATGAAAGGCATATAATAGGTTTTCATTTTTACCGGCTGCGTAACTAATCAGTGCAATAATTAGAAGTGGTTGTTGCAGTCCAGCAGGAACGAAGCAGGCCATCGTTGAAGAATATGTTTCTTACAATGCTGCCATGCCCTGATTCATAAACTAACAAGTTACACGACAAAACGTGTATGAGTTTAAAAATTAGAGAACTGCACTTAGAGTAATAATGCGTATCTTTGAACCTTCTAGTCATTAGTGTCTTTAAATATATGTTTTCTAAACATCTTTTCTCAAATTAAAAAAAAAGCAGATTAAAAACACAGATCTTTTCATTTGAAATAATATCGATTCTTCATTTTATTAATTTCATTTGATTAATTTCATTTGATTAATTTCATTTGATTAATTTTTAAATTCAATTAATTTTACAGGACCAGCGAGCTCGTGGCTTTGGTCGCACTCTCGAGTACGCTTTTCCTTTTTTTACACACAAGAGATCTTCACTCTCGTCTTCGGGAAATGGAAGTGCGTCTGCAGCCGGGTGAAGATGAAACCCTCTCTGGCAATCAACTCTCCGCTGGTGAGTTTTTACCACTAAATGCTTAAATTATTGCAATTACTTCAATTACTTAGTTATACTTAAATAGATATATTTACTCCGTTAGACATCTAAAAATTAATTCGAATTATCACTACAAAAACTTTCACTTCACATAAAACATAAAACATTCTAACTTAATTGCTTAGAATTTTATTTTAATTATCATAATATTTTTATTATCATTATGCTTGAATGCATTGAATTGTTTGGCTTATATTATTCTTAAAAATCCCGTTTAATACACCAATTTACTCTCATTTCCGGTTTTCTCCGATCCCTAAAAATTGCCGGTCTACTGGTCACCCTGAGAGTATCAAAATAAAAAAGTATCATGACTTGATGTAATGCTAATTAAAGGGTTAATGACCTGGTATTTGGGATAGGTTGATGAGAAACCGGTTTCAACGTCAGTTGAATGAATTTCCTGGCTCTGTCAAATTTGACAAGTCAATTCTCGAGTCACGAGAGCGGAAATCGTGAACGTGATTACAAAACTAGGGAGAGCGTATGTGTGCAACGTGTATGTTCAATCCTATACAGCACCTGTGATGATCTCGGGATGAGGTTCACGGTCAAAGGTCCTCGCGTAGAAGGTTCAGGGTTGATACAGGTCAAGGTGTGAGAGTGAACGTACCGACTCGCCGGTCGTGAAGCAGAGAATTACGCGTTCCAAGCAAAAAGCGTACATCAGTGGCGTAGTCAGGCACGACTGCTTTCTCCTAAAAACCTATTCCTTCCAGCAATCGTGATATTTCAGGAATATTTCAAGGACGTTTTGCAGCATTACCTCAACTACATCTTTCCAATTTTCAGCTCTTGTCTTCCCGTGCAGAAATTGCCATATTTTTTACAGATTACCGATCTGGCCCAGATCGGTTTTAAGCGATCTGGACCGGGTCGGGGATAATGGCATGGCCCAGAGTCGTGCCAGACCGGGCTCGGGTTACTATTTCCACCACTATGTCGCTGATGTTCGGAAAAATGGCGCTCCAATTTCTCTGCAGTGTGTGAATTTTTAAAGGTGTTGATCAACTTTATATTCATTTAAATTGTACAAATGAAAAAATGCCAAAAACAAAGAGCACACGACGAGTCCGGAAACACCGCGCGATTCAACCCTACCTAGAAAATATAAATGAAGGTAAATTAATCATTCAGTGTTTATATATACATATACATATATAGTGCGTCGAAACCTAACCTCAAAATTAAAATATAAGTTTTAGTTATTGACAAAAAATAAAAGTGTTTTTTAAGTCACTGCAGGTGATGTAAATATTGAAAGGGAAGTGGTAAATATTGGGAAGTGATGTAAATATTGAAGTGATAAAGGGATGTGATGTAAATATTGAAGTGATAAAGGGAAGTGATGTAAATATTGTAAGTGATAAAGGGAAGTGATGTAAATATTGAAAGGGTAGGGCCTAGGTCGGGCACTGACCAGGCACCGACCAGGCACCGACCAGGCACCGATCGGGCACCGATTGGGCTACTGAGTTCGGCCCCGGTCGGGCCGTGTGTTTCATCAGCGGTCTGGCCCAGACCAGGTTCCCCGATCTGGGCCCGATTTGGCCAGGTCTGGGCCAGATCGGGGCCATGGCGAAATTTCTGCTCGGGTTAAGAAGTCTGTAGTAATTTTATTTTAGAAGAAAAAATTTCTGTAAACATTTTTCTTCAGCATGTATTGAGAATATATATTTACAAGAGAAGAAATACACATGAGTTTCGTAAGCAGAAATGAAGTAGGTCGCAGAGAGATTTATCCGTCCCTCATTTTGGAAGCAGCATCAGTCTCTAGTCATAAACAAACTTATGCAAACTCGTATGCGCTCATCGTGCCATCGGCTTGTGAATAGCAACAGCAACATCTGAAGAAACGTGCAAGGAATGTGCAGTAGAATTCTTAACGGTATAAATGGTGTAGCCTCATTTGCATATAATATCACGGGCATCTCCAATTAACAAATTCGCATCTCAACAGCTTTCTTTTTTTGTCTTTACCGAGGTCTTTACTCGCCATTTCGTTTAATTCGCCGAACAATGACCCACATCGAACCTCATAAACTAGTTCAATTAATAATAATAAAGTACGATAAATTCATTCATTCATCAGTATATCTAGAAGAAATAATTCAAGGAAAGATAATAAGTCTTGTGGATCTTCGATTTATGCCAAGATCGAGATAACGTTCCGAAAGCTCGTGAATTATTGCCTCTGATAGAGTTTCAAGAGTTATATCAATTATTCTTTCCAACTCCTGTTGTGCGTAATAACGATATTGTGGAGGTAACAACAAGTATCATCTATCAGAAATGGGTGTATCTATACCCATGGGGGTTAGGGTTCAGGATGAAAATCAAGTTCTTTGTTCGAAATTTAATTTTAGAATTGATTTTTATCTATTAAATGATTAATAGATATATTTAATATTTAGTAAAGTAATAAGATGAGATCGCAGTATTTAATTCGATGGGAAATAATTGGATAATTCTATTGAATCATAACTTAGATGAAGATGGAAAGATAAAAATGAACATCTGAATGGAGCACCCCTGGCAAAATTATCTATTAGATAATGAAAAAAGTTTCTGATTGGATAATTTCCATACTGTAGTCGATTATAGAGGTTGCGAAGAAATTGCCTGTCGGATTTTCCAAACTGGACCAACTGGCTCTAGGTCTACTATTACTGAATGCATATTCTTAGGTACATTATA
>CAJFCP010000075.1:1376281-1473559 GCA_904066005.1 Synergus itoensis | reverse complement strand
TAGTACCTAGCACAAAGGGCGTAACCATCGACTTTCAAGATCCAAGATATTAGCAGTTCCCTATGATAGTTCAGCCTTGAATTTCTCCTTTTTGCATATGAGCTTAAATCTCCCTCAGAAAGTCGATCAATAATATGCTTGAGGCCGTAAACTACATAATGAAATGTGCATATTTATGGGACTCGACACTTATTGGTTACGCCTCCTCGGCTGAGGAAAGTAAAAAGGATGTCCTTAAAAAAAATATGATGCAGAGAGTTATCAACGAATTGATTTATAACTTAATTAAGATAGTTAATTATTGAAAAATTTTGTCGATAGTTTCTAAGCAGAAAAGTCCTTTCTCTCAACCTCTTTTTGAAAGAATTGGAGCTGAAACGATAAGAAGTTGTACATCTCTTCCTTTGAACCAAATTTTGCAATGAATTCTCTTGAACGTTTCTCTCAATAGTTACAAGTCACGATTCGTAATCATGCAGGATACATAGACTCGACTTTCGTAAATTGTACTTATTCCTTTGGTCTATAATTACCCCTAATATTCTTGCGGAACGCATTTTGTAAGCGATTCTTCGATCATCTAACATCTTTAGGATTTTACTTGCATTGAGTTTTCTTTCAAGTATGGTAGTCAGACTCGGATTGGTACATCAAGTATTGAACTAACGATTAAAAAAAATCTTCACAGAGTCTATTCTAATTTAAAGTTGTTTTATGAACTTCTGTTATATTGCATTCACTTTAGCATTTTTTTTGTATTAAATAATAAAGCCTGAGGAATGAAAGTGTACTAATCATTTTCATTCACCCTAGAATTTGCTCTCTCTCTAATTTTCTTGCAACAGTGTAAGGAATTTTATATAAACTTGTTCCTCCGCTTTCGAGAATCAATTAAGGGTTTCTGATAATTGCTAACAATACCCGGAGTTGCAACCGGTGGATTTGATCGTCTATAATAATTTTTGGCTTCAAAGCCACGCCTTCGAAGCTTCCTATACCAATCTCACAGAGAAAGGGAAGTTTGAAGAGTTAGGGAGCGAGACGAAATAACGAGTCTAGTTCATCCAACGAGTGACCATCCGACATAAAATGTTCAGGTGAAAGGAAATACATTGTATCAGGTGAACTAGAAGAGCAAGAAAAAAGCGAGATTAATGAGCTGCTTGGGTGTAGTATATGGTTTTCTAGAGCCTTTGACCCAATTCGAAAATCAGACTAGAAAAGTGAAACCATATCCTTTCGTCAAAAGATTTATATAACATCAAAATCCACTTAATGATTTAATTATTTTCGCATTTATTTATGTCTACTCATTCAGTCGTACTTCATAAAACTTGTCAAGTATGTTTGAGTAATGACTTGAAAGGGAAAGCAAAGTGCATCATCAGTTTTTTCAAAACTGCAATGCTTTGGAATTCATCTGTATCAAACGTGAATTAATCAAATTAGTTCAAGTCACTGTTGATCATCTGACAAGCGTCAGATGATTTTTGTACATCCATGTACAAAAAGAATCCACAATGCAATTTGCAATTATTGGACTGATTCTAATAATTGCAAAGAACGAATAATTTTATCTGTAATTGAAGAGGCATAATATATTTAACGACTTTTTGTTTTAGACTTTCTAAAATATGTTCTACGAAAAGAACTTTATATAAAACAGAGATACTTTCGAGAATTTGCACACATTGTTGGATGTAAGATTGGAAAGTTATAAATATTCAATTAAACTCACAAATTGATCATATATCATTATTAAATGTAATTCAATTCCATTTCATTTTGTATTCATAAAAAGGAAGCTATCATTTAACGAGAACAGCGTAAAGTCTCCTCTTTTTGTGTGGTTGTCTCTGGAAGGTAAATGAAACAACTTGTATACAGAAATTACTAGCATCAGGGAAGTGAAAGAAAGAATAATGCGATAAGAATCGAGCAGGAGGGATGAAATGGCTTAATGAGATACCTATACGATCTTGAAATACGTTCGCACCTTCAGGGCATGCTTCAGTGATGCTATCACACTGCACATATCTCATAATGCGGCTGGATGCACGAACCGTTCAGTGGATTCTTTTCCACATGACTATCACGATATATATAAAATAATCTATACTTCTTGACTTGTAGCACTTATATACCGTTTATTCTAAAACAAACTGACAAAAAAATCTTATTTACTAAGGGCTACAATTAAAATTTTAAAACTCTTGAACCTTTTGAAATTGTCAAATGATTTTTTTAACTGTCAAATACAACTTTTAAACATTTGGTTTTATACAGGGTGACCCATTTTAATCCACATATAATAAGAGGAAAATAACATCCAAACCAGACGCTAAAAAAAGCCAAATAAGTAAATGACTAGAAGTTACATTACTATCAAGATTATTTATCTAAAAGGCATAAATTCTGAATTTCTTGATAGTGTTTACATATAAAAATGGATGTTTAAAAAAATGAATAAGATTATGAGATTATCTTGATCTTGTTCGACGTCAATGTCAAGACAAGATCAATATTTTTCCTTAAGAGTCGAGAGAAAACATTGATCTTGTTTTTTTCTTGTCAAATCCCGCTCGAATCGCTACTCAAATCCGTATTTTTTATGTGATTGAGAATATAGAATTTTGATAATTGTGAAACGGAAGATGATATTAAAATGGCAATTCAAAATCCAGAAAGATCTGCGACTTGGCGACATTGACCGATGTTATTCGCGGTCCAGTTCTTGCATTGGTCACGATCCTAATTAATGCTAATTAATTAAAGCGACGCTCGCCCATTTACAAAGCGAGGGTGGCAGAGCAGGAAGCGAAATGACCGACTAGAGTATCATTGAGGAGCAATCGCAAAACGTGCCTCGCTTATTGGTCGAAGAGAATAGATTTCGCTCAGAGATAATGTTCTCTGAAGCAAGCCTACCCCGTGTGCACGTGCAGAATTCTCTTTTCTGAGCAGAAAAATCCTGATGGGGCAAGATTGGTTTCAGAAATTGGACATTTCAGTTCAAGAAACTATAATTTAATTCCATTCAAATGTTATTTAAAAATCAATTAAAGTAACTTCACTATATCTTGTCATCAATTTTTTGTGAAACTTATAATTTTTTGTAAGTGTATAACAAAAGGAAGACTTCCTTTTTTGTGTGGAAGTAGATAAAAGTTTGCAAGATATATAATGATAAGCATAACTTATTCAGGCGAACATAAATGATTCAGTGAAATGAAATGAAAGAAATTGATTATGTTTCCGCACTGATAAACACTTATATCCTCTAAAGACAATTTTTGTGATCTTCTACAGATATGGGTGTCTATCGTTTCAAGTTGATTTAACTGATTATAAAACACATTGATGGAACTGGTTCTAGCTGGCGGAAACCGTTAAATAAAAGGAGCTCAGTAATATGCCAACAAAAATGACCCATCTCCTGGGGCAATAAGTTAGCGCTTGAGTGATATTGCGAATTTCTAGACGAGTTTACAAAGCCGGACCGACTTTAAACTGAAATGGAACATCTTGTGGAATTCCACTCATAGCAACGGTTAACATTCAGAAAGCAACGATTAATAAAGAGGATGACTTCAGAGATTTTTAACATAGCATACCAGCAATGAGAAAGTCAAGAATTATTAACTTTTCATTTATCTTAGAAACAACTTTATCACTGAACAACTCTGACTTTTAACGATTTATAAATCTATATATTCTATAGAATCTATATATTCTCTAGAATATATAGATATTGCGATGGGGTTAATGGAATTTTCTTGTGTTGCTGTCGCTTTAATTAAATTTATTATCTCTACATTTATTTTCATTAGCAGAGATTCAATTGCGAATATTAGTAGGACATTAAATAACACTGTTATTTAGTCAAATATCAATCTGTATGTCAATATTTATATGAAGAGTATGAATAGAATGCAATTGAACAAAACAAAATGTTTGAATATACAAGAATTGATTATTCATTTTGAAGGTAACAGTAAATAATGTACCGGAAGGGATGACATCGATAAATAATGAAAACGTCTCGTGATCTAATCTTCGCCTCCTGTGCCGACGGTACACATAGATAGAACTTCTTCATGATACATAATCAGAGACTATAGTAAGCTGTTCAACGATTGATGATTTCGGATCACATACATTATGAACCCCTCAAACCTACGGTTATTTTCTGTTATTATTTTCTGCGTTTTATCATCTCATTACTGATAAAGTGACCATTTTATTACTTTTTATCACGAATCATTGTTTTGCAATCATTCAAGTTCCTGCTTTAAGAATTCAAGTATCAAGAATTTTAATCTTGATTTTAATCTTCATTTAAATCTATTTTCAATATTTTGTACTGGTTCATTTTAAATTTTGGGCAGTATGAAATTTTAATACATTCGAATATGGATCAACACTTGGCTATTTTCAGTCTTTTCGTCATTGGTTATTTTTAAATTAAAATTTAGAAGTAAACAAGAGGATTTTTATTTTTATATGTAGAGAGCCTTTTCCGAGAGAATCTCAATAAAAATTTTATAACATGATAAACCGGTGTGTCCCGAGGGAACTCCTTGTTTTGCGAAGCGTGCACAACGCCCGTTGTGCGACATGGATCCGATGGAAGAAAGTGCGTTGAAACTCGAAACCTGTGCACGCATGACGTTGTGAAAAAAATAAATTCTTGACAGTCTTACGTTGAAGAAAATACATACATTCCTTCTCGAGGAAATCGAGCAACGAAATGAGGACCGAGAAAGCAAGAAATTGAGATACTTCGTTTGAGGATCACGTTTTTGTTGAATATATAGTTTACTTTCAGATTATTTGAATAAGAAAAATTTTCTGCATGAATAAAGTAAATATTTTATTGTCAACTGAATATGTAAGATATAATACTCCAACGCTGCACGAATATAAATTTGATTCTGAGTTTGATTAAAGTACCATGTAGCACACAGTATCCTCTTTAAAAGAAGTTGTTTCAAAAATCTGATTGGCTCTTCGAGTTCCCTTAAAATTAATTAAAATCTCTTAAAATTCCTGGAAACCTCTTAGAATCCTTTAACATTCCGAAAAATCTTCAAAATCATAAATCTTTTGAAATTCTTTAACGTTTAAAATCCCTTAATATCATTAGAAATCTCATCATTTCATGAAATTCTTTAAAATTCAATAAAACCCCTTTAAAAATCAAAATAATCTCTTCTCTCTAAACTTGAATTAGTGAAAAATCAGTGAAATTTCACTGATTTCCAGTCAAATTCCAATGATTTTTCAGTGATTCTTTTCTCACGATTTTAATTAGAGAAAAATAAACTGGAGATGAAAAGTCTTTAAAATTTTCTGTAGTTTAGTGACTATTACTGAAAATTTCAGTGATTTTTCACTGATTCTCAGTGGATTTTCTTCAAATGAATTCCTAAAAAGAGATTCACTGAAATTAATTGAATTTCCTTAAGCAATATCCGGTCAAGGGTAGAGTAAAATAAAAAATGCAAATTTTTCAGTTGTTTTCTAGGTCATTATACAATGGGTTTTTTCAATGGGCCATACGCTTATATAAAAATTTTAAGTATATATAGATTAGTAATAAACAAACTAATTATTAAAAAACAATTGAAAACAAGTTATCACTCTGATGATTTTCTGTATATGTAGATGCAAAGATATAGATGCTATGTCTGACTAAGCTCGGGAATGATCACTTAACGAGCTTCATTCTGAGCGGAAATGTAGCTAAACAAATGCAGAAATATACATTAATCTTTTGAGCTTTAATTTTTTCTAAGTGCGTGTTACGAACAACGAACTCCGCAGTTCTTAGGTAGTTAGGATGCAGTTATACATGTAACCATATACCCGCAATAGTGCGGAAACGTATACATATGGGTTCGCAGAGCACGAAGAGCTGTAAAGTATAAGGTGTGGAGTAAGGTATATTTGATTAGTCTATGGTTTTAGACTTCTCAGTCTTAGAGTCTTAGTTTTAGACGTTATTCAACTCTAGACCTCGCACGTTTGGGTTACAAGTTATGCCTACTGTATAAAACATATGGTCATTATACTTGCTCCATGCGACTTGCATTTGATGTAAATTATAGACATTAACTTCCTACGCTTAACGAGCACATACCATAATTACAGTATATTATACGTGAACCATCCACACCACATATTACTCATCACTACTATTATTGTACATATTGGCAGCCCCCAGTGTGCAACGTGCAATATGTAATGTGTAATGTGTTCAGTTGCACACTTAAACCCCATGCTACTGAATTCAAGTTAGCCTCAGATGGTGCAAATCGATTCCATAATCTATACTATTTAATACGAAATGAAAGGCGATGGAATTCATGAGATTGTATCAAAAAATAATTGTAATTATAAGTTGTGGGAAAGATTTAAGTTTTTAATAGCTAATTACATGATAGGGGCTTCTGCTCGAGATTTTAATGTGAATCTAATAATCTTCCTATCAAGATTTCACTTTAGTTGAGTGTTCGGATACAATATTTTAATGATTTAATTATATGGGTGGTGTGGGGAAGTAACTTGATAATGAAGATGGGGAATAGTAATTTTTTAAATATGTAAATTATCTTGCATATAAATAGTTGCATACATATGTAAAAAAATAAATAAAAGCTGACGTAAATCGTTTTATTACTTGAACTGATTTGTACTCTGTAACTTTATAATATAATTCAGGTTTATCGACACCGTTGTTTTACTGTATTAAATTCTGTAAACACGAATCATATTTCGTATTTATGTCTGTAAAAATGAGGGCATTAACCAGAGATGCAATCGAGAAAATTGATTCTATAAAGAAGAATTGGATCACTGAAGATGGATCATTTCACAACACAGTTGTCAGAACTGACACGTTACGGTTGTAATTTACCCTCCTTTTATTGCTGCTCTTCTTTTTATGAAAATTCTATTACGGTCTATCCAGATCATTTGAGAATCCGAGTTTCTTCAGGCAGTTCAGCATTTCAGGAACCACTGAAGTGTGAATAATCCATAACAACGCCATAATAAGCACCCTACCTATTCCTTGAAATCCTCTTTAATAATTTTTCTTAGGGTGTTGTAACCAGTGACCAGAACTAAACTTATGGAAATCTTCATACTTCCATTTTTTTCAAATAGCTTCACCAAAGAATTGCAAAAATTTTAATACTTGCCATTTTTTAGTTTATTAGATTTTATAGCAAAACTTACATTATGAATGAATGCATTATAATAATGATTGAATTCTTCTTCTTGAAAAATTCATGTTTTATGAGGCAATTCATTAATACAAAGTACTCTTTAACGTATATCAATGTCTTTGAAATAAACTAAACAATAAAATTTATAGTAATAGGATTTGTAAAAGTGTAGTGTTTCTAAAGTAGAGTTGTATTTTATCTTAGAAGAGGGAAAGTCGAATCCAACGGGATAACGCATGAATTTATGGGATTCAATTTCTCTAACTGCACCCATCAAATCTTATGTTAAAGAGATACTCAGTTTATTGTCTAATATACTATTTGTGAAACTAATAAACTCTTCGCGAAAGTTTACGCACTTGCAAGTATCTTGTTAAGTGCTTCAGTATTTTCATCTCACAATGTTAATAAACGTTGACGTGTAGAAAATTCTTTCACTTCCTCGCAAAACCATTTATTACAAATTATCCTGAATTATTTTTGTAATATTTAATACACATAGACGTCATATTTTTTTGTTTTGATGATTTACAATATATAACTTCTACTGTGCATTAATGTATAATAGGCAATAAATGTTATCCAACTTTAATTGATGTGGTCTCAACATTATACATTAACACATGTCCTTCTAAGAAGGTTGTGCCTTTCCTACCTACTAAGTACAGTCATTTATCCAAGAAAAACGTGCATCACATCATTGACATTCATTAAGAGTGAAAGTTCCAAGATATGAAATAATTATATATGCATTCAACGACTATATTTCTTGAATTTAGCCTTGAATTTCCTTAAAGTTAACAATTTTTAATATTATTTATTGCTCCTATCTTTAGACTAATAAATGAAAATGGCAGATATCAAAATATGCGAAGCTATTTGGAAAATGCTTTATAGATACTTTGTTTTCATCTTTTATTACCATGAAATATAGAAATTTACGCGTAATAGTCGACTAGATCTTTTGAAACATAAACCGTGAGGAAATCGCTCGGGTACTCCAACTCTTGACGGTTTTCCGGGAGGTACTCGCGAACCCCTGTACCAAGAAAGATGAAAGTTTTCTCGACGTTCCAAGCAATTAGACGGTAAGATCGACACACGACGAGGAAGATCGACTTCTGCAATGTAATAGCCTTGTTCCTTCGACCAGTTCCTCCTGGCCGCTTTCTTAAGTTCTGGGTCAACGGGTCTTACGATCCGGTATACCAAAAGAAGAAAAAAGGTCGTAAATCCTTTCTTGAGTCCAGTCCAAGCTCATGTTCCGAGTCGTTGATCCCAAAATACTTACTTTTTTCTACGCATCTCTTGTTTTTGTAAATTATGTTATTTCACTCGTGGTTACGATATAACTGTCTAACCGACAATTCCTATCATACTTTTAAGATAAACAATAAGAACATGCTAACATGTTTTCTCCTTATATAACTAATTATAAATATCGATAATTTCCGACATAACAATGTCGAATCTTATGCCATTTAAGAAGGATAAGATAGAAGTATGAAGAAGTCCAAAAAAAGAAGAACTAAAACTCAAATGACTGCCCTGAATCCAGCTCTGGAATGTTTGCAATCTTAATATAAAAAATCTTTCACATTGAACCTACTTTTTCTTTCGTTCATTACATGTATATTTTCGTTGTGAACTAATTCGCAATCTACTTCATTAACATCCTTATCTTCGTTCCTCCACGGCCAAAATAAAACATTACTTGTTCCCTGCAATAATTTTATAGGAATTTTGCACTGAGTTATATATATTGCTAGTAGTTTTCTCATTATTTTTTTGATTAGACTTTGAAAAAGATACAAAACCTGCTAAGCATATGTTTTCTTTAAAAACATGATAAGCAGCTTCTTTGCAGACATGAGCTTAAAAAAAGCGTTACAATATTTTCTTAATCTTTCTTTAATGCCACCGTTTAATAAAACATATAATGTTTTTTAAAGGATTATAGAACTTGGGAAAGAAATAAGAATCAATAAAAGTGCACTGCTCTATTAAGTTTACAGCCCCTTATTATCTGCATTTCCCAGCAATTTTTCGAACTAATTTTCCAATCCTGCAAAGCATGCATTCTCGAAGATGGCTTCTGTGCATACTTAATTTTACACACGCTCCCGTATCCTCATTTCTTCCAGAAGTACTTCCTATCTTGGAAATTTTCACATTCATCTATACATATTTGGCGATTCTTATTCTCGGGGTCATCTTCCGGCAAACAAGGAAGGAAGTGAATCGTAAAAAATGATAGTGAGGTTTGCAGAGTTCACTTTTTGCTTCCCAGCATGTTTCCATCTTTATAACCAACCGCTTACCAACTTTGCGGTGTGAAAAACCATTTCAGATTTCTGCTTTATGATCGGCGGTCAATTTTTTCAAAATGAAAAAATGAATCATACAATTTGTTTGGACCAGAACATTTAGCTGTTATCCGCCACTTTAATAGAACGAATTATTTATTTTCATTATGAATCTAGTTTTATACCGACTTTTATTAGTAATACTTGTATTACTAATTAAGACGTGTTTTCTAGAGTATACAAATATCGTTTTTAATTAGACCATGAAAAATTAATGATGCATTCCAATAGTAGTCGATTGCCTCTATTAAAGTTTACTGGAGGTTGTGAGGATGACCAGAGACGTTATCAGTTTGCTTTACTTATACACGATCGTACATTATCTTTTAATCGCCACTTTGAGCACATCCTATCGCGTAATTCTGTCCTGAAATACAAAAGCTTATTACACTTTAACATATAAAAGTTATCCCATGATAAAACCGAAATTATAGTGCCAACCATTTCCTGTGGAGAATACAAAATATGCTATAAAGTGTAAATTTACCATACCATAAAAAACGACTCGCTTCAATATTTCCTCGGGCTAGATTCTTTTGTTATAGACAAATTTGCATAGAATTGAAAATTGTTTAAGAATCACGTGCAACGTATTCTTTTGTGTTTAAGTCTGCGACGGAATCTTAATAATATAGAAATCACACAAAGGATTGGAATGATTTATTGGAATAATTTAAAAAAAATGAAAGGAAGAATGAAAATAAAAAGTCTGGATATAAGAAATCAATGTAAAGATGCGGAAAATACATTTTAATGATAATGAGAGCAGACAATGATTGCGTGCGAATCTCGGCCAAGATCAACGATCCTTCAGGTGGGAACGATCTCTGGTCAAGTAGAAAGCTGGCCTTCACCAGCACACGCCATAAAATTTAGTTTAAAAGTAAAGAAAATGTTTGAGGAAGCGAACACATAAATTTTACAATCACTACATTTCTGCTCATAATGCCATTAAATATCATAAATGTACTCGACGCATTTTAGAGTAATATTTCTTCGGAAGCGACACATCGGAAATTATCCGGAAGATGAATGCATAATAGTCACTTTCACATTAATTGAATAATAAAGTGTATATTGATATAGAACGATTAATTTTTTTCACTTTATAAGAACTTTCAAAGTTTCATCCGCTCTGATCGAGATAAATCATTAATTTTTTGCAGTGTAATTTCCACTATACGCTTTTCTTTTGTATCATGGGAATATTGAATCAATAATCCTGCATTAATTGCACATGTGTATTAAATAATGACCTTTCTGTTGAGAGCAGATTTTTATAATTTCAATTTATATTCAGTAACTCTGGTACTTTATAGGTCAGAGGAATAACCGAACATTAATTTGTCGGCAATTAAATCCAATTACACATATTGCTGTAGGTATTAATTTCTTACAAGTATTCGAAGACACGTTTATGAGTAATTAATAACTGATTTAACTGTATAAAATTAAGTGGCTAATTCAATCGATTAATTTATAATTTACAATTTACATTAGAACTATATGCGATGTTCAACTAAAAATCTGTAGAACTTTCTTTCGGAACAAATGGCCTCATTTATATTTGTTGAAAATTTTTCTTTTCTTGTGTGGTATTTGCTGTAAGCATGAAACCACCTCGTATATATATTTTTTTTTAGAAAGGAGCATACCACAACCGCAAATATACTGTACAACTACAGGTGTTTCCAGAGCTCGTAAATGTCGCAGTAACTTTGGGTCTAGTGAAGGAGAAAACACTAGATTATTTATAAAATACTTTTGAAGGGTTGTCAACAATGGATAATAAAAAAGAGAAAAATAAATCAATGTTTGTTAGATTTATATCCATATTTATTATAAATAAATACTAAAGTCATTTGTCTTTGTTTCAGAAGGAGCTCAAATTGGTTCAGGACCAAGTGGGATCGTCCGTTACACAAATGGGCAACAAACAAGTACAGAAGTGGTAAGAAAATTTTGAAAGTCAATCATTACACATTGAAATTGTTCTGACCATATTTAGGAAGTGGCTACTTTTCTGCAATTTCACATTTGTTCTGATTTCTGGTTATTAACCATCAAAAACCAGAAATTTCCATCAGAAAGTATATGTAATTATGTATCTATATATATATATATATATATAAACTTCAATCCAATGAGATCAATTGCTTGTTTAATTTTCTTGTAATGCATATTTTTTAAATGTTACAGAATCCCACATTTCTCTTGGCCTCATCCTACTTTATCTTTCATTCCAGTTTGTTGGACTTACTTAATTCCCTGATCCTGTGTATTTTACTTATCCTGTTTTTGCATCATGATCACTTATCTCAGATAAGAATTCCAACACTTTTTTGCTTTATCATATTTTTTTGCCTCGAAATTTTTTCTTATTCAAATTGAAGTAGCTATGCTTTGAGACCGGAAAATTAATTGAAGATTTATATTGCTTAATTCTGTAACCTCAGCTAAGGCTCTAGGGCTAGTCAAATTAAATTTTACCGTTCTTTGGTTAAGGATATACTTCCGTCTTCCTTTAACTTTATTATGTGTGGTTCGTATTTTTCTACCACAGCTTATTTCAAGTATATTTTCTACAACGTATCTTTATTCAATTTAATGCAATCATTCAGCAGCATTTAAAATGAAACTTAGTATAACTTTGATGAGGATCTTAAATAAAAAAGTAAGATAGTGACTTCTGTAGATTTAATTTTTATTAATTACATAATCGTTACATAAATAATTCCACGTGCTCAAGGTGCAAATTACACCGAATGTGTTTACTTAACGGTAAGCTTAATATAATCCGCTATGTCCTTCACGTTTCCTACGTGAGACTTACTGAAATTCATCTTTTACGAAAACATTTATAAGTTATAACATTTTTATAAGTTATAACATTTAATAAGTCATTCATTACATTCCTAAACAAGGAATCAAGCCATTTTCTCACAGAGATGACGTTCTATCGCAGGAAATAGAGATGCTAACAATATGTATATAAACCTCACTTCCCATGCACTACATTAATCATTTCATAATTAAAAATATTCTTACATAATTATCGCACTAATTCACTGCTTTCAGGAAATTATATTTCCTTTAAAAAATCACTTTATTACTAAAAGGGAAATATTTGTCTTTACCTTCTAAAAATAAGTTGAAAGGCAATTAAAACTGCAATTGTAAGTAGGTACATATGTGAAATTCATACATAACTTTCAAAACACTTTCGGTCTCCAAACCACAATAATGAAAACAAAGTTTACATAAACCTATTTCTAAAGTATTTTATTTTACAATTCTCAGCATGTTGTTTCATTTCGATTATTATATGTATATTATTGTGTCTTCCTGGATGCTTGCCATGCAACTGGTCACAAATTGGTCAAAAAATCGTGTTTATAATTATAGAAATGCAATTAGCAACTAAATTGGAAGTCAGTAAATTTTCATGCTTATGTAACCTTGTAAATTGACCTTTATAAAGTTCTAGACTTTATTTCATTATCTTTAGGATGACATGTTTAGTGAATATTTCGAAATGTCAGGGATCCCACTCGAATACTTAAAGATTTTTGCATATTCCCGTTTTAAGAAAGGGTTTAAATGTAAATTAAATTTCAATTTCTAGAACCAATAAAGATATTTTATTAGGAGTGCTAAATTATGCAAATTTTATTCAAATTGATTATGATATTATGAATATGTATCAAGGCAATATAGTCATGACGGAAATCTTGAAGCGATTCATTTGTATATTACGCAGTTTTATTTGATATCTCTATCTTCTCAGAGGGCTCAGAACTAAAGTAAGCTATGATCTTTACCTTATTATTATTACTGAGTGCGGGTCTCGGATTCAAGATGATGATAGTTTCGCATGTCTTAGGTGCGATTTCATCCAGAACTTTTGCTTAAGGGCCAGTACAAGACCACTTTCTACAGTGATTTATTCTCCCGGTAATGATGAAACAAAAATATTTCGTTTCCGGGTTTTCATCCGAGTTCATAAACTCTTATAGCATTCTAATGACTCTACATCCTTCAGCTATAAATAATATACAAGTTATTCTACTTTTTGTGTAAACTTAAAGGTCAAAAATTCTCAGTTTAGTAATCATAATATATTCATCATTTCTTTCGGATAAAGAAGAACATAAACAAGAAGATAAATAGATAAAGAACTATAAATGTGTAATATTTTGAAAAATGAAACTAAGAGCGGCATAAGAATCACTTTACCGAGTAAATGTTTCCTCTGCAACGCTTTAAGAACAAATGAAGAATATTTTATCTAAGAAGAACGTAAATCACGTTTAAGCATGAGAATATTGGTTTCTGGCACGCACGCATCGACGAATGAGCCGCAAAGGTTGTCGAAGAGTACGTTGACCGATCTCAGGCAGGTGCCTGAAGCTCTTCAGGAAGTTCATCTTCCTCGGTAACAAGCGCCAGTCTACAATGTCAGAATCACCCTCGATCTTCCTGAGAACCAGTCGCTTCGTGCTCAAACATGGTTATCTGAATTCCCTACCTCGCCATCTTTTCAGAAAAAAATTAAAACCACCCCAAAAAAATGCGCTGAAAGGAAACAAAAAGAAAAATAGACCGCTGAGGTACATCCATTGCAATGCGAAACATCGGACAATGGAGAACATTCCACCCAGGAATGCCTTATTAACAATTTAAGCTTTTTTAGATACATCTCATTATTTGACTCGAAACTCAAACGGTAAATGAACATAAAGTCAACCTCGGAATGTCTTGTATTGTATGATAGAAAAAATATATAGATGGGAAGGAAAAGAAGAAGAGGAGAAGCAAAGAGGCAATGATGATCATGATGATGATGATACTCTTGATGATGATTGTAAAAAACAAAGGGAAAAACAATAAGAGACATTTTCGGAACTTTTCTGTAATGCTAATGCAAACTTTCTCGTAAAGCTAATTTTTTCCACGAAATTTTATATTTTTAGACCATCGTTATTTTTAATAAGAAGTTTTAATTATATTATACATTATATTACGCATATTTACTTTTTTAAAGACATGGTCCTGAGAAAAATCTAAGAAATGATATCAAAAGTTCAGAAGTTGAACTTCAAGATAAAAAAGTACTTATTAGCATGCTAGTATCCAGTTTTAATTTTCCATTTATAAAATCACGAATTTTTTTGAATATTCCTTCTTATTTAAATGCTTCTCGTTCATGAACTCGAGGGAAACGTGTCACCTGAAGATTCTTATCCTGCATCCTTACATGGTGGACTGTGTCACGTCCAGAGTGGTTAGACCACTCTTTCACAACTAAAAAGGACCGTTGCATTTTCATATTTACGTTAATCATGTCATGGTTTTAAAAATCTAGGGATTACACTTTTACCAAGAAACGAGATTACATCAATAATTGTTGAAGTTTTAAAGATTAGAGTTGGATAAGAAGAAGTAATGGTTTCAGGCTAATTTAATGGTCGGTACAATCTAGAACTGGAACATAGGTGACTTTTATACAGAAAATGAGATGTTTTAAATATTTTGTTTGTAATTATTTTAATTGTTGTTTTTAATGATTTTCTTTTAGTTGCAGCTTAAAGACCTCGAATATTTGGACATCGATGCTTTGAACAACACAAGAAGGGCCAAGAAGAATGTGTTATTTTTCAATCGAGTTCCCAAAGTCGGATCACAAACGTTTATGGCACTTTTGCGAAGGTTGTCGATGAGAAACGGATTTTTATTCAACAAAGATCGAGTCCAAAGAGTGGAGACAATACGACTTGCTCCTATAGAGCAGGTACGACACACTTAAGACTCAATTCACGTATTTCACTTCGAGAAACGTGCCTACAAGTATTTTTATTCTAGAATTAGAATAGAAGTCTTTTTATCGTTTTCTAGTAGATCAAACACAGAGTTCTACCGTTATTTAAAATGTTTCTATTGAAAAATAGATAGCTCTACAGTTCCATAATAGAACTGTAGAAACATAATAGAAACTGTTGATTAGATTTTCTCCTAAAATGAGAATGGAAAATGGAACAGAAGTCTTTAAAAAGAAAACGTGACACTTTTAATTTTCGAGTGTAAATGAAATCTAATTAGTGGGTTTTGAAATAAAGTACCGAGTAATATTTCACTCAAGTTTATAATACAATAAATCTAACTACTTTTGCATGTAGTCGATTTGAAAACTCTAAAGTGTAGAAATGTAGCATGAGACGAAATTACTGTTAAAGGTTTAGAATTACGACGACGTTAACGATCTGACATTGCAGCAAATAATAGCTACCCAGTAAACTACTTTTCTTATCGTAAAACAAAGTTTACTTCTTAACAACAGACATCCATTTCAATAATGTCTAATAAAATCGACTATTTTGCTTTTTTCTGACAAAAGTCAAGAGAAAATATTACGTTCCATAATGCATACTCAGTTTTTTTTCCATAGCTTCAACTTGCCAGAATGGTCAGCAGTTTTGTGGAACCATCTGTTTATGTCAAACATGTGTGTTTTACAAATTTCACAGAGTAAGTAAAAAAGTAAATTATCTATATTAATTAATGTAATTCATGTAATTAATGTTATTTCAATAATGTAATGCAATTTAATGTTATAACATATCAATATATTGCAGATAATAAAATTCTTATTGGAACTTGACCCAAAGATTGGAAGATTCCAGTTGAATTCTTATTTCTTTCTTTTTTTTTTGCCTACGAACGGGTTTTAAGAAACTGCTAAAGTCTAAACTAGCCGATAAATTACCATTTACAGATTCAACCTACCGGAACCGATTTACGTTAACATGGTGCGAGATCCTGTAGAACGAGTGATATCTTGGTATTATTACGTAAGAGCTCCTTGGTACTATGTGGAAAGGAAGCAAATCTTCCCGGATCTACCGCTACCCGATCCTAATTGGCTAAAAAAGGACTTTGAGTCCTGCGTGTTAAGCGACGATCGAGAGTGTAAATATCTCGAAGGTGAGATTCACGAGGGAATCGGCGATCACCGCAGGCAATCACTTTTTTTCTGTGGTCACAGCGAGAAATGCACGTGAGTCAAATTATTGACATTACTAAGCATTTTTTTAAATATACGACTTCACAATTTCTGCAAAGGTACACGCGACACTTTTACACAAAAGAAACATCTCCTTACGATGAGAAAATTATAAATAAACCATCAGCAAAACTTTTGAGTAAATGAATAACTTTCAGTATTGCTTTCAGTTGAGCAAATATTTGTAGACTATTTCCTATTAGTATATGGAAATATGTTAAAGTAGCTTTCTGACATGTTTATATCACTTTTAAACATGAGTAATTATCGTAAGTAGTAAATGGGTTTCTGAAAACGCATTCATGCCTTTGGAAAAATTAAAAAATGTTGGAAATTTACTGACTTGGATTTTTTAAATTGAATTCTTTTTAAAGGCCTTTCAACACGGTAGGAGCATTAGAAAGAGCGAAAATAGCTGTTGAAAAACATTATGCAGTAGTTGGAGTTTTGGAGGATGTAAATACAACGTTGGCAGTTTTAGAAAATTATATACCGTTGTTCTTCGAGGGTGCAACGGACTTTTACTGGGGTAAATTATTTTAGGAAATATATTGATAGATAATCTACTTTTCAATGATGACTTAACTTTTCTATATACAATCATTTGATTTAGACAAAAAATAAAATACTTAAGGGTGTTGGAGCCAAGTTTTAATCTAAAAACTCGATTTCTTCATTTTACTCAGCAAATATTAAATTTGGATTTTTTTCCCTCTGTAGAATTAATCAATTTTTAACTAGAATTATGCGTACAGAGCGATAAAATATCTAATTTAAATATTTTTTAAGTAAAATGAAAATATTGAATTTTGAAGTCAGATTTTGAATTCTTCGTTTTATGCAAAAATATTTATCTATAATTTTTGTTGAGTAAAATGGAGAATAGAATTTTGAGCTTAACACATACTGTGAAGAAAATTTTTTTTTTAATTTCTCTTTTGATTGGAATTTAATAGAGAAGGAGAATTTCTTTTTCAGATCAAGTGAACTCATTTACAAGAATCAACAGAAACTTCTTCAAACCACCTGTGAGCGAAGAAGTGAAGGAAATCGTACGAAGAAATTTCACTCGGGAAGTCGAATTTTACCAGTTCTGCAAACAACGTCTTCACAAGCAATATAGAGCTCTTAAGTTGACATATCCAACGTCTGACGGGAATAAAAATAGACTTTGAAAAGGGATAAGTTTTAAAAAAGTATTTTAGGTTTGTCAGAATTATAATTTATTTATAAATTATATAATTTTAATGAAGAGTTTTAAAAAATAAAACAATTTTGACAAGATAAAGTCTGAAATAACACTGAATATTTTGCAAGATTTGAATGTGTGCCTTGAATAGCCAGTTTAATAAAAAGTTTCCTTGAATGGATGAATATTAATTTCTTTTCTTTTCTTTATTTTTTCAGAACGATAACGTACTCATCTCTCGCCGGAAATCTAGCACATCGGGAATTTGCAAAAGATTTTGAAACAGAGGGATTTTGTCTGAAAAAATAAATATGGACCATACAAATTGGAATTGGAAAAATTAAAAAAAAAGCTGGAAGCATAGTTACAAACATTTGTTACTGTTGTAGATTATTACCTGTAGATAATGAACTTTTTTATATCTGTATTATCGTATTAATAAAAAAACTATATAAACTTGTTTATCGAAACAAGTAAATGCGTGTGATTTAGCCAGTAGGTTTACTTAAGCTTATGAATGGAGGCATTATCTGAAAAGTGTGCTTATTAATGATTTTCAATCAAAAGAGACAGAAAGAAAAAAAGAATGCATTTTGTATGAATTTTTGAAATTTCACTAATGAAAAGACTGTCATAAAAATAAAAATTGTATCTTAAATACACTTTACAAATGTGATTGGTTAAGATTATATAATAAAGTGTTACATTTTTATAAAAATATTTACATTATTTAGGTTTACATATAAAAGACAGTGATGAATTATTGTAACATAAAAAAAACTTTTTTTCAAAGAACCGATAAAACAAATTTAATAATATTTTAATAATGTAATTGTAAACACAGGTAAAACTGACAAATTTAATTTAAGATGCTTTGGAGAATTCTGTGAAACATTTGAAAAAATAATTAATATATATATTATAAATTAATACGTATAAATATGTTCTTTGCACGTTCTATACTTATCATTCCACACATTTCATAACAAATATGTCTTTTTTATTGCAAAATTATTAGTATAAAATATTCTTTAATAAATCAACCCTGTATGTATAAAATTAAAAATTTACTTTTAAATTTTGGAGATTTAGAGGTTTAAACTTCAGTTAGAGGGATGAAACTTTTTTTTGCAATCATTGGTCATCAAATGCTCGAAGCTTCACGATTATAATATTTTAGGTAAGAAGCTTTTACATATAACGAATTTACAAATCAATTATGAACAATTTCATGTAAATATATATTGTGATAAAATACAAAACATACCATAAGTATAAACAATTATACCCACTTGTAAACCCTATTTTTTATTAAATATGCGTATAAAAAATATTATCCATTTTTCTTTATTCCATCCTTTACTTTCAATCGTAGGTAATTTTTATTCATAAAAATATATATATAAATAAAAAAATATATATAAATAAAAATATATATAGATATATACACTTAGATAGCAAAATCTAAGAATTTGAATTTGAATTTGAATTAAGGCGCGAAGCAAGAGCCAATCAGCTTTCACGTTAAGAAGTCTTGTCCCGATTTATATATATATATAGCTAGAAATAGTGCCATAATCTTAAATGTAACGTAGTTATTACGTTAAAGATAATAATGATAAGAAATATTAAAAATAAATCGTATCGATCAATTTCCAAATAAATTTTTTCTCTATTCCTTTATTTGAAAACGAACCTTTAAATTTCGAAATCCACACGTGTTGGGAACCTTGGGAACATTGGGAAGTGAGCAGTGAGTCAAATGACTCACTGTGAGTCGCTGTATTCACTGTATAGATTGTTCAAAATGGAGGAGGGTGACAAAGTAGACGCTGAATCAAGTGAAACAAAAAAATCATACGCCGGAATTCCCGAAGCAGAATTTGTGGTAATTACAATGATAAATATTACCTCTCAATCATTTTGATATAATTCTAACTTTTAAACAGAAATTGCATCACATCTCACATCATCGACTGTGTCCACTCTCTCACGTTTATCAAATAACTTTAAATCCCTTTTTACGTTGTTTATCTAAACAATTAAATGGTATAAAAGTTTAAAGAAGCTCTCAATCTATGCAAAAATCTATGAACTTAATTTCCGGCTTTCTTAAAAGCGATACAAAGTGATATGAGTGACAGATCATTTCAGTAGATATAGATCCTTATATGGCCACGAAAAAATGTGATCTCAAATATCCGTATTATTATTAACAACTTCAATTATTTTTGCTTTATTTTTATTATATTATTGAAATAAATGTTTTTTCTATTTTACAGGAAGATGTCGACGCTTTTATGGCAAAGCCAGAAAATGATGGCTCGGTGGACAAAGTGTTGAAAAAACTGGACGAGAACCACAGTAAATACAAGTTTATGGAGTACAATTTAATAAACAAGAGAAGAAGGTTAAAAGCTCAAATTCCAGACTTGGAAAGATCATTGGAGATGATCGAAAAGTTACAAACTGTGAAAAACAACAGTACAAATTTAGAAACGCAATTCTTATTGTCGGAGCAAGTTTTCGCCAAAGCTGTTATTCCTCCAACTGATAAAGTGTGCTTGTGGCTCGGTGCGAATGTAATGTTAGAATATTCGCTCGATGATGCGCAAGAACTTTTGGTAAAGAATATCGAAGCTGCGAAGAAAAATTTGGGATTTGTAGAGCACGATTTAGATTTCATCAGAGACCAATTTACAACCACGGAAGTAAATATGGCTCGTGTGTACAATTGGGACATAAGGCGCAGACAACAGCGCAAATAGTAAATCGTCTTGAAGACACATTTTTTTCAACAAAATCATGAAACTGATTATAATTTTTACATTGAAAACTTCATTTTAAATGCTTATCAACAAAAATTTTGCGGTGTTTTATAAAAATAAATAACGTTGATAACAATACTTTGTTATATTTAGATTTAGGTGGTTTAACATTTAAATATCGATCATGTTAAAAAATATTTTTACTGATAGTGTCATAAAAAGGCAAGAAAATGTCATTATTAAACAGATACCGATAAAAAATTGTTGATCAATTTTGTTTAGGAATACAAAACTCAAGATTGTACTCACTTTAAATTATATTTGCAACTTTAATAAACTGTACAATGATGTCAAATTATTTTGAAAAAACGATTTTTAAAATTTATTTTTTAAACTAAATAAAAGACTTAAAATTGTACAGGAAAGTATTAACAAGACCTTTTCTTTTATCGAAATTTTATTGCCTGAATTTTTAATGTACAACAGCCGAGTATTTACGTATAATCTATTTTTAGGTTCCATGCAATGAAACCATTATGAATGTTTTTCTTCTAGAGAAAATGTTGTAATCTAAATCACAATTTTGGCACTAAAGATTGTTTTATAATTTTAAATAATTTATAGCTTTACAATAGTTTTAATTCACTTTTTTGTTTAGTGAACTTAATTTTTTATAAATTGCTACTCTCACAGACTAAGTACTTAACCAATTTATATTGCATCAGTTTTTGAAACATGATACATACACTACTCTTTGGTTTACTAAGCACTGGTGATGGAATGTTAATCTCAGCCTACTTTACTCTCATTATGCAAAAATGGTTTTAATTCATTGACTTAAATAACTACCGTCTAATGCTCAGCATTTCACTTCGTTTATAATTAATTAAACACAAAATTTAAATTCTTTGCTTATTCCTTAAATAATTCCATTTACATTTCTTAGCAATTATTATGAATGGTTTTCGAACAGATGTTTGCATTGCACATTTCAGGCTTGATTTTCTAGAAATTCGTAACAAAAGTAGAAAAGTCGTTAGATAAATATATAAATACCCTGCTGAATTATACAAAAATTTTATAATCCGTCGTTAAATTTTACATAGCTCATTTTGAGCTGAATTTTGGATTTACATTTTAAATTTTCGGCTTTTTTATGATAAACATTGATTAAAGTCCGAAGAAAATTAAATTTTAGAATTCTACAATTTTTATCATATTATTTTAAACCAATTTAAATGTCTCTTACTCTTTTAGTTTGTCCAATATATTGTCAGGAAATATCCCGTCGAATGGATCACTAGAGAAATGTCTTGTCTACTATAAAAAGGGATATAATGTACATTCCAGAATACGTATCAAGAGTTGTCACGTAAAACTGGGTCGATTTAAAGGCACAGGTATGACATACTTCTCTAGAAAGTTAAACTTAATGACGAGTATGAGACTAGTATAAAATAATAGCGATTATTCCCAAGATTATTCGTTTCCCTCCTCGGCTTCATACTTTGCGAGTTTTGCATTTAATTCCATAATTTTCGCGCGTGATTCATCTAATTCCCTCCTAAGTGAGTCAATTTCTGAAGAGCTTTCTGTTATTCCGCCCAAGTGTTTTCGAACGTATCTATTTTCTTATTAAGGATTTTATTGGATTATACGAAATGATTTTAATGAACAAATACAAAAATATAAATAATTTAGCCGAGTTATGAAGAATCAGAAGAATAGGAAAAAATAATTAACTTCTGGAGAGTAAAATGAGGGGAAATGTGATTTACATTCATGCCGGACCTATTTTAATACGTTCATATAATTTTTAAATATGAATTTCGTAAAGGATACTCTAAAGCATCTTCAGGTTTCTCGGTTTCCTCGTAAAGTGATACAAGTACTTTAGTGAGGGCGTCCATGACTCCTGCATGTTCCAAATATTTTCTAAATTCTTCGCGTTTGGCGTCGATGGGCTATAATAAATAAAAAAAATTATAATAATTCTTTTTTGCAATGGTATGAAAATTTATTTTCATAAATTAAATTCATCCTGACTATAGGGTAAGAGCACCGATTATTGGCATTGCGATTTAGTCGTTGGCACCCTTCTAATTTACTCTGAACAATAAAAAGATTAAAATATTTTACATAATTTGACAGAATGACTTTCTTGTAGTCAGAATATAATAAATATTTACATTTTCCTGTTGTTTCTCGCAAACTAGATAGGGGTGCCAATGAAAAGACGCCAGTGCCAATAAATGGTGCTCTTATCAAGAAAACAAATTACAAACGAATTATGGTGAGATGTATTATTTCCAAAATTTGAGGTTAGATTTGATTCCTGATCGTTTTCTTAAATTATTGACATAAAAGTTACCTTGTAATTAGACATTCTGTTGCCTTTCCAGTTATTCTACTAGATAAGAGAGTTTCCTCAAAGCGTGATGGATATTTACAAATTCTTATAACTTTTTATGCAGCTAATGACACAAGCCTGAAAGTTTTAAACTCCAGGAAATACTCGTGTGACACTCGTGCAACTAACCGAATACCGAACTAACGCGAAACGCGATTCAATTTTATGACATTCAACAAAACAATTGAAAACAATCTCAACCAGAGTGTGAGTGTGAGTGAGTGTGAGCTTTAACTTGATTGACTTGATGTTTGTGAAGATAAGGAATTACGGAAAGAAAGCGGAATGCGATAGTATTTCTGAATTAATGAGAAATGACGTCAATTAAAACCTTTGTCGAAAGTAAATAAAACTTTTCGTGGAAGTGGAAAGATATAATGGATTTAATGATATATCTCTATATATATGGTCTATAAGTCGATGGTCGAGTGACCTAACCTTACCCTTGAAATACGAGTTTTGTTATGATGCGTCTAAAATAAAAAAAATAATCCGAAATCATAAATATAAACATGATTCTGGAGCAGCGTATGCTGATTTTACGAGTGATAATCACAAGTTTAATAGGAATTACTTCCTATATCGGTGACAGATTATTACAAGAGAAAAGTGAGGTTATTCGTGCTCTTTCTGACAATTTTACTCATGCGACAGTCGGCGGTCTCACGTGGTCACTTATTTTAATTTTGTCCAAAAAGTCTATTTTGAAAAATATTTCGAGTGTTTTCCTTTGCTTTTTTATTGCATCCTTTGTAGATGTTGATCATTTTTTGACAGTTGGAAGTTGGAAATTGCACGTGAGTATAATTCGTATAATAATTCGTATACATAATGTATAAATATATTACTAATTTTTATATACATATATTTAGTTCTTACCCTCGACATTTTTTCAATAGTTCTTCTGCAATATGTAGTGAATTTTGAAGATGTAGAAAAAGAATTTTGAGAGTCTAAAAAACTTGAAAGAGATGTAAAGGAAAGTCGAAAGAAAATAATTGAATCTCGTTTAAAATAGCATTAGAAATTAATAAGCGATATCGATAAATTACTAATAAATGTTCTTTATTTGTAGGATGCTACGCATTCGCACAGACGAGGGTATCTGCATTGTTCGACGATACCGATTATGATATGTCTAATCCTTTTGATATATTCCAAAATCTTTAACCAGCGATATGTGGACAGTTATGGATGGATGATTTTATCCAGCTTCTTGAGTCATCATATAAGGGATGCAAATAGAAGAGGCATGTGGTTTTGCCCAATAGGTTCGACTCCTCCCATTCCTTATTATTTTTATTTAAGTTTAAGTATGGCTTTTCCATATATTGTACATTTTTGTATGAATTTATTGACATCTCACTCCATTGAAAGTAAAGAATCTTTAATCAATATTGTTTAAAGAAGACTATAGAATCTATTTTATGCAACGTACTCAACTTTAGCAACAATTTATTTTTGAAACAGTTGTAAATTCAATACTTTTTATATAAGATCTTAGTCACCATCTGGAAATAGGATATTAAATGATTCAAGTGAGTCTTATTCTTCTCAAGAGATTTCACAAATACGCCTATTTGTTCCGGCAGTTAATGTACATTTTTGTAAATAAGGAAACACGGATCGGTTTTCTTTGGATATAATTGTTGTCTACTTCGCGTGGCAAATTGCGTAGGTGTGACTTACCTCTCACAATTTCTTGTGCATAAGACCTACTTATGTATTATTGTACACTTCAAGGATGAATCCTCAGACAGTGGATAGATTCCTTTCAAATTTAGATTACTTCATCTAACGCGCATTTTTATACAATGTCAATGTGTGTAATAACTTTATTCTCCGAAGCTCTTATTCATTTTGTGGAAGTACAACTCGGATCTCAACATCAAAATCGTAAGTGGTTACTTGAAATTTGTACATTGTTTTCTATGACTTAATTTATTGTAAAAAAGTACAACTTAAATATACAATATTATTCTTTATAAAATAGAATATTTTCGTAGCAATTTTTTCTACAGTATAAGTAAACGATTGTGATATAATTTTAAAATACTTTTGAATACATTTGTTATTTATAACTATAAATAATATGATAATATAATATAATAATATCATTAAATATATTGTTGTCGTTAAACGTCAATAATTAAGAAATACAACAGTTCACCGAAAATTGAGCAATTTTACAAAACGAAAATAATAAAAATTTACAAAAGTCTGGAACAAGAAAGTTGGAAAAATTCAAACAATGCTTGTACTAAAAAATTGATACTTTAATTCCAAAGTCATTGAATTTAAGTGATTCTGACAATCATTAAATCGTTAAAAAAAGGTATTTACATTGAATATGACAATTGCAAGCTCCATTAAACATCTGCTCGTAGTTTACGTGATCTTCGCGGTGTGTGCTCCTTGCACTCAGATATTTAATTTAATGTGAGAATTTATAGATAGTCATATACTCTCATAAACGTTAAGACAGACACAATCTAAAAAGTGCACGCTTACACATCTCCAAGGCTGGGGGTTTATCAGTATTCAACATTGCTTAGCTGGCAGTCTTATACACTTTACCTTACTTCAGCCACTTTAGTGCTCACTTAACCAGCCACCTGTACTGTACTCCTCTTAATATCTACTCTCCAAATAAAAGGTGCTTTCATTTTATTTAGGTTAAAATTAATCAATTAATTAAGTATTAATCAATTTATTGTTTATATTTATATTGTCATGTTCCCAGTTTCATTAAAAAATAATAGTGCTTTGTAACGATTGGACTTCTCAATGGTAGCAACAATTATGATATTGCAATTTTTCGGATCTAAGATTTACAATGATAACTCGCCGATTCACCGGCCTGGAAATTCTCAAGTTCTAAGAAGAAAATTTAGATAGAAAAATTGAATCTAACTCACAAATGGTAAGCGATTTTGAAGATAATTATAAGTTAAATAAAAATTATAAGATAAGAATTAATCTAAACATGAATACTCTCATATAAAATAAATGTGTAAATTCTCATAGATAATTATCATTACATTCCAAAGAGCTCCTGTACACATAAATTACTTCCACGAGTTTTTTAATGAATAAATGAAGTGATTGTCTCGAATTCTTTCAATAGTTATTTACAATACAAAGTGAAAATTATTAAATTATACGGTTTTAAACATACGAGATATCATCTCTGATCTCAGATCTGATAATTGAAGCAGTAATAGGTTCCATTGTCTTCTTGTAAGAGGAATTTATTAATCATGCGATACCTGTTTACGCGTATTATCTCATTTGTTTTTATCATTACGAAATTCTTTTAAAGGTATATCATTTTTCCAGACAATAAAGAGAAATAATTCACAAAACACGCGTATTTTATCATATATGTGAAATTAACAATGTTTCGAAATTTTGAGGAAGTTCAGTTCAGCCGTGCGTGGATTATACACAAAAATTTTGTACACATATGTGGACAAAATATATTCTTGTTTTGTAAACGTACTTGGTGCCACTCTCTTACTACGTGACATTGAAATTATGTCGTTAATTTTATAGACACATTAATTTTTCTCTTGCTTGAAGTTATGATTAACTTTTGCTTCTAGAGTGAAACTTTATTCAACCTTATATTTATCGTTGTTTTATAAAAAAAAAAATGACCAAGAACTTATTCTTACGTTCTGATAGTCACATTTCCCTTGAAAATAATTTAAACATAAAAGTACTATTAAATTCTTATGTTTATTTCGTTTTGCATATTATCAATAATTATTATCTTAATTAAAATGATAATTAAATACTATTTTCAACAGGAAACGCTTGACGAATTGGCTCTTTATTTTTACATCGCATGTGGAATTTCAGCCTTTGGATTTTTACTACTCTTCATTCTGGTAGTTATACTATTTGTCAAAGTAAAACATCTTTCAGTTGACGAGTGAGTAAAAATTGCAATTAATAATAACTTTCAATTAACAAAGAATTATAATTTTTGTATTATCTCGAAATTCTAAAGTGTAATATATCGACTTATATTTTGCACAATAATTATGTATCATTTGGTATAAAGTAAATATTGAATTTTCGTCTTTCTTTATGTTTCAATGAGTATTAATGAAACGATTATAATTTTGATAAGGAAATAAAAGCGCAGCTTCTACCTTTAAAAAACAATGAGTCAGAATCATGTTCTATAAGCTGACGACATTATTGATAACGTATCTTTATTGCAATGGTAAAATCGAGAGTAAATTCATATCTTTAAAAGTACCTGCGTTTATTGACTTAATACCTTAAAGAAACTTAGATACAAATGACTAATTAAGGACAGAAAGTTGATATTGCACAATTTTTCTATTTGTGGCCTAATTTAGGAATTTTGAAGAAATTTATCTTTTTTACGAGTATAGTGAACCGAAAATTACAATTTTCATAAATTAATTATTTTCAAAATTTGTTAAAGGTCGAACCAACTAAGCAGACAGGCCAATATGATGGCAGATTTTTGTTACACAAATCCGACAATTGTCCCAGGAGAAGAATTATCACGACGTGGATTTTCTATGTACAATGGGAATGATCACTTCAGTGAAGATTTTGCTCCCAAAAGCAAATATACCAGTGGAATTTATCAAATCGAGGGTCGATCAAAATTCTAAGGATTTTTTAGTTAAATAGTTAACTAATTAATAGCAAGTTTCTGCAGCTATTAAACATAAGAATATTGCAAGTAAATTGTTAAAAATGCTGAAAGAGTCAGATCAAGTTCAATTGGATTCAAGTCCTGAATCTGAGTTGGATCAACTTAAAGGGCTTAAATCGTCTGCAGAGTCCCATATCACTTTTTCTAAGATTTACCTTCGTATGTTGCAGAACTTATTGGAACCATATGACTCATCAGAAAAGAATATGAATCCTTGGAAGTCTCTTAAGGAAGGTACTTATTACCTTAATAATGCATATAAATTAGTTCAGAAATACAAAAATTGTATAACTGGTCCGGTAACTGATAAAAACATACAGTCAGTAATGGAAATGCTGGTAGCACTAGAATTTGATCAAAAACACTTGTCGGAAGGATATACGGATGAAGCTTACGGTGGGACAGCTAAATGTTTCGTTTCCAAAGGGCAAGGCACAAAATATTATAAGTTACTGCATAGTGAGTCAACGAAAGATCTAAGATTGTTCATAGAAATTGTTGAACTTAATATTGACGTTCCTGTGAAAAGGTTTTTAGAGTCAATTGAGAAGAGATTGTCTGCTCTTTCTGAAAAGTTATAGGAGGCCACAGAAAATGACAATGAAGACGAACAATGAAGAAATCATCGACTAGTTCAAGTAGCTTGACTCTAAAAAAATGAGGAGGGGTACTTGAATTTTTTTACTCTTATAAAATTAACAATTCTTGATAATATTGATAAATTTATTTAAATTTCTTCACATAGAGATTACCTCGCAAGCTTCGTAGGATTAGAGTTCTCATTTTCATTACGAGATGTCTCTACTTTGCAGAATTCGATTCCTTATAAATATTATAAAAAGTAGATGTTTAATTTAAAAAAATTTCTTTGTAAAGTACTTATTAAATTTGATTATTAATATGATTAATTATTATTTTAAAATAAAAATATTATTAACTGGACCATTTTGAGAAGCATTTTTATGGATGGGCATTTTTCAAGTAGAATGAAAGGGTAACTTTTTCTAGTACTTATTGTTATATAATAAGATTGATTATACTACTTATTTCTTTAACTTTTCTAAGCTATAATGACGATATGATTCAAGAAGTGATTTTTCCATGAAATATTATATTTCGCCCTTTCTGAAATTTTGTTACCACTAATTTGACGATTATAATTCGAATATATTGATACCCCACATGAGCCAAAGATAGTATATTTTGTATTTGCGAATGGCCAAGTATTAAATTAATCATAAGAGATTTTAATGATGTTATTAATAAAGTAATTGAAGTCATAAAATAGATGGCAAGAGTTAGCTTTATTTCGAAGTATATGTAAAATAATCTTCGCCCCTATTTACCCCTATATTAGTGTCTTTATGCAGCAGCATTCACTCTCGGTAAAATATTATTGGAATTCTCGTAACATGTACTAAAACAGACAAAACTATCTTTCAGAAAAAAGATACAATTCCGATTCAAGTAAATTGCACTTATACCTTTTGTATGCAGCCGGATTGTGGTCACCCCTTGAAATAACATATGTACCACGTCGACGAGAGTATTAAGAATACCCAGATCTGACGGGATTAAGGGAATCAATACGGATATTTGCCATGGTAAATGAAGTTTAGCACTACAGCAAACACTCGACAGGTTGCGTGCACTATAAAAATATTAATCAGAAATTGGAGAATTTAACTGATTTAGCCACCCTCTAAGATCCATAATTTAAAACAATACTTTATTTTCAGAATAATTATCCTTTTCTTATAATATACGTCAATTCAGGCAATTTAAGGGCGTTGAACCCAAGTGTTAAGCTCAAAATTCTATTCTCCATTTTACTCAAAGAAAATTATAGATAAATATTTTTTCGCTCTGTAGCGCTAATCTCTTTTCAAATATAAGACTGCATACAGAGCGAAAAAATATTTAGTTTCGATACTTTTTGCATAAAACGAAGAATTCAGAAATAACTTCAAAATTGAATATTTACATTTTACTTAAAAAATATTTGAATTAGATATTTTCTCGCTCTGTACGCATAATTCTAGTTAAAAATTGATTAATTCTACAGAGGGAAAAAAATCCAAATTTAATATTTGCTGAGTAAAATGAAGAAATAAAATTTTTAGATTAGAACTTGACTCCAACGCCCTTAATTTACAGAAAGCTGTAATTGAAGTATTATTTCAGCCGGTATAAATAAATAAATCAATCAAACGTATTGATTGCATACGAATCGCTAGATTAACAAATATTTCTGTTTCGTTGCATCTGATCCGGGTAGCAATTTCAATTTTTTAGAAAATGTGATGTTCCGCCGAGTACACAAAGCTGATTATACACATATGAGTGTATGTGGAGATATATAATGTGCATTGAAGTTTGTACATAAAAAAAGGGGCGTGTTCACGTGGAGAATCTGGTATTGTGTACGAGGGGATGAATGTGTGTGCGCAATCAAGGCGTAAGGGGTGCTTTAGGAGGATTCTATGGTAACCAGGGTAACGGCACGTAACAACGCCCACAACCCCTAGTCTGCCTTGTCCTCTATATATGTGCTCGATGATTTTATACCAATTACGGCCTATCCTCCGCTATTGCCCATACGATCATCCCCCTTCCTCACTCTATTGCCAACAATCACTGACATGCCGTTTAGATAATCTAATGTATTTTGCTTTACACACAGCACAAATTACATTACCACAGGAGTTAGCCTTCTGAATTTATCTTCTCAGGCGCACATAATGTATTAAAAGAAGAGGATATTTATACATTTTCAAATTTCCATCGTTATTGAAGCGTACGAAGGACTTACATAATTTCTTTCTTACTAGTAAATTATTTAATTTCTTACAACTTCAAGTCCTTAAAAAATCAATGAAATTTTGCTGATTCAAATTTAGAGAGTAGGTTTGAAACAAAACAATGTATCCGAGATTTTAGGGACATTTAGTTACATCACTTTTTTTAGAGAGGTATTTCAAGAGATTTCTAGGAATTTTAATGGATTTTGACCATTTTCAAGTGATTTTTACGAAGTTCTAAAGATTTTTTGAATTTAAAAAAGATTTCCTAGAATTTTATGATATTTCAGAATATTTCGCAGAATTTTAACGGAATTCATGAAATTTCAGGAGAATTTTTAAAGCTAAGGTATTTTAAGGGATTTTAAGGGTGTTTGAGTCAAGTTCTAATCTAAAAATTCGATTTCTTCATTTTACTGAACAAATATTAAATTTGTAATTTTTTCCCTCTGTAGAGTTAATCAATTTTTAACTAGAATTATGCGCACAGAGCGAGAAAATATCTATTTCAAATATTTTTTTAAATAAAATGAAAATATTCAATTTTGAAGTTAGATTTTGAATTCTTCGTTTTATGCAAAAAGTATCGAAACTAAATATTTTTTCGCTCTGTATGCAGTCTTATATTTGAAAAAAGATTAGCGGTACAGAGCGAAAAAATATTTATCTACAATTTTCGTTGAGTAAAATGGAGAATTGGATTTTGAGTTTAACACTTGGGTCCAACGCCCTTAAATGTTTTGAAATTTTTAAGAATATTAGGAGATTTCTAAGAACTTAAGGAGATTCCAACGAATTTTAAGCGATTTTGAAGGTTTTCGTGAAATTTTAAGTGATTTGAAAAGGTTTCTGGGTGTTTTATGGTAAGAGATTTTAAGGGATTTTAAATCTTGTGAAGTTTCGAGGAATTTTAAGAGATTTAATCAAAAGATTTCAGAAAATTTTAAGGGACTTTAAGGAATTTTAAAAGAAGTCAAGAGATTTTAATAATTTTAAGGGATTTTCTGAGTTTTAAAAAATTTTATTGAATTTTCAGGATTTCATGGAATGTAACGAGATTTCTAATAATTCTAATGGATTTTAAAGGACGTAAAGAGACTTTAAATGTTATCGTAGAATTTAAAGAATTTTAAGAAGTTTCTGGGAATTTTAAGGTAATTTTATTGAAAGATTTCAAAAGAATTTCCATACATACATGATTTTTAACAAATTTTAACTTGGATTACAAGACATTTATGATTTTAATCGTTTTTGTGGATTGTTAAGGGATTTCAAGAGGTTTTTGAGAGTTTTAAGAAATCTTAACGAATTTTAAGGTATTTCGAAGGTTTTCCTGAATTTTTTTTGCGCCATTAGTTTTTTTTCTTCTTTTGAAAAAAAAGAAGAATTCTTTTTTTTCTTCTTCAAGTACGACTACTTTCTTTAAACTGAAAAACTACTTCTTCAACCACCATATTCTTTGATTCAAAGATTCTTATTCCTCCAAGTTTTTCTCTGTAATAGCTCAATTTTCGATATATTAGGCCTGAGAATAAAGATCCTGAAGCTTGTTTTTCGGGGTAGGTACATTTAATTGAGACTCGTCTGAATAATAAAAGAATTGTAGGAAATGTGACTGTGATTCCGGGACAAACCTCAGGGCGTGTGTTTCTCGGCATGGGGTTGTTTCGCGAAAGGGCACGTGACCTATTGTAATAATCGCGTGTCCCAGAGCGGTGGTAAAAAGACAGGTTTGGACAAGTCGATTATTATAGTAGATGATCATGGAGTAACGAAGACATGTACTAAAGGCACCATTACTGTGCGTAAGACCCGCTGATCGCCCAGGGCAACTCGACGCGTGTCCCTCGTTAAATTCTTCGCTCAATGCATGATTCCGTGAAATTGTGCGATCACTCGTTAGAGAGCTATATGATATTTAAGAACAAAGCGTTTGACATTAGACCACCTGATGGGTGACATAACTATTCTCACTTTGAGTCTCAGCTTTTCTGCTTAATAATAAGCACACTTCCATCACACTTTACCGACTCGAACTCTTAAATTGGTAGAGATAGACGAAAATTTTACGATTTAAAGATGATAGGGTGCACAGTCTTCCCTTTTTTTAGAAGAATTCCCCTTTTTTGAGTGTTTTCCCTTTTTTCTTCTATTTTTGAAAATCTTCCCCCCTTTCCTCTTTTTTAATTAAAAATGTTTTTTTCAGTCAATTTTCTAAATCTACACAAAATTATCTTAAAATAGAGATTTAACTTCTATACACTTATCTCTTAATGCAATCTACGAATTTTATAAGTCTGTGTAAAATATAGATTTATAAAAACATTTTTTGATTCACAACTTTGAGAAATATAAAAATCAGCAAAATTAAATTAAAGGATATTTCTGTTTTCCAACATTGTGGGCCAAAAAAACTTTAATGTACTTCACTTAGATTCTTAAATACATACAAGTTACATTAGAAATTCAAGATAAAAAAACATCAAAGTATCAACAATGTTTTTATAAATCTATATCTAACATAGACTCATAAAATTCGTAGATTGCATTAAGAAAAACGTGTAGAAGTTTATCTCTATTTTAAGATAATTCTGTTCCTCTAGTCCACGTTGTAAACAAAACAATAATTATTAATATGCTTTTTGTGTAGATTTAGAAAATTGACTAAATAGAACATTATAATTATATAGAGATGAATGAAAATATAAAATTTCCTTAAAAAACATTTTTTTCTTCTTTTCTGCATGTAAAAATTATTGTTTAATCTCTCCCCTTTTTTGTGAAAAAAATCACCCTATTTCCTCTTATATAATTGGAAATAAAATTGATTAAAAATTAATTTAAATTAATTAACAATTGATTAAAAATGTTTATAATCTTATTCTTATAAATATATTTACATCATAAATTGCAACCATGAGGTCCTTTATTTTATGATGATAATTGTTTCTTGAAATAGAGAATTGATCCAAAATCGTTTAGTCAGGACTAAAGTAAACATAAGTAAACATAAGTAAACATCAAGAGATTAGGTCAAGTCTGTGGAAAAACCCGAGGAAAAACCAATCCGCTTTCTCTTTGTGAACCTGTACATACCTGTCCTCTCCAGATGGTGGGAATTCCCCAGGAAAAGAGTAAATCCTACGCCCCTTAATATTATGGAAATGCGGCAATAATTTCTTTTCAGGTAGCAATATTATTACAAATGTAAACAGCGCCGAGTACCTGCTGTACTTTGCCATAAATAAATCTCAAGCTGATGAACCATAGCGTAAATAGTAAACGATTTTATGCTTCCTTCTGGACGGAAAAGTCAAGATTAATTATCTATTGAGGCTTGGGATGCAATAACTCGCCATTGGCATATTTATTTGTATATTTAAGAAAAATTTGTACATATTCAGAAAAAATAATTGGATCCGATTGGGATTGATTGATTTTTATTAATCTAAAGGCCCCATTTCAGAATCATCATCATTTAATATTGAGGAAATATTACCGAGTTTTTAGGCCGACCGAATTTTTTAGGCATTGTAGAGGATTATAAAGAATAATGCAAAGATTTCAGAGGAAAATATGATATATTTTCGGCTTACAGGCACCGTACTGCGCAGTTTAATTACAATATTTACATATCACTTACAACTTATTGCGATTTCGTACAATAATATTCGAACTTTATACTATGAACGTCACACTTGCGATGTACTTTAATATAAATATAGATAATGGAGTATGTCTATTATGTATAATATGGGATTCTAGGTACGTATGTGTAAGTTTTGTCTGTATCAGATTTTATTATGGGAAATTGATAAAATCTAGAAGAGAATATAAACTTAATGATTTTATTTAATAAAATGAAATTCTTTCGACTATTATTTGTGCTGAATACTTGAATTACGTAATTGGGGTTTTTCTATATAATGTACAAAGCGCGCTTTAAATAAAGTTGAGTGAAAATATAAGAAAAAATTTTTTTCCACAAGTGGCGGATTCTTTGGTCGGTTGGCATCAGCACCGGTCAGTCTTCGGGTTTATACACAACGTCCCTTTAAGATAATTTTTATCTAAAAGTAGGTTCAAACTTTGGGATAAAAAATATCTTTGGAACTTAAAGTGTATCAGATTATTTACACGATGTCTTCATATTATTTATAGCAAAGTATGTCATTTACACCTCTCTATATACTTTGATGATATATTATTTACACTAGAAAATTACTATTCTTCACCTTATGTACAGAGGATACTAATTTCTTTAATTTATTATTAATAAAGTGCTTTGTAACAAAAATTCTCGAGTTTTCGTTACCAATAAAACGGTCAACTCACGTCCAGCGTGAGTTCTTACAATTCACTTCTTCGAAGGGATGATATACAAATCGAAACTACAATCTTAACTTTTTACACTCTCATTTAAAATGAGATTCAGTGTTAAACTTAAAATTCAAAGTTATATCTTAATTGGTAAAATCAATAAATATTTTTTTCGGTATTTTTTTTGTGTTTTCGAACTTTTATAGCACTGAAGAACACCTGTTTTTTGTTCATAATAAAAAAATTCCGACATCCATTTAACTGCTGTTCGCTTCCATGGAAAGGAAAAGGGTTATAAATAAGTGAAATGGAAGGCAATAAAGAGCCTTTGGCTCTGACAAAAGGAAACCCGTGGGATTTCCCACTAAGAAGGCTAAGGATTTTGAATCAACTGACCGCTGATCTGAAAGAATCTGTCTGAGATTTTCTTAAATATTCTTGAATTGGGACAGAGAATTTTTTTTTCTTAATTCAATAGAACGGAATAATTTTTCAAGAAAATAAACCTGACTACAGGAATACAATCCAAGGATAGCTTAGATATCAAACATTTTGTATAAATATTGTTTCAATCCAGGTCAGCTTGTACAAACGACAACAGAATTATTTACGAATCAGAAAAATATATATCTAATCATGATTCGATTGACTTTTAGATAGTATTTTTGCTCAGAGGGGTTGTCTCTACCTAGCTTCTGAAAAAACCGAGGAAAAAACTGCCCAACCAGTTCTTCTCGAGGTTCTTCTTCTTTCAAGAGAACTTCACCCCCTATCTCTACTTCTCGGCGTCAATTTTGAAATCGACTCGAAGTTTTCGAGGCTCTCCAACTCAGCCGGATTGTCACATCCGGAAAGTTTCTTTTTTCAGTGATTTCAATTTCTGAGTGCTACGTAGGCACTTCCACTGATTATCAGTGCACAAATTGCCGATGAGCTTCGTGATGATGTGAATGTAGTGGTATAGAATTTGCTGGTACAGGAGTTTGCGAATGCATTTGTATCGAATTAGGACTATACTGATGTGAGTCAACGATGACACTTGTGTAGCCAGGACTTTCAATGTGCTCCACATGATGAGCTCTTCTTTTGCTCTGATGTCCAGAGTGATGAGGGTAGGTTTCATAGTGAGGAAGATTGGCATTAGTTGCAGCATACGTGGAATTATTGTTGCTGATGTTGCAATTTGGAAACATGGCTGCATTCGTTTCCAAATTAGTCGAAGATGAGGGCGACTCCAAAACATGATGTTGGTGTCCTGAGTGATAAACTGGGAAAGAATTCACTGTTCTGAGTCCATCTACCATTAAATTCACACCGAGCGGACTTGGTTGATGACTATCCGAAGCATCTGAACTTTCACATGAACTGGAACACGCTGAGTAGGGTCTTTTCCTTGGATTCTGAGGACTGTGTTGCTGGTGGGCGTTCATGATTGAAGTCGATGTATGGTGAACTACCTGTTGTTGAGGCTGATGATGATGATGATGTGTTTGATGCTGAACTGTAGAGATAGGATCATGTGGTTGGCCTACAACAAAAATGATATTTATTTGAGGGATTAAAGCCTCCTAATAAGAATGAATCGATTTGATAATGCATAAGAATGCTTAGATGCTTACCATATTCATAGTGGTAGAGTTCAGAAGCATAAAAGACTCCATCTTCGTGAGGAGTACCAGCTTGAACAGTATAAGGAGATGGAAGATAATGTCCTTGACTATTGGGAATGTCAATTGAAGACAATGTCCTTGTATTGGGAATGTACTCTAAACTGGCATAGCCAGAATCTGCAGTATACTCGGAGTCTGTTCTGTTGCGATAGGGTGGACTCAGACTGTGATCTTCATGACTATTTGTGCTGGCCTTTCCTGGTGTTGATGCTGAAAGTGGTACACTAGGAGGATTTCCGGGAACGGAACTGCTCATCTTCTGATCTGTATTGAGAATTAGATCTGGTTCCTCTGGTTCGGATAGAACATAATTTACAGATACGATGCACTGCGGCCTAGAGCTTCTTTGATTGTTGACTATCGTGATGTACGATTGCATCCAAACCCAACCACCAGACCTTGTCAGGAACCTGTAGTATCTTGTCGTCACTTGGCTTTTCACTAGAACTAAAAAAAGAAATTGCTTATTAGTATCAGATTAATTTTTGCCCCTTTTATTTGGGAGAAGAAAACTGGCTGATGATACTTGATCATTAAGGTGGTCTCATGTTATTGAGATAGCCGCTTTCTGATAGCGTCTCTTTGCCATGAAGTGCTTCGAGCACAAACTAGCTGACACTGCCAAATACCAACAGGCTCTCATTTGGGAAAAGGCTCTTTGAACTTTCCTTGTCTCCGGCCATCGTAGTTTCACTTTGATGCCTAGAGAACAAGTCCTTCTTTCTCACCTTTTCGTATCAGAGGTGTGCAAGCACATAGACATATAAATATTCATATACACCTGTAGACACGTGCATACTGTATTATATATGTACAGCAGGGTGTGTATTATTGATTGAACAATGCTGCTACGGCGCGATGCGAAAAGAGGGTGTTAAAGGAAGAGAGGGCTCTGGAGGGAGGTGGAGGCTGCTGGAGAGTATGAGTTTGGGCGTATGTGTGTGAGAGACAAAGAGAGAGAGAGAATGAGAAAGCGTAGACTGTTACTGCTATCACTGTTTGAACAGACTTGCAGTTTCACGGGCGTAACTCGAAAGGAACCTGACATAATGCCACTAATGCTTTACCAGTATATACCAAGTATATACCGTTGAGATTTTATTTCCTTTTCAAATATCATGCTTTCTCAGAAATGCGAATCCAATGTTTTAATTTAAACTCGTTGGGTAATTCAGCTATAGCGTTGAGATTCCAGTTTTGTTATGAATTCTTAATATAAATGTATTAATATAGCACTTACGTAGTTTGTGTGCATACTCCAAGTCTCGAACATCGCTCGCGTGGATATAATTGTACAATGTGTAGCCAATAAGGTCTCCAGGTTCATATCCGGTCAATTTTGGAACGCTGCAATTGCAAAAACATTTGATTACAGTTTCCCCAGGCTGATCGTTTGCAAAATAAATGAAAAGAGCGCAATTTTCTGCAATCAGCATGTTTCAAAATGTTGATATACTGATGTCTTTCAATTTTTATTATATTTCAAGTGAGGTTTTCCGCAGTATAAATTCGTGGACGTTTATCTGCCTTCAGCAGTAAAAAAAGCGACTCGCGGTAATATGAAACTGATTTTAATGGGTGGCACTAATCCTGCCCTTTCTTTATGCTTCTCTATCGAAATATTAATAGTGTAATGCGACACTCAGCATTAAGTTAACGAAATTTTATATATGTGTAAGTGATTAATGAATTATTTACAAAAAATATGTCTTTTATTATGTTATTAGGAAGAGAAGTTTCTTGTGTTTTTAAATGGATTTAAGTTCCTCTTTATGTAATTAAAAATTTCGAAGTAACTGTGCATACCTTGAATCGAGGAAATTAAGCTTCAAATCAAGAGAAGCCCGGAACATAAACATGTTATTGTGCAGCTTTATTTCCGTGATTGCACTAGGCGGTAGTGAATGACCGACGGCTACTAAACCAACGTTGTGGATTTCGCAACTGTCTTCATACTCGGATCCAGGGACTCCACTCAGGCTGCATTGCTTCACTTTGAGGTAACCCGAACAGTGAATGACCTGAAACACAACACACCGGAAATGTTTTATGCGTTCAAACCATAAAAATAAAAAAAGGGATGCTGAAAACGCTAAAAAACCCTTCTAAAATCCTGCAAACTTCTGAATATGAAGACTCTTTAGAAACATTAACCCCTCGACTTGTTACCCCTCGATATTTTTATATATATATATTATTATTGCATTATTTTGATGAAATTTTTTAGTGAAAGACACAACTTCATGATTTTCGTGTCAGGCAATAACTAATTTCCATCCACTCTTTCAACTGAAAGAGGAAGACGAGACGGAAATAAAATTATTCATTGCATAATTCGGGTGAGTGTGATGCAGCTCCTAAGTTCGACACTTCGCAACAAAGTACGCAGTAAATTAACAATTCCTCTGTAATTGAATAGTCAATGAAGAAAACAGGAAAGAAGCTGCATTTTCAAAGCTCGGTTGCTGAGGGTGCAATTTGTGAATCAAATAGGCTCTTCTCTTCCTCAAATTGCGATGGATGGATGCGTATAAATATTTATGCATACAGCCTTTATGCAATTTCGTTACATCTGAGTCTTTTAGACCAATTATGCAATTTCAATCAACTTCAGAATCCAAAGCACAAAAAATGCTATGACAAGCTTTAATCAAATTCATAATTAACTGTATAGCGTTAGATTAAAGTGCACGCAAATTACACATGAATATTACATACAAATACATAATACATACAAATATATAATACATATAAATATCACATGTGAATGTTACATATGAAATTGAGAGATTAGGGAAATTTCCTTTATCCGACATTTATGATCAATAAATCCGGCGTCGAAATTGGATTAATTTTGGAAGAAATTGGTCTCCATATGTCCCAGATTTAGGAATACCTGCAATGAAGCTTTGGATTCGGCACTTGCCAGTGGAAGTCAGCACCCTCTCGAGAAAAGAAATGTTTGGCAAATAGATCGTTCAGGCCACATTGAACCATGATGACCGGGGTCCTCGGCGAAATCGAACACAGAAGACCCCAATGGCGTTGAGCAAAGTCATGAATGCAGCCCCTATAAGCTGTTAACCAAGCTGAGGGGTGTAGGTAGTTTTTGTATGACACTTAGTGTACAAAGGCGGAACGTAGTTAGCTTTTCTACCCTGCTTGTCTGCCTTCACACAAGCCCACGCTCATCCTCAATTTACTGCAAAAGTAAAACTTCAATCTACTTTTACGAATCCTCCCCCGAATTGGTGCTCAGAGGACTCAGATTTTCAGAGTGAAATTGAGCGGATGTTCCACCGAGTGTTCCACCCTCAGGTCCACCCTTATCTCAATTTTTTAAATTCCATACCTCTCTTATTTCTGACAACTAATGAAGAACTCGATTAAAAATGAACCTCGGAATTGATTCTTGTAGAAGCGTTAAAAATGACGCTAAGAGATTGAAACTGGGTGCGTAATTTTATTTTTCAAATAGAAAATAATTTTCCTGGGATATTAACATTAGTAGTTATGATAATTATATTTGTTTGGAAGATATGAAGCAGTATTCGGAGTATTTGTGTGAGGGTGATGAATTTGAGCGGTTGATACCTGGTGGCTGGTTTGTTCTCGACTCGCGCGTGACCTGAACAATGCAACCCCTACTTAGCTGCGAGCATCCGATTATCTCTCACTTAACATTCAGATTTTTATTCGCTTTTATGATTTCCTGTGTGAGGAGCTAACATTACGTCGATCGTCGATCGCTTCTTTTACTACGGTCTTTGCACCGCCTCTGTTTGCCGTCGATATTGCGGGTGGCGGCATTATAGAAGCTATAATAAATCCATAATCGGTTTCCGCTTTCACGTTCCTCAACATTGATTTTCGAGCTTCCCTCCACTCGACGCGGCGCTTTTTGACTTCGCGTTTTTATTCTTCTCCAGCTATTGAGTAGCACAAATGAAAAAAAAAACTCGACAATTCTAAATTGAATGGGAAAATTACCTTCCATCCTTGATTGGTGAGACCAGCATTTCTTTTGGCAAGAACACATTTCATTCTGATAAAGAATGCTCTTTCAATCTCGATATCACCTCTTGCATTCGGCGGTGGAAGAGGTGGTGGGATAATACCAGGGTCGTAACCCGGGACTTGTGGTAAGCTCAAGATTTGAGCCATTTCTTCACGATCTCCTTCATGGATGTACTCGAAGATACTGTTGCCAGTTAATTCCACCTGTGGCATTAAATAAACAACAATATTCAATAAAGGAGTTAATAAAGGAGGAACATTTGCATCTGATTTAAAAATAATTTAATAAATTTGGGTATGACGTTACTTTATGTTTAAGATACAGATTCAGTGTTTTATTGCAAAACTTAAACTTAAATCCATTTAATTTTTGGTTCAATAAATGAGGGGATATCTCCGACCTGGGATAATCCTAAATGCACGCTCGCTGTTTCACTGATGTACATGATTTTTCCGTCAGGTGCTACGACGAAGATAAATCCATCCAGTGTCTGAAAAAAAAAATAATAAAAAATGATCCATTGAGAAAATCAATTTGGATAATGTGTTTGTTGAAAAATTTCTCAAGCAAATTAATTTGTATATTTGCAAGGATATATCTTACTTGTAGAAGGTGAGAACCTAACTCCTTCATGTTTGCTTCACGAGGAGGTGGAGCTGCTCCCCATTCGTCTCCTAAACCTGGAACGTTTGAAAATGTATAAAATGTTATTTAGTATTTAAAAGATACATTATTATTTAAAGATATAAACAATTTATATCCTTTATCTCAAAAACAATAGAAACCCTTAATGATTCCATTATAATTCTCCAATTTGATGTACTTGCATGAACCTTCTATTTTAATTTGACACTCTTACATGTTACTCCCGTGTTTCGCACTCGACGTGTAACTAACCCTGCATGGAAGTATTCCGTGTTCGTGCATTAATTATCTTTCTCACTGCATGCTGAATTTTTGTGAAAGCGCATTTTTTGCTTAGGACGGAAAAACGAGGCGGAAAAATTCGAGGAAAAATCTTCCCTTGTAAATTAGCTAATCTGGACTTATAATCTCGCTTGTAATCTTTTACCAATTTCATTCAATTTTATACAATTTCATATATGTATGTGAATAAAATTATGTAAATGAATAAAATTAAGGAAATTCATAATTCTGCGTCTTGCTTCTATAAATCTATAGGTATACAACAGTTTCTATGCGGTGACAATGAAATTTCAATTCAAAACACTATTTCATAACTGTCGATCGATCTCAATTCATTTCAAATAAAAAAGCGATCGCTTCTCGTCAATGCACTTCTATGGCGAGATATGAATCTATTTGTTAAGCTTTGGTTTGGTAGCCTATTGCGAATGAAAGGCAGTGGTCGGTTTGGACACGAGTTTGATGTTATGGTTTGTCACGTATTCCAGGGCACGTTCTGTCCTTATTTCATTTCTGTCTATGGCTCACTACCCTTGAGAATCTATTTCTCCATCACGTCAATCACAAAATTACGATATCCGAAATCTCGTTCATCGACGAGTTTTGAATTCCATTCGAATTCGAGACATTTAAATATTAGAGAGAGAGCTTCAAAAGTTACCGAAAAGAAACATTCTTTCACAAAATAAAATATAAATTTGTAGATTCGGTTCATGATAAAAGAAAAAGCAGTCTCGCGGATCTTATTTTCAAGATCAGGTCATCAGATACCTAACAAAATCATTCTTATACTGAAAATCTCATGCCGCTTTCAAGATTTGTGCTTAATTTGTGTCTGTTAAAATTTGTCAGCATTTAGGTAATTGTCGATAAAAACGAAGGGAAAAGGATGTGCGGTGAAGTGGCTCAGTAAGGGCGTTGAAGTTTTTTTTCAAGAATAAAGACGACGGCGTATTCTAGAGGGATGCGGCCACTTGAAATTCAATTCGCCGATGCTGAGGGGAGGGGGGCTATTGTAACACTATAACAGCCCCCATGCTTTGCTTACAAAGCACCAGAGCTAACAATGCATTAAGTGCGCAATCACACCCATCTCATCCGATACTATTTGCCCTTTACGCATAAGTGTCTTGTGTCTGAATTAACAAAGGGCTGTATTACCATCCCTTTCCTACCAAACCCCTAAAGACGTTTCTAAAAAACTCCGAGTGAGGAGTCACTTTTCTTTGTCAAGGTTCTCAACAATTATAGGGTTCATTATACTAGACGATTTTTTATTAAAGTTGGAAAGTAGTAGATTTAAGTTTAAAGTACCAGAATTCTATGATATATTGATATTAATTTGATTGAAAGCAGATTGAAACTTACCATGAGGAAAAACTCTTCTCATTTTGAGGTAACTTGTAGTTAATCTAATGATGCTTGCTTTGTCCAATTGTGTTGTGATTGCTGGTGGAAGTGGGAGCAATTTTGCAAGCTCAGAAAATTCTTGGTTCTCCTTCTCGCGACGCGATCGCGCCGCGTTTTTGCTTTTTTCTTTCATCACAATTTCCGGTGGTCCAGATCCACCGTCGTCTTCAGAAATTGTTGTAAAATTATTGTTCTTATTGTTGTTGTTGTTAGTTATATCGTGTGAACTAAGATCCAGAGTGTCCGAGGAAAATCTGAAACCTGCAACAACAGAAGATTTCTGTTTTAATCGAGTCCTCAGAAAAAAGGATCAAAGGTTCAAAATAAATTGTACTGAAGTTAAAGTTAAGTTAAAAGATTATAAAATTGTAAATTGTTTATTCGGGCATTATAAAATTGACAATATAAAATTCCCGAAATTAAAATTTCCCGACACTGGAAAATTCCCGACCGAAAGTTGACGATAAGAATTTTAAAACGTTTTTTTAATTATTCTGTATTTTGAAATTATTTTTCGGGAATTTTCAGTCGTCCCGACTAAGTAGTCGTTAACACTTGCATGGTTATGTAAATTAATGTGGTAATAACTCTAATCGTAAGTGCTTTATATACCTTTATATATACCATACATTGATGGATCGTAAAACGAAGCTTGTATCAAACAACATGATTAGTATCGTTCAAACAAATGCATTTCTCTATTAAATTGAGTTATGATTACTTATTATTATTATTTCTCCTAATTAATATTCTCTAAGAAAGGAACATCGGAGGGTAAGTTTTAATTGAGAGTGATTTAGTTTGCTCAATCGAGTAATGTATGAGCGTTGTTATGAAAATAATTCAAGGGATTCGTGGCGAAAAGAAGGTTCCAACATCGAAGTTTTCTCGTTAAAAACCGGCCAAAACCAAAGGGAGCAAACCATCATTAAAACGACGGCAAGAGAGCAACCTAACGATGTTTCCACTCATTCGTGAGACTTCTCACGGATGGAAATTCGCTTTGAATAATGCATTTTTTCATCCCCGCCTTTCCATTTCGAAACCATCGGAACACGAAAGTGAGCATTGCTTATATTTCGCGAATCCTTTGCAATTAATTTAAAATCAAAGGGGATGAAGAATGAATATGAATAAAATATGAATATATAATACACTATGAATAAAGACTAAAAGAAAGAATGAACATATCTACAGAATAAAAAATTGAAAGCAATTAAAAATGAAAAGAGCAGAAACGTAATTTTATGAGTGGATCTTAGGAATAAGAGTCTTATGCATAAAATTAATAAATGCTCATTGTGTCTATAATCTTGTAGATATTCAAAGAGTTCCGCTTCTCACATTATTTCTTTGCGGCGAGAAAATGGGTTCGCCTCTGTTAAGTTCTTGTATGCCTCCATCAGAAGTGAGGGAACCGTCAAGAAAATGATAAAAAGACTAAAGGTGCAAGAGTATTGTAACCGAGATTGTAACGATACCGAGAAACTCATGGTTAATATCCTCTTTGACATGAAGTATGGATTACTTAGGCCATTCTAGGAATATGCATTTAACTTTTAACATCAACTTTCCTCAAACGTAACACCCAGAACGATATGATGCTTTGGTTCATGCGATAATTAAATCGAATCACACACCGTATTACAATTCAAAAATTCCTGTCTAATATGATTATATTAAAAGAACTAATACAAATTTCTTTCCGCTATTTCTCTCGCGATCTTTATTTTCTAAACAAACACGCTATGTACAAATTATCTTGAAATTACAGATACAAATTTACAATTTATTTTTGACAATCTTTTGCATATTTTCAAATATGTAACTACCTTTTTGGAGAACAGCTTGTTTTTTTCTCCAATTACCAACGTATGGATCACTTTGTATGATCATGCAGGTATTTCGCGCTTCACTATCCACCATAGGTGGCATTTTTTCTGTCTTCCGTAAAAATGTCCCGCACTCTTTAAAAATATGAATCACTTTTTCGCGAACAAATTGTGTTTACTGTGTAATACGTATTATATGATCACTGAAGAAATGATTTTTTTTAAATAGTGCCACTAACATAAAAATCGCGTAACGTAAAAAAATAAATAAACTTTTCTTAGAAGTACACTAGGAATGTGATTTAAAATAAAAGGAAAACTGTCTGCGCGGTGCATTTGGAGTTCCTCAATTTCGTCGACTGTCCGCGATGAGGAAACGTGTCCTTTTGACTCCTTGTGTTGAGCTGAGCCCCATGTTGTTTCGCTGGAGGAAAAGGTACCACCCTTACTTTTAAGCTCCACCCTTGGCAGGGTCAGTCCTCACAGAAGGGTCACAAACACAGACACAGATGCCCACGTAGCAGCAACTAAGGTGGTTGTTGGAAATTGATAGGTACAGCCCCATGGCATTGAATTGAGAATAGAATTTTTAGTTTTAAAGAGAAGATGGGGAAATTCCAACTTATCTGGGCCTATGGCGGAAGCTTTTGCGACAAAAACGATTTTTCTGAAGAAACGCCACAGGGTACATAGTTGGTGAAATTTTTCTTAACTACCAATACCGATGGCATATATAAGACCTGAGGGTTTTCGTATGAAGCCTGGGAATTTTTCCCACTAACGGAAATTTGGTCTCACGGTTTCTCTATGACTCAGTCAGGTGCCAAATCAAAATGCGTCACGCTTTAAGTAGTTTTAACTTTTTAATGAATTTATTACTGAATGATGAATCAAATGAAGACATTCGCGAATGTCTTCATTTGATATGAGTACAGCTTATAAGAAAGATTCTGAATCAAAGGATGTTGACAAAGGCAGAGATGACAAAGTATAAGAAAGCTTTGAAGAATTGAGCACTGATAAAATTCCTTGATAATCAAAAATTAAAAGTGTATTGTTTCATAACAGGGGTTTACAATTTACATTTCTGAAATTGAGATAGAGCACATTATACGATAAATGAGATGGTTCAGGTGCGACCTTGATTTATATTGAGCGTATAGCGATGACTTATCCCTATGGTTAAAATTTCAGGAAATAGGGAAGAAAATTTGAACCTGAGTTTTATTGAGGTCCCAAATATTCTCTACACCTTAGGTTGTACAACTGTCGAGCAAAGTGCAGCCCAACATGTGTTGGCAATCTGCTTCAGGAACCTGGCAAGAAGTTTGTCACCTGATTTTTTCACGCAATCTGGACTTTTGAAGTAGTAATACATAGAACTATATCCAAATATAATAGCCTCTTTATTTAAATGGATGTTTATTAATTTGAACTTGTATAATATTGTTTTTAATTTAAAATTTCTGAATTCTGAATGTTTAAATTTTTATATATTTCAGATGGTTTTATCTCAAAATGCTCTAATCATTCTCTACTATTATTCTTTCTGGAAAAATCTAAAATTAAAAATTTTAAATGAAGGATCGCTCCCTGGAGGTGTAGTAAAAACACATCTTGTGCTGCACTTTGCAGCATTGATCTTCGGAGGTGAGAGTTTCGTATTTGTCCGGTCATTCTTAAATCTTTAAAGACAGTTCCGTCTCAGCAGGTAGATAGATTTAATACGAAACATGTGTCCCTGCAGTTTGGGATTTTGGACATCTTTCAAGTTAAGTTGCGATATAACAGCGGGTTTGAGTTAGAGGTTTGAGGACCACATGTTTCTTGCACCTTGTTTGACTTACGCCAAAGTGTCAAACATCCGTGTCTTCATCCCAAGAAGGTGCAAAGGAAAGAAAAGTTTAACCATTTAAAACGGGTGCTAAGCAAGGTGAAATACTAAAATTTAGGTAGGAGGATGAAAGAAAAAAATAAACAAAGCTTAGTAGTCTCCCGAAAGATGAAAAACTTTCTTTAAGGACATTTAAAAATGAAAAAGATATTTTTTTACTACGATAGACATTAATTTGATGATTTTATTCTTATTCCGATTCTAGAATAATTTTTATGAAGATATGATCAACTCTTTTAAGTTTAAAGCTTAACCGAGTTAAAATTTCAAAACAGGTAGATTTTCACACGCAATAAACTTGTAAATCCTTTTACCTTTTTTTTGTTTGGTAAAAAAAATATATATGCGAGAAGTAAAAGTACGTCATAAAAAGATTTTCCAGGGTTAATGCTGATTACTACCAGATGTTGGGATTTTCCCACAAGGTGCAGGTCTAAGTTGAATTTGAACAAATATTTTATGTTGAACAGGTACCCGGCGGAGGAGTGAAGCAATAAATCTTTTTGAATTTGCAAAACTGAAGAGTATATTTATAATATACAATATTTTTATATACTACAAAGTTTTATTAAATCTGTCATTATGCAATTTCGAAAAGAACGTCTGGTGTAATAATTATATTGTGTTTATTTAAACTTAAGAAAAAAAATATAATCTGTAAACTTTAGTTTTTTTAAACATATTTCATTTCTTGTTGAATGATGTAAATGTTAATAACTTTCAATTTTTTATATAAGGAAGAAATTTAAAACTGAATTATATTGTTTATTAATAATACGACGAATAAGCAACATAAATATAATTCAAAAAGTTTAGGAAGACATTTTTTGTTATTAAAAATTATGTCGGTTATAATATGAAAGTTCATATTTTATAATTTACACCTTTACAGAGTTATAAAAGCCTGACACTACTTTTATTCTCTACCTCGCTGATCTAGGCAAGATGGAGTTTCCTCAAACCCAAGCTGACCTTCGCATTGTATTAAATATTGAATTAAAGGAGGCGTTTGCCTCCTTAATTTTAAAAATAATTTTTACAATTAATTGATTTACAGGATGTCTAGAATATTCCTGAGAACGCCTTACGACATCCTATTTAAAAATCAGCTTTTTTGTAGAATCTCATAAAAATGTAAAAAGAATTGGAAAGCCTTGGAGGATTGGAACAGCAAAGATAGTTTTACAGTTGTATGTTCGGTTGTATGAGAAATTCCCTCGTTTGTAAAACGGGAGCGAGTAAGAAAAAAGGAAGGGACAGATCGTGACTTCTCAATGAAGCTTTTTCGCCCAAGAATTTTTTCCAGCGTTACGATATATCACAAGCGTGAAGTAAATCAGTCGGGCCATTACTCAATCCGTTCTGGGTCAACCACTGGTAGATATACGATGAAACAAGTGAATGTGAAGTTAGGGGATGGTCGGTTCTTGTCGTTCGTGACCGGCTCAATGCACTTTTCAGGGCGCGACTCTGCAACTCTAATTCGGCTTAGCTCAGCTCACCTACATTCGTTCGTGTGAGTAGTAAACACCCCCATATAGTTCAACTGTTTCGAGTCATCACACCACCACCCCCGAAGTTCAAAAAGACAAGAGAATTCTGCACGCTCGATTCATCATTCGGAATCCATTCAGTTACGTTTCTTTTGAAAAGGACGTATGTGATCGCGCATTTTAAAACGGAAATATCTTCATCCCTCCTGGCGTCCTCGTAGAAGGGGAAAATACATGTATAGTGTATACCTGAAAATACTGGGGCGGTTCCTTTAATACGATCGAAAAAGAGGATTGGAGGACTGCTTTCAATGAAATAGAAAACGTCCTCGTTGGTACGGTTAAAAATGGAGGCTCTGCGAAAAAGTATTCGGTTTAGAAATCAGAATTGTATGTATGTCAGTTAATTAAGAAAAATGATGTTTTTATGGCTACAACTCAATTATAAGAAGTTTCTTGTTCAACTCGCGTTGATATAGAATTAATTCAATTTGCTGAACAAAATAAATCAGAACATATCAAGAAGCACAGAAATGGGGGAAGTTTTATTACTTCTTTTTCATCAATTTCGTGCTGATCTCGTATAATGAAACACAGTCCGTTAGTCAAATAATCAAATAGACATGATCTTAGGTTCAAACAAAAAACTGCAGGAAAACCAAGGAAAACTGCCAGAGAACGATGATTGGATGTCAGTCCAACTGTATTATTTTTATCTGTTGATGTTATCTGCATCTATCTTTTTTTAGGAAATTTAAAAAGTTGTTCTTGATTCCTTTATATTTAAATGATACGTCAACGTGAAAAACGATCATAAATTGCACTGCTGTAATTTATTATGGAATGAGAAGAGATATTTCGATCGTTTATTCTTGTACCATAGAGCTAGGACCTTACACCAGATCCCCATAGGACATAAACTTTCTGGGTAATGCTAGGGCACGCAGTATGCTAATAATTCAGATTCTCGCTATACAACATTGTTACGTCACCGGTGTCACAAAGAGTTCCTCGCATATTAGAAGCGGAAGGCGGATCTCGGTCGAATTCTTTTCAAAATGAAACACGCTTTGTTATCGGATTACATTTTCAACTATTTGTCACAGACTATAAAAGACACTCTTTTATATAAAAAAGTAGACGGAGCGTGTATTGAGAAATCATTTCTCCAGATTTAAATATAACGAGACGTATATTTATATAGTATAATATATATGATTATATATAGTTATTAATTCAGAGAAAATGTTTTAAGAAGAAAATGAGTATCTTTTAAAGTTTTAAATCCAGATTGGCTATATAGAATCATTTGCAAACAAATCCTGTACTTTGGCACATTCAATATTCCCATCTCTTGATATACTGCACGTGCGAGTATATATAGTTGCATTGCAGATATATATGTATATATATATATATATATATATATAATTATTATATGCATAGACACAAAGCATTTTCCCTATGAAAATAATTTCCGTCGAGATCCAGTATCTGTAAATCCCGGTAAATATTATCTCTCTGAATCGTTACACCCTCTATTTATTCAGAAAAAAAAACCTGCAGGTTTTATTGTTCATCTCTGCTCTAGAACAATAATACCATTCACAGTGTAAATTAAACTAAGGATTAACGCGAATGCAAAATACATAAATCCATAAAATTCCGCCTAGTAATTTAAACATCAAGTAATAATCTTATCCATTTCAATTTTTATTATCTTTTATTTTTTCTGATGGTTTGTATTTATTTTTTAAAAAGTAAAAAATATCTTCAGAAGAAATAACATTACATATATGTAATGAAGTTTCCCCGGAAGCAGATCGGAAGTATAGTTTTATATATAGATATATATTTTCAGATGCAGTCGTGTACTTTATAGAACCTGGTGTGATATAAAGATATGAGGTGTAAGAAGAAGCATATTTTCTCGTATATTTTGCTGACTATGTAGACTTTTGTCGAGTAGACTTTGATGGCAATTCTGACGTCACGAGGGTTGCCGACATGTAGAATTGTAGACGGTACATGAACCGAGCGACTCAAAACGTTCAGGAGAGGGACCTTGTGTACTCTCATCTTACTTACAATGTTGTTCAGTAACCTAACAAACAACATGGCCTGTGTGACCGTAACTCGTTACTTGTAACCCTATACTTGCGTTCTTATCCATATACATATATATATATATATATATATATCCATATATATATATCCTTATACAGAATATACGTTCACTAGAGTCCACCTACACATTTTTTGCACGCTTATTCTAGATACGTTAGACTCTGCTTACATATCATAAGTTATACTTTGTTCCAATGTTTCGACGAATCAGTAGCCGTATTATATGTCAAAATGACTCATTTGAATTTTTTAAAAAATATATTCATGCATAGATTATTAAGAAGAAATAAGTTTCTTATTTCAAGCTTTATTATTGAATTTGAAGAGAAATTAAAAGTTTTAAGTTCTATAATAAGTTTAAAAAAGGCCTCTCATTTAAATTGAAATTGAATTGGCAGCAATCAATTGGCGAGAAAGAAATTGCATAAAAAATAAACAGTTTTTTGTAATTTTTGAAGGATAGTGTTCTGGTTGAGTTACAGTAAAGATACGTCGAATTCGTCTGTCAAACTGTCTGCCATCGTGGTTCATAAACTAGAGGGAGTAAATATTTCACGCATTCCCAATAAGTTTCGCAGCCTTTACGGCTTATTATCACCTCCACGCTTTTGACCTTTCACCCCGCGGTGTACATCAGAATAAGATAGAGGATAGAGGAATAAGAGAGGAAGAGATTAGAGAAAGGAGAAAAAAATGATCCGAAACTACAATTATCTAAATTCCGGTTACAAGAAATATAATTACATATATTTAGATCGCCGCCACAGCTTCTTTCTTTCTAAACTACTTTACCTTTCTTTAAAATATAAATTACGTACTCATGTATACACGACACATTGAAGAGGACATCTATGTGACATCATTCAACTTGGAACGTGCCCAAGTGGGCAAACAGAAAAGACCAATTACCCATTTTTGCACGGAATTATCGCGGTGACCAAGATAATGTTGTGATGTTTTCACCCAGAAAATTATATATGCATTATTGGAATATCATGCAGCCTTGATACTTGATAATAATTCCAAGGTTTCCACAATCTTCGCAATTACAATTTCAATCCTTCAGCTGACACCATTTTATCAGATATTAATATTTTTAATAACAAATTCCTGCGCAGGAATTTTTTATTGATTTGAACAAGTACTGCATTGTATTTGCAAAGAAACAAAATATGATAATAATTAATTCATTTCTTCTTATTTCTTTGAAGGCACGAAATGAATGCTATAATGATTTACAATTCATTAATGTTAATCTTTACCGAAAAAATGTGCTTTGAAGCATTATTTTTGTATTATTGCTAACGCCTCATGATTGAACCATTATTGAATTTTGAAATATTGGAATAGAGCGAAGGAGGGTGAAGACTGAAGTTCGATATGTTTTCATGCTGTGTAAATGTAAACCGTCTACAAGAAACAGAGGCAAGGTTGATGGGTTTGTCCCCGAAGGTTATTGTTTGCAAAGCTTATTCTATTTAGATGCCTTGTATCGCTTGAACGAAACGTGAAACGAACCCGCCGAACTCAAATGACACGACCAACTAAATAAAAATGCAAAACAGCAAGATTGAATAAAACAAGCAAATTGAGTAACTTCTAATTTGAAGCACAAAATTATACTACATAATAATATTCAGTAGCATAAACCTTGAAGAAAGAACAGCAGTGAAGCGTTGAATATTATTGTGTAATATAATTTTTAAATGAAACCTTTCAAAAAAAATTTCAATACATTTCTGGTTCTACAGCTGAAGAAGAAAACGAATGATTAAAAGAAATATTATTTTTAAAAAGTGTATATATTTTCTTTATAGATTCTTCCAGGCGTCGCGCGACAGAGTGGCCATTTTGAAAGTACGTATCCAAACGATCAGTCACACTTAACGTCAGGGTTGAAGTGACTTTAGTTTAGGGCTGTTTAAGGGCGGGTAGGATTGAAGAAAGGGCGAGGAGCCTCGCCCGTTCGAGATAGGGGTGACTCTTAGTTTAGCAGTTGACTGGTTCCTCCATCAGGACCAGAGTTCTAACTAACAATCCGATTCTGAAAGTCGGGGTGGTTATTCCCTTATTTCAGCTCCCCAAACTCTCTCTCCAATCTCTCAAATCTCTATTTCGTCCCTCACACGTCGTCCAAACTCTCTACGTCTGTAACACTACCTTCACATATCTACAAACGATTTTCAGCGTACGAATACAGACATATCACATACACTTTTGCACCCTAGACTTTCATTCTGGAAGTGGAGGTTGTTAGGCTTCATAGAGGGTACGAATTGCTGTTACTCTAATTGTTACTTCTCCAGCTAAGCCCAGCGCTTTTCGCTTTTGTGTATATTTAGAACAGTATTTTTTTTTAAATGAATGTTTTTTCATTCTAATTTTAAATTGGATCTCGACAATTAACGACAATGAGGCAATGAAATCGAATTTCTCGGAGATTGAAGGCTGAAAATCCTGCTTCTTGTTTTATCATCAACACAAGGAAGTATACATTCTCACAAGTTAGTCTACAAGATTTGACGTGAAACAGTTTCTGCCTCGGTCATGTCTATAAAACACGAGATAAAACATGAACATGGCAAAAGACATACAACATGTGAGAAGGTGAAGAACTGACGGGTGAACCTCGGTCATTCGTTTCTTCGCACACCGGTCGGTCATTTCTACACTTCCTCACACATATTAAAAATTTTCTATATGTTCACGAACAAGAAGAATCACAAGTCGTGGTTTACTGCAGGCGAATCGAATGCAGGAGGCAGTCAACTCTTCGAGTCGAGTAGCATGCCGACGGACTTCAAAACTCACCGACCCTTTTCTACGCCAATAAATTCTATTTTATTTTTGTTAAGGGCCAATGCCTTCAAAGTCACTCATCAGTCGTCAAATGCTTGCAGACCTCCCTCATTTCTCTGCAAGTAACCGTTATTAGAAATTCAATACTCTTTTTTTCTAATTCTGCGTCTGTAAAAATGTGTCCCCACTCCTAAGAGTCATATGCGCTCGCATTACCTCCACTTCGCGGACTTAGAGCTTCTTCAACGGCGTAAGGCTTAATAAATAGATTTTTAATTTCTTTTCCTCTTTGTTTTTTTCGAAAGTGTTTAACAACTGTTTTAAATGAGATGAAGATGAGATGAAGAAAATAACAGATTTCTTGGAATCCGAAAGTGAAGCGATAACTTTATCGCCTATTATTTTTGGTGGGTCCATTTCCCTTTCATAGTTGATATTCGCTGGCAAATGGATCCGACTCCCTGTTATAGAACCAAGTAACCTTGGGCGACGGTCCGATAACAAGGATGTATGTTGTGCTGACAAGGCATCATCGGAAGTGCTACGGAGTTGCAGAACTCGACGCCATAAAGGTCTAAAGTCGAAGCAAATTTTATGGGAAAAATATGAACACGTACTCCACTATATGGAAAACATATCAAGTTATTTAATTCAGAATTATATAAGAGAAATGCTTTCAACAGCAATTTCAATATTTTGAAAACTTTTTAATAGGGTGCAGTCTTGGAAAATATTTCATAGAAGTATTTCATAGAAGTTTTTGAAGATGAAATGAAAATTCGAATTTTAAAGTGACATAAAGGTACTCTATATAATATGTTCCGAATGAGATTTTCAAATCTCGTTTTGAAATAAGGTTGATGGCCATGACGACCTAAGGCCCTCACTGCGCACTCTTCTCTTTGCTATTAGCGAGTTCCCTAAACTCTGTTACGGGTGTTCCTTTATTTTACGATTATTCTCATATTCCACGCGTCAAGACCGAACTCGATCTCTGACTTTTCTCCACCCTTTGTACTCTCAACTGTTAGAAAGTCAGATAAAGAATTTTTATAAATTCTTGAACATTGTTTTTATAAAGAAGGTATGATGCTGAACTTACACGTCATGGTGGCTTGGAACAATCACAGATTCGCAAAAAACACATGTGCTGGCTTCCCTTTTTAAAAAAAAACTACATAGTCAAGTCTTGGTCATCGGAGAAAGTCAATAAATCCCCACTCTTATTTTTGTATCAGATAACTACGTGTGAAATGTATCATGTAAACCATGAAATTAAGTATTTAAATATGAAAAAGTATCAAGAAATCACGTTGTTGAAGATAGAGGACAATCAACCAGGAAAAGATTTTAACGATACAGCATGATTTGCGACATTAATCGTGACAATAACTTAATACATTTATGAATGTATGCATCATGTTTGAGTTTGCTTGTAAACATTATTTATGAGAGGATATATCAATATTAGCGTTTAGAGTAATGCACGTGGGAATAATATAATTGCTGCATATTTAATTTTAAAGGAAATAATAGTCTTATATATTAATTTCTGTTAATTTCACTGATATCATTTTTTGAGTAAAAGTTTTTTCCTGAGCTCGTGCCAAGGAAGACTATGAAGATATGTCGAGAGGGTGTGATTTAGTGGAATAAACATTTTTTCAGAGAGGGAAACATTCCATGTTAACTGAGGTTAAATGCTATAAATCTCAATAGGTCACCGAAAAATTTGTAGGGTGTTTAGGATGTATCAAATTTCGTGTTTCTACACATGCCCTATCGATTAGGCGGCTCACTGCAAAGCGCGGTCAGACACCACTAGACATTTTGGCAGACACAGCTGGGATTTCCGAGGGTGTGAACTAGACCACTGGGAAATTGAAAAATCTGCTAAATTCATTTCCGGAATATGTGGGAGTTTTTTCCCTATCAATTTCCTATAATTGGGGATAGTAAATATAACATTTTTCGTACATGGGTCGAATTGGTTCAAATTTCATTTGATTTTTCAGATTTATCACTTCCGAATTTTGGTAGTTTAATATTTGAGCACCGATGATCCTAAATTAAATCTCATTTAAATCTCTTGAAATATTTTTAAATCTCGTTAACCATTTTGAAATTTTTAATAACTTTTCAAAATTCCTTCACTTTTTGAATCGGTTCAAATCCTAATAAAATCCGCAAAGATTTTTTCTAAACTCCAATTGATTTTATATAATTTATTCCCTAAAGTTGTCTAGATATCCACTGAAAATTCCTAAAATTTTCTGAAATATTTTAAATCCGTAGAAATCGATAGTTTTATGATTTGTAAAAAAATTACGTATAAGTCGATATATCCCTTATACAGACTAAGTTGTATACTGAGTCAAATCTTGGAAAAAAAGAAATAATTTTATAACCACGCGATTGAATGTTGAATGTCAATAAAAACTGTCGAAAACAGTGATTATTTAGCCTTGAATAGAGACTGCCTTTGTCTCATTCACAACGCATTTAAAAATGTAACATGCTTTTCAGTCGCCTTCCAACGAAGAAAGGGTATAAACATAAAAAATTTCGATAAATCGTTAAAAATGACATTTCGCCTGAAATTTATTTTCCGAGTTACAGTTTTTATTGCTCAAATCCGGTGGCGTGCCTGAAGTATGTTGACAGGTTTGATTAGCATTGCTTATCGACGAGAATATCATAATAAAGAATTAAATTAAATGGATGAATGAGAGTGGTTGTGTTTAGGCTACGCCGGAGTCGCGTTAGGAATTTCGTCATAGTAATAAAAAAAAGGTCTTGATTCAGTCATGTTCTCCGAATTTCAATTCAAAAAGAAAATAAGACATGTGACTCATGTGTAAATCATATGCAGTCTTAACAATAATTAATCTTAATAATATTATTGATAATCTTAAGAATATTATTTCTTTTAAATAAATAAGTTGCGCCTTTGCGTTTGATATGAAAAGAATGAGATGATTAGAAAGTAACAAGGCGCAAATTAACACGTGAAACAAATTTGATTAAAAGTTTGTAACGAATTCGCGTAAAAATGGAGATATTTCAAGAGCCTCAAGTTATACCACTCTGAATTATGTAAGAGCTGTTTACGCACGTGCCAGGATGTTGTATATATGCCTTGCGACCGTAATAGAAGTCATTCAATTATTGGTATTGCCACTACAAACTCACTATTATTAGCTGACTCGTTACCCACCCCAAGTACTAAATTCTATTGTCTTTTTCACATTTTCACTCAATTTTATAAAGGATTTTAATGAATATTGAATAGGATTTGATTCAAGTATATAAGTACATGTTTTCCTTATTTGTTTCTTTTCTTAATACTATATGGACATCAGTTTGTTATACTTTATGCGGAACAGAATTAGTGAGGAGTTACTGAATGTTGAATCAAGCAACAATGAAAAAATGTTTGAAAATATGCACCTCAATCGGAAAATAATGACAGAAATTAAGCCTGAAAAAGCACGTGGGTAAATCGAATGACAGCTGTGAGGGCATATATAAGTTTTGTCGAGATTGTCAAGCATATAAGGAAGGGTGGTAGAAATGGGCTTGGAAAGATCACGTTTAAGGGGAAACTTTACAAATGACTTTAGGAAACGAACACGCCTTTATCCGGCTGTTTTAGCGCGTTATTTCTCTACTATTTTGTTTTCCCTCTGATCTATACGCCTATTTCATTTAGGCGACCAAACACACTATATCCGAAATTCCTCAAAATAAACGAGTTTAACTTTAGCCGCCTTCGAGTTACGATTTTACGAATCGAAGGAACAAATAATTTCTCGTCTCTTAACCCTTCGTTGTCGAGTTTCAATCGTTAAGAAAACATGCTAACTTTAGCAACAAGAGCTTGTAAGACATAATTCAGTTATTTAAAGGCAACTTGAAAAAAAAAAACAATAGTGGAACTCACTCGAGAAAACTAGTCAATAAATTAAATTGGAAATAGGATTTAAATTAAATAGGATATTTTTTCTAATGATTATAATTGTTAAAAAATGATGATTCTTGCAGTTAGTCATATTTTTATCATCTTTTAAAATGACGAACTTAGAATCAAGAGATTAAAATGAAAACATTTTTCTCTGATGTCAGTAAAAAAATGATTCATATTATATAAAGTGATAATTACTGATGACAAAGCTTCAAAGTGAATAATCTATTTATATATTTCTTTATATGTGATCAAAATTTATTATCTTAATAATAAACTTTGACTCGCTCGAATTGATGAGGTATATTCATAAACACAAGGTTTATAATTATACCTGCTCGAACAATAGGGGCAATAAACCTTGTATAATCATTCGAACCAAAGGGAAAGCGATATTTATCAATAATTCCAAAATAAAATGAATTAAGCCTGAATTATTCATAGAAATAATTTTATGAAATTAATAGTAAGAATATTGCTCCGAACATATATTAAAAGAAAAAGCGAAGATTTCTTAGCCTTGGATTTATTTTATATAGTTTGCATGAATAAAAGGGTGAAAAGATGAGTAAATGGGGCGTGTGGTCCCGAGAAGAAGAAATTATGCGGGCAACGTAACACAATCCCTAAAGTTGTTCAAAGTAAAATCGAACAATTCACCGGCATCTTGACAATCGCTTCCCGTTACACCTGTGAGATTACTCTAAATAATAAAGTATGTAATTGCATAATTATATATTAATTATAAAGAATAACAATCTTTATTATAAACACCTTTTTTCATAAATTTTTTTTCGAATATCGCGGGATTATATCTAATCTTTTGAATTTAACAGCGATATAATATAACTCTTGTGTAAGATTATTTAAACAATGTTTTAAAATTTATTTTACACTACAAAGACCTGATAAGTTATCGCGCGCGTGACTTGGAAAATTTATCAACTATGTAAAATAAAAGGAATTTCTAAACAAAAAGTTATCGCTAATTCTTGTGAATAAACTGTATTGTCCAAATATTAATGAAATATGTATTATATGAAAAGAAAATAAGTATATATAAGTACTTGGAAGGTCATTTTGAGATAAGATTTTTTACAATGTTAATTACGCACGTGATATACAAATAATATTTAGATATTAAAGCAGAGTACATAAATAGAAAAAATAGAGGTGATATCGGAGGAATTTAAAATATTTTAGACAATATTTATATTCAATTATTATGGTATCATTTAAAATTTGTCACCAATTGAAGTTTTTATGAGCATTTCAAGAACTTGTGTTAATTGATTCGAAAGTGTGGAGAGCACTTTTGCTAATTTTTTTTTTATTTTGCGAATATTGATCATAAATGAACGTTTTGAACGTGACCAAGCGTCGCGCGTGCCGATCAAACCTACCCTTATATTTTTGTTGCAAATATGGTAGTTCTTATCATTACGCAGTTGTTAGATGAAAGAGTATATTCAATTACAAATTTTTTGTACTTTGAAAAACAGAAATTCCAAAAGAAAAGTTAATATTTATAATATTGGTAAATATTAGCTCATAAAATGAACCAAATTTATCGATTAATTATGAAATATATTAATCAATGCGTGAAATTTAATTGATTTAGTATTTATGTTATTATATTAAATATTTGATAAGATAAGCCATATTTATCACTGTTTAAAGTAAATGTATTTTTAAAATAAAACAATGTATATCATTATCTCTTTTTTAATAAATAATAAATATAATAAATAGATTTTTTATATTGGAATCAAAAAGCGACGAAGAATTTCGAATATTTAATAATTGTGTCCATTATCTATTTAAAAAGAAAGAGGAATGAAAAAAATGTACATATTATAAAATAAAAATGAGTCGAACCTTTCGAAAAAGAAGCTCCGTCATTTACCCCGTCGGTGGTTGTCCAAAACCTTCTCCAAACCTGACTGCGCTCCTATTTAAAAAAAAATCACTTCTGCAAAGGGTGTCATCAATTGACGCACTCGAAAAACTCTCGATATTCGAACCGCACTGTTCCTGAATGCAAGAAGATCCAACCACCTCATCTTTCGTCCTTGAATAAAAATTGTCACCTTTATTGTCCTCTCCACAATATCATATCACTCATTTTTTCAGCTCAATTCCCCACAAAAGGAGATAGAAAGAGGAAGGAACCAAAATAAGGAACCAAACAACCCCTTCGAAGCTAACTTATATAATTACAGATGCACCAAAACCCTACACTGTTGAATTATTTATAAACAGAACTCTTTCAAATCCTGCACAAATATCCTTATATAATTCCCGTGCTTTTATTAATTCATTAGCCGCCTGTTCATGAACCAAGCGCGGTAATATGAACAGCCGTAGATTTATATAAATATTGTCACGATTTCACATTCTTTAAAATCCCAGCTATTCCAACTCCTTGTCTTTCATTTGTTCATCTATTAACTATTCCTTTCCACTGGGATTCAAATGATTTAAATCATGTATGATGCATGTTATCCATCAAACGTGAAATCTGATGTATGCAATTTTCACATCACTCTTCGGCGTGCATACAGAAGCGCGAAAATGTCGTCACGGGCGAAATTACGTCTTTCAAGAGAAGGTTTCTTTCCCGGAAAAGGAAAATGCAATCATTGAACTGCACGTGTATTATAGTTTTAAATAGTGTCGTACGCATTTAGGTACAACTGGGAGCACGGAACACGAGGGACTCCCTGCAGCGCGTGGACCAGTACTTGGACAAACCGCCACTTCCCTTCTTTCTGGTACCGGATATGTATTATCCTTTGGTCTCTCTCTTTCTCTCTCTCTCCCTTTTTGGCTCAGATGTATGGATACATGTTCGAAGAAGTAAATTTGTGTTGGTAGCAAACGTAGCAAGATAACGCCTCTTAGTTTCATTGGACAGGGGCAGTGGTAACAGGTCGGACGCCACAGTTGCCACGCCTCACAACCCCTCCGCGTGTACTACACCCCCACCTTTATATATAGATATATATGTCTCTTCTGCTCTCTCACTCTCATTCTATTTTTCCCTCTCTCGATTTTCCCTCTTTTCGTTCACAAACATAAGAGAAACACAGTTGAGGGTTAAAAGTGAGCTTGTGTATTTAGTTTGAACAGAAAGAGAGGGACGACCTCGTGCTACCAACTTCCCACGGTGAATTCCATCCTTCAGCCCTTTTTTCTAGGACGAACTCTGCAGTTTTCTCCGGTGTGAGATCGTAATACCCGAAAATATTGATGTTTTGTATTATGGTCAGAGCCAGAGGGGCAATATTTTTCAGGTTTTCATATTCAAATTTCTAATAATGCACGAAAGTATTTTTGTATATAGAAAAATCATGTTCATAATATCATAAAACAAAATTTTAACTAATGCAGTTATGTCGCATAAATTTTATATAATTTCTAGCATATTTTATTTAGTTGGGACGTAATAGAATTAAATCTTTGTTATATTGTACCGATTTTCTGGTAAAAAAAAAGTAAAATATGGAACAACTACATTTTTGACTAGAAAATACGTCAGCTTTTTCAATCAAAAATTTGATTAAGAATATTTTACGCAAATATAAAATTTTTGTTTGTATAATCATAGAAGTTTTTTTCAGTGTGCTTTTCCTGAAAGTTTTTTTAACAAAAATATTTCTAATGAAACAAAAAATTTTTTTTTTCCTTATGAAATAAGAATTTTCCGCAATAGTAGACAAAAGCCTTTACAGGTTGTTGTAAAACCACCTGAGAGGAATAAAACCTTTAATGATCCTCTCGAGAGTGTCCAGTGTGAACAGCAGGTACCAAAATTTTACGGCATGAAAATCATTTCCAGATGTCTCTTACTTAGCAATGCTGTGTGTCCGTCGTCAGTACCAAGTTCCCACGACTGAATTACTATGCCACTACACGAAAATAAATTCTTCCCTCAAATCTTACACTTTCCCCATTTCAACCTGTACGCTCAAAGAATAATACAACCTTGCACTGAATTACAACCTGTGCAAGGTGGAAATGAAAGAGCGAACTTCCATGTGATTATTTTTTTTGAAAGCTTCTCTTGCAAGTTCCCACAGTTTCAAGAAAACAGAAATCACCTCGGAAGTGACCTTCGAAGATATACCTTCACAAAAATGCAGCACCCATTACAATTAGGACCTATTCTAATAAAAGTGGAACAAAGAATATATTTTAAAATTTTAATTTTATATGAATAAGTAAGCTCATAAAAAATTATGTTATTTAAGAAATTTGTCTATCGTAATCAATCCTATAATTTCAAGTCTTGTATGGAATTCTTGATGAGGGGGAAGGGAGGGGATGGGGTTTCCATATACACAGTTAGACAGCATACATGTTTAATTAAAAAGTGAAATAAATAAATTGCTACATCTTTTTCATATAAAATATCCGATAAAGAGCACAACTTGATATTAAATGATTTTTATTTTATTTTTTATTTTTTAAATTATAAGCTTTTCAAAAAAGGCACAAATTTAATTTTTAATTTTAGGTTTTTTTGAAGCATTTTGAGTAATTTTAAAATATTTGAATTTATTGTTTTTTATACAGCTGTTAGTAATAATAAATTATATTTAATTACCTAATTAGTTAATTAAGTAAATAAATAATTGGACAATATAAATAGTTTAAACTATTTATTAATAATTAATATTATTATTAATTAATTATTAATTCATTAAAAATTTTATAAATGTTCAATTCGATATCTCTTGAAATAGTATTATAAAGATAAATATTCAATTTCTATAGTATTTGTAAGACTAGGACTCAAAAATCTCAATAAAAAATAAATGTGGAAATTACTAGGGGCGAATCAAGAGAAGGGCTTCGGGGGGTGCCACTAAAATAAAAACCCTTCCCCCTCTACTCTTCCACTCTTGTAAACTTTAATTACCTTATCTGAAAATTTCAAGTGATTTCAATTATTTCAAGTCTAGATTTTTTTTCTTGGGGGGGGGCAAGCCGTCATCACCCTCTCTGCCGCCCCTGGGAATTACATTGAAGCAAATCTTTGATTGAAGGGGAAAAAATGCCGGGAAGGTAGGAACTGGATAACTAATATGCTAATACACGGCCTTAAATATATCTTGACAAATTAGAAAATAATCTATCGAAATAATTATTAGTCTAGTTAAAATATAACAATTAAACTTTATCGATTTATAATTACGTTAAAATATAAAGTATCTATCATATTAATAGGAATGTTCATAATGTATCGTCGTTTGAAAACCGGAAGTTCAAAGGCATCTGCCTGAAGTCAGCTTTAGTCTGTATGTTAGGTTGGGTTGACGATCGATATGTATCGAATTGAATTTGAAGAATGAGGTTATGTTGTGTGTCTTTTGCGACATGTTTGTGGTGCGCAAGCAAACATGTTAATCTTGTAAATATATACATTTAAATTAATTAATTAACTTTTATACATTTATTTTACAATAATAAAGTGAGAATTATCTATAAAGTGCTATTTAGAATCAAATTAAAATGGCAGATAAACAAAAGGTTTTAATTTGTGGAGATGTGGAAGGACATTTCAAGTTTTTATTCAACAAAGTTGAAACAATCAATAAGAAGAACGGACCATTTGATTTTCTCCTCTGTGTAGGAAATTTTTTTGGAGAAGACAATATGGAACTTGAGCCTTTTAAAAGTGGCATAAAATCAATTTCGATACCAACTTATATTATTGGACCCAATCGAGCGGCTGATGTCAAACATTATCCGGATCTCAATGGTTGTGATATATGTGAAAATCTAACATATCTTGGAAGAAGAGGCCTTTACAATGCGAGTTCAGGTCTCAAAATTGCATATGTTAGTGGCTTAGAAGAAACTTCTTCTGAAATGAAAGATTATTCGTTTAATGCAAAAGATGTAATGGATGTTAGAAACACTTGTTTACGAGGACAACCAAGTTTTCGAGGAGTAGATATTTTATTAACTTCTCCCTGGCCTGAGGGTGTCACGAATTTGGATCCTAAAAAACCGGATTTTAAGTATAAAGGTTCCAAACTTATTTCTTGGTTAGCTTCGCATATAAAACCAAGATATCACCTTTCTGCGTTAGAAAATATTCATTACGATAGGCCACCTTACAGGTAATATACTTTCTTTGATAATATTTACTATGTTTTTGAAAGTTACTCAAATTTAAGTTCTATCTATCAAAAATAAAAGTACTGTTTGTAAACATATGTGCTTAATATTTGGATATATTTTTAGGAATCAAAGTCAAACTGAGGATAATATGGAAATAGCGACGAGATTTATGGCTCTTGCTACCGTAGGAAATCCACAGAAGGGAAAATGGCTCTACGCATTAAATTTAACACCAGTAGATCGGAGTCGTTTGGCAGAATTGATAATAAAAACAACGGATGAAACTGCCTCTCCATATCCTAAATCTACTTTGACAGCAGATCCTCTTGGTTTAAACGTGGAAGTGAAAAACGCTCAATTTTTCTACGACATGGATTCTCAGGATGGTAAAAGGAAAAATACAAGATCGGACCGGCCCAATAAACGAGCCAAGTTTGAATTCGATCAAGCAAAATGTTGGTTTTGTCTCTCAAGTCCTGAAGTTTCAAAACATCTGGTTATTTCCGTCGGTAGTGAAATTTATCTTGCACTTGCTAAAGGAGGCGTAGTCGATGATCATTTTTTGATTCTGCCTGTAACACATCACCAAAGCTTGTCGATTCTACCTGAAAGCGTTGCAAAGGAAATGGAACTTTACAAGAAAGCTGTTGAGAAATATTACGCAAAAACAGATCGAGTGCCTGTATTTTTTGAGAGGAATTTCAAGAGTTCACATTGTCAACTTCAAGCTATCCCGATTCATAAAAACCAAGCTCCTGCCTTAAAAGAAACATTTCAGGTAAAATTGCTTTCAAATCTACTAAGGATATTGTGCATATGAAAAATTAGAAAAAAAATTTTATTCATACATGTTTTTCTTTTGCAGGAATTTGCGGAATCCAACCGCTTTTCTTTAACTGAAATACCTGGAAATTCGCAATTACAACAAATTGCTCAACCAGGAATGCTTTATTTCTATGTGGAATTACCAGACGGAGAAAAGATGTATCACCGAATAAAGAAAGATTTTCCTCTTCAATTTGGTCGAGAAGTTCTAGTCAGCGATAGGATTTTGGATATGAATGATCGTGCGGATTGGCGGGATTGCCAAGTGGATAAGATCGAAGAAACTGAAATAGCTATGAAAGTTAGGAAAGCATTTGAGCCTTTCGACGTAGATGTGTAAAGCTCCTTCACAAAATTGTAAATACTTCTGATTCGCAATCATTGTTAAGAATAAAATATACTAAATATTTTTTAAAGAGAAAATAGATGATTTTATTTAAAAATAAATTCATATAGAAAAACTTTAAGAATTAGGATAGCTTTCAATGGCACATTTTTAATTGGATATGGATTTTTAACCTTGCTGTTTATTTTTTTTTTCAACGAAGTTTCGGCTATTTTTGTTCTTGCAACCTCAATTCATAATCCACTGGAGTTGAAAGCGCATTGAGTCCAAATTGCTTCATTTGAATAGCAATATCGAAAAGATAGTCGTAACATTCCGTCCTACAAGAAAAAAAGCTTTATTTATTTAAGGTTTGATTTTTTTAAACTTACTTTTAAATGAAGTATTCAGTAAATTTACATCGTTTTTGCTTGTTGCCAAGTGTCTCCCCATACATACAATCCGTGTCGACGAACTAATACAGCACAAGTCTCAGGATATTTAGCAATTACTTGTGCCATATCCTCCTTTAAATCTTCTTCAAATGGAGTATTTTCGATGATAGGAACCACTAATTCCTCGTCGTATCTATAAGCTCGTCCAAGTTTTTGATTTCGTATTCCTGAAACCAAGATTTCCTGATTGTCATTACAGTGCTTTGAATTTGATATTCCTATTTTATTTATTTTTTACTAAACAAATACTGCTAATTTAAAATTATTTCCAAACCTTTTATCATTTCCAAGTGGGTCACTCTGAATTCTTTGTGAGGCCACAACAGTGTCACCATTACTGCAAATTTGGAATGCGTATGTATTACAGCTCCTGCATTTCTGGATGTGTAAGCACACATAAAAAGTGGAGTGCATTGAGACTTTTTCAGTTTTTTTTCTGACGGTGGGAGTTCTAAATCTTCGCCTTCAATATCTTGTACGAACATTTCATCTGGGCACATTCGCTCTTTTTGAACACCGGATGGTGCAATATAAATCTTGTCCCTAGGATTTATATCTTTTTTTATATTTATATATCAACTGACCTATTGATTCTCAATTGAATTTTTAATTAAATTAAAATTCATTATTAAAACTGGTCTACAAAATTTATACTCACTCATGTTTTATAGATATTCCACCACCTGTTCCAGTAACCCATCCTAGATTATAAAATTGTCTACACAATTCTGGAATTAAGTTCCGTGGATGCTCCTGGTAAAAAATTTTCGTTATAAAACTATTCTAATATTATTAACAACAATACAATAAAAATTAAGCTTCTACCTTGGGATAGTTTTTGTCGTAAAAGTCCAAGTTCATATTTACTTTATTTTCTGCTATTATTTAAAATATTCTACGTTGCAGTACAAATTACAACTTGGTACAAGACTTAAATTGCTTTAATCGCTTTAATCATTTGAAAATTGCGAAATCAGCTGATAAGTGATAACTTTTTATTACCTATATATATCGAGGACGCCATTTTGGCTCAACGCTACATCTACTGTAAAAATATCTTTGGTGCTTCTTACCCTTTTTAAGCTGATTCCACAATAGGATTGTTCGGCGTTAGACGCTAACATGGACGCAAATTTCTAAATTGTTTCTAAATTATAACTTTGTAATTAATGCCTTCGTTTTAAAAGTTTTCCAAAAAAATTATTTCAAAATTCAAATATTCCCGCAAGCGAAAGTGGCGCCTCCAGCGAAATCAGCTTCGGAGTAAAGAATGCTGATTGGTGAATTTTTGACAGTTCAGTAAACCAACCTAAAAATGAGAATTTACATATCTTTAATAAATAGATAAAATTGTTAAAATAAAACAAATATAGATAATTTATATTTTTAAAATAAAAAATAAAGTAAAATCGTCAGAATAAGAAATATTGAAATCGAATTTAAGAATGTTATATAATTAAAAATAGAATTTGAACATTTCTATTTATTTATTTCATTTGGCAAGACTGGTGAAAAATGACAGAAGAACACACAGAAGACGACGAAAATCAAAATGGCGACGACGGTAGAAAAACGGAGCTCAGTTGAAATGAGTGAGGAAAAAGAAGCTGCGTAAGTTACAAATACAATTTAATATTAGCAGATTAGTTTATTGTACATTTTTAACCCTATCATCCTACTTTATTTTAAATTTGATTTTAATTTTAAAGTTCATACACAAAATAACCTATATCACAATCTTTTTGCGGCGGTAATTTCTAATACAAAATTATTTTTAAATCATAAACAATAACTAATATTGATAATTTTATTATAGAATGGGCCGAGTCACCTTCAAATGGGTCAATATCACCCAGGAATTCTTCGAATCTATCAAAGGTAATGTGGAGTTATAATACCACTTTTCTTTTTAGAACAATTTCTGCTCATCTGTTTTCTTTCCTTTTTTCTTGCTTTTTTTTCTCTTTTGTTAGCGTCTTTCATTGTATTTAAATGATCGCTCAATACTTAAGCTATTACTTGCTTTAATGTTCTTCCTTTTATATTTTTATGTTATTTTATAGTCAAATTGATTGACAAGAGTGGTTTTTGAATGAATTTAAAGGTCTCTAAATTATTGGACCTTGTAAATTTTTGTAGGCTGTAATGAAATGTTTAATTTATTTGGAGATATTATTATTTAGATTTGGAGTTGGGTGAACTTTTACATGATGATTTGTTCGGTCTCTTCGAAGCAATGTCAGCAATAGAGATGATGGATCCAAAAATGGATGCAGGGATGCTTTGTAATAGGGGAAACAACAAGCCTTATACATTTAATCAAGCTGTAGAATCGGGAGCGATTAAATTGGATAATTTAGAAGTTTCGGATGTGATAGCAATTATTGATTCGACATATGCTTGCATAGTTTCATGGTTGGAAGGCCACAGTTTAGCTCAAACCGTCTTTACCAACTTGTATTTGCACCAACCTAGCCAAATTGTAGATAAGCCGTTGAAAACATTCTGTTATGCTGTTTACAAGATTATTGAAATCATAAAAGATTGCATTACAAGAGCACTAGTTTTTGAAGAAGAAGATTTTCAAAGTTTTATGTATGAATATAGACTGCAACAAGATATTACAGAGCAAAAGACAGTTGCAATGCTGAGAGATGTAGAGGAAGAATTGCACAGGAAAAGTCGTATCAAACCTACCTCCGAAGAAAAAGAAAAAGAGGTAAGCTTTTTTTTTATAATTTATTTTGAAGAAAATTACATCTTCCATTCAAAAAAGGGTTGTCTTAATGTTAAATGAAATACCAGATTTCCTCAAGGCTATAATTTTTTTCTTATTGAAACAGTATAATGATGGATTGGCTCTTTACGCGAGGATGCGATTTACAAAAATGTTCTACCAGACTTTATCCTTCTTGGGAAAAAAAGAGCAACTTCATCAAAATTTGACTGACTGTCAGAGGCTTCTCTCCAATTGTACTGATATGATTCAAGTTATGATACGAACCGTGAACCGTGGATCCAAGGCAGAAGAAAAAAGTTAGTAAATCATACAAAATTAAATAATTTAAAATACATAGCACATATTTGAAAGTGTCTAATCACATTTTTAATCACAGCTAATCATCCAAACGTTATGGGTTTCGATCCCATGGTAAACCAAAGATTACTGCCTCCCACGTTTCCAAGGTACACCAAAATAAAGCCAAGAGTTGAAGCCTTAGAATACTTGGATGAATTATTAAATCGATTTAAAGCAGTTATAAAAATTACTAGTTATACAAACTTCCATGGTGCTTTGGTAAGTTCAGTTCATTTATATTAATTACATATGTTCTAAAATAGTGAATTGATTGTTTGAGTTTGGTATACTTATAATTTTATTTTTATTATTTAATTATTCTTTTCAGGACTTCTTTTTAGAATTTTCGCGCCACAGTCCTTGTATATTATCGAGGTCGATGCTACAAATAGTTTACTTACCATCAGTTAATCGTGTATTCGGAATGCAAAAATTCACAGACGTTTTACGAGATGCAGCGAGAAATTTTATTGCACCTCCTGCCTTAATGCCGAAAAGCACTTTACTTCAAAATCATCAAGCGAAGGAGTGCGTCGATGGCTTTTTTAATCATTGTACTAATTTGTTTGGTACTTTGCTACAGTTAAGTGGACATAATAGAGCAAGGCAGAGGGATAAATTGGCACATTTGTTAGATGATTTCGCTACACTTCAGGACGAGGTTTGAAAATATGATAAAAATATTTAACAATATAAATTTGTAAATACTTCGAATCTATTAGCAATGAAAATTTATTGTTTTAGGCTGAAAGAGTGGATGGATACATGCATGCGTTGTCCTTGAAAAGTGATGCACCAAGACCGCATTTGGCTTATTTTGGAACCTGGATTTTATATCACACGTTGAGAGTCATGGTCATGTATTTGTTAAGTGGTTTCGAACTTGAACTTTATTCCGTTCATGAATACCACTACATATTTTGGTATCTCTATGAATTTTTATACGGCTGGCTCGTCTCAGCAATTACGAGAGCAGATTCATTTTTAATGGAACAGGATATTCATAATGATGCCCAAAAAGGCAGGGGAGGCAAGAAGAGTGCCAAGAGCAAAAAGAAGAAAGTGACACCTAGACCTTACAATTTAGAAATTCTAATGTATCAAGCAATGCAAAATATTTGTGGCGGATACTATAAGGTAATTTGATTATATTTTTTGCAAAAATATGCAATAGAATATATGTATGTAAAGAAAAATCTTTAAGTCATTTTTATCTCAAGGCATTGGTTGGTTTTCGGATGGATGAAAAAATTCCTCTTCCAGAGATGCAATTTGATTCTGAAAGAGTGAGGTACGAACACAGATTGTTACCATTCTCGTCGCTCCTCACACCACCACCAGTTCATTATCAGGAGTTTTTGGACATGACAAACGCACAAATACAGAAGAGTAAAAATGTAAGTATTTAAAATTACAATTTAGGTTTTATTCTACTTTTTTCACTACAACATTGATTAAATAGACAATTAAATAATTTTCTGTTATTAATTAAGATCATTCAGTCTGTTCAGGAATGTTTCACGAGTGAAAACCAGTACTTGGCCGGTTGTCGTCATTTCCATCAAGCGCGAAATATGCTGGAAAGAGCTTTAAGTCTTTATCCACCGAATTCGAACACAGTTAGCGAGGTAATTAATATTAGAAAAAACTTTCATTTTATTACCTTTTTAGAAAATTTTCGTGAATTAACTAATTAAAAATTTTTAATTTTATTTCAGATAAACGATTTATTGAAGGTAGCCAAGACAAATTTTATCGTTCTGAAATTGCTGGCGGGAGGACATAAAAAGGATTCTAAAGAGCCACCAGTCTTTGACTTTTCATGCCACCAGCACTTTCCTTTGATAAAACTCACATAAGCTCATAATTATGACTTATGATTTATTATAATTAAAGTGATAAATTATTTATTTTAGTTAACATTAAATTCAAAAGCAGTCGTTTTAATCAATGTACATTTATCATTCTCATGCTAACGTCTACACTGTACAGATCCTTAATTTTCCCAATTCACTCCATTTACCACGAATCTTCGCGTGATTTGGATGCGAATTTTTACCTTTTGAAACGACAATCTAACAGACCTTGAAGCTTTCTAGTAATTGCTGAATTGGCGCAGTATATGGATATTCGATTAAGATAAAAAGTAGGATATTTTAGACTTTAGATGCTAGGCTTTGTCATAAAATTAGCAACCAGTTATGCATACAAAAATTTTTAATTGTGCAATAACATAATTATAGCAGCTAGGTAAAAATTAAATGAATTTAGGTTGCATATGCATATTTTTCAAATAGGTACATACCCTTTACTAAATATCGCTAATGTATGTGTTGGTTTGGAAGATTGTTATAGATCAAGTAACTTGTACGATATGTAACAAGGAAGTAGATCCAGTGTGAAGAACTGCATTGTGCATTTTGTAGATATAGAATAAAGATACATGTATTTTGCAGAAATGTTCTGAGATTTCAAATTTTATATTTAAATTTTCAATTGTTTTAAATTTTTATGGTTACAGTTCACCACAGTTTACCATCAAGACAAGTCGAGATTTAGTTTTTTAAATATTTTTAAAGACGCGAAATGATATATCAGTTGTTGAAATAAAAAGTTGTATTAAAATTTTAATACAGTCATTTTTAATATAAATTAAAAAATGGTAGTTACGGATCACAAAGATGAGAGAATCAAAAAACCCTTTTTGGGCGGTTGGCGACATAAATTAAATGGCACTGAGTATTTAAATGCTGCATCACAAACTGGACCACCACCGAAAAAAATACCATGGTGCTGTATGTTGAGCAGGAAAGTACAATGCGTCGAAACGAAAAAGAATTTCTCTCAATCCACTCGTCATCGAGCGACACAAATGTGGCGGTATGTAAAAATTAAATAAAATTCAAATTTAATTAATTTAATTTCATGGTTTAATATTTTAATCTGCTGTTTAATATGTAGGAGTGATTGTTACATTCAGAATGGAACGGACACTTATTTGTCAACTCAAAAATATGAGAGTTACGAAGAAATGCAGTCAAGAATGAATATTGATGGGCACGCTCGAATTATTCAGAGATATTACAGAGCTTACCGAATTCGAAGGTTTATTAAAAAGTCTGCTGAGTTATACAGAAAGCTATTGGAAGATTGCAGACTTGAGGAGGAAGAAAAGAAGACCAAACTTGAGTAAGATTCTAATTTGATTTATTATTTGTTGTTATGAAAATTATAAGCTTCCACAAAAAACAAAAATAATTTCTTCTTTCAGGAAAAGGTATCAGGCCGAAATATTTCGCAAGATTTATCCCCAGAAGAGAATGGATTTCGACATGTTGTATAATTTAATCGACAATTGGAGACTCAACCAATCCATTCAGATTAAAAAACAGTTTTTCAAAGCTGCACAATCTTTAGCTGAATATTCGGTTTTGGAAACGACAACTTCAATGCTTAATAGTATTGATAAACTTAGGCAAATCGTCCAAGACTTTTATAGAACAAAAAAGGAAGTTAAATTTTTAACGATTCATTGTCAGCCTCTAAGATGGAAAGGATATAAAGGAAAATCTGTTGAGATGGTGACCCTGAAGATACAGAAAGCTCGAGAGTATAAAAGTCTCTATGACGATTTGAAAAATGATAATGTTACTCTTGAGGAAAGAATAGAAATACTGCAGAAGTTGAAGAATTTTCTGAAGAAGTATGATGGATATGCTGTTGAAGAATTGCATTATTTGGCGGATCAAGAATTAATTGTCTTGGATAGACGAATTAAAGGATTCGTTTTGGACAATTTGAGAAAAAGGATAATCAGTAGGATAATATTTCTTCTACATTTCATTCGGATTCTTGCGTTAAACTATTCTTTTTTATGGTAGATTATATGTGTTACTATCGCATTTTCTGCAGGTGCGTACTTACATTTCCTGAGAAAATCCAATTCGTACAGTTGTAAATGTTTGAGTGAAAACATGCTGGATCAGAGTTTCGAAGAATTGCGGGAACCTTTGGAGACGGAAACTTTATTGTGCAGAAGTTGCAAAAAGTTACTTCCGCATTACAAATTTTCAGTTCATGCAAGGATGAGGAAATTGCTTCAATGTAAAAGTGAGTTTCGCCCAATTTATTTTATGTCCACTTTTAAAAGTATGTACATAGAACGTTTTAAAAAACATGTATTTCTGTAGTCCTTTCTACATTCGAAAATTTTTTGATTTTAAAAATTTTTTGATTTTAAGGGCGTTGGACCCAAGTGTTAAGTTCAAAATTCCATTCTCCATTTTACTCAACGAAAATTATAGATAAATATTTTTTCGCTCTGTAGCGCTAATCTTTTTTCAAATATAAGACTGCATACAGAGCGAAAAAATATTTAATTTCGATACTTTTTGCATAAAACGAAGAATTCAAAATCTAACTTCAAAATCCAATATTTTCATTTACTTAAAAAATATTTGAATTAGATATTTTATCGCTCTGTACGCATAATTGTAGATAAAAATTGATTAATTCTACAGAGGGAAAAAATTCCAAATTTAATATTTGTTGAGTAAAATGAAGAAATCGAATTTTTAGATTAGAACTTGGCTCCAACACCCTTAATTATTATTTCTGTTGCGTAGGTTGTGCTTGGTTAAGTAAGAAGAATACACCTCATGTAAATTACGACCCATATTCATTTATGTTGAGAGAGATTCGTTCTGAAGAGCAGAGGATGAATTGCTTTTCAAGTTTAGCTTATGTCATGCAAGAAGCGGATATATATCACCTCATAAATCACACGTGGCATAGTCGCTCGATTGTCAGCGAAAACAACGATCTGTACATTTTGAGATTAATCCGTTTCGACATTAACGCCGAGTGGTCACCCTGGAATTGCATTCTGTTAACAGAGAACGAAGCTAAAACGCATTATCGTATAAAAAATGTAAAATCTCTTTACTCAAGAAGTTTACTTCAATCCATTTATGTGAATCACCAGAAGGCAAAATACGACTTTAAGTAAGTTTACTCTATCCAATTTATTCAGACTCTATTACTTCAGTTCCTCGGGTCAAAAATTGATCTTCAATTTATTTTCTGCAATCTAATTAAGCTGTCTGAATTTTTCATAAATGCAGTCCAAGATTAAAATATTATAAATTCATTTTTCAATTTATTTATATAGTTTAGGGTGTTTCGAATTTTTTTAAAGGGCACACCAAAGATTTTGGGCACACCTACAAATTGTTCTTTTTGTTGAAAAATTTTTTATTCCTCAATGCTCTGAACAAATCTTGCTCTTAAATTATCTTTATGCTTCAGCTCTGTTTTGAGTTGATGTGATTTACGAATGGTTTATAAACAATTCTTATTATTTGGGTAAAGAAACAATCTGAGGGTGGAGTAATAAAAATCTTAGTTTCGAAAGGAATGGCTCTGCAGTAGAATTCCAAGATAGTATCTCATAAGAACGTCGTTCGTATAAACTCGCGAATTGCACCTTTGGGTCTGGGTGGGTATAAAAGAGGGAATGTGTTTCGCATAAAGTGTGACTTCCGGATTCAAGTACGTCGCTTCCAATCTAGCTGTCACTCTTATTTCCCTTTAGCTCTAAAACCATAAAAGTCACAAAATCTGTTCTTTATCGTCAACAGTGAAATCACTTTTCTTTTTTATGTCAAGGGTATTTACAGTTTTAAGACTTCGTGATCTTCTTATCTAATGATCAATACTAAAAAAAATAAATAAAGATGCTCTGGAAATAGGTAGATAGCAACTTTACATCTTTTTTAGCTAAAGCTTCTTTTTCTTTTTCAGAAACTTGATTACAATCGAAGCTCAATTTAGGCAATCTGGAAGATATTATTTAATTCAAAATAATAAAGATTTCCAACCAGCTTGGACTGCAGAACGTTATGAAAATAGAATCAAGTAAATTATTTGCATCTTTTTATCAGAGATGATGTGTATTGAATAACTTTGTAGCTATTAAAATCAAAATTTAGTATTTTGTTTTCAATTTGAGATATAATTTTCTGACTGAAGTTTTACTTTTAGATTTAGTCAATATCTATTATCTGTAACTATATAACGATTATTTTTTTAATTTAAAGAAATGTATTGTTAACTGCAGATGGAAGATCTGAATATAAAAAGAATGAAAGAAAAGTCCACTAAATCGTGAGCTTGTGATCGACCAAGCGGGTTGCCTGTGGCAACGACGGATTTTAGGTTTAAGCTTTTGAACGTTGAAAGCTCTGTTCCTAGTGGCACGTATTAAAAGTGTTCTCGTTTCCGCCACACCTACGCAACACTAGTACTTCTTTTGCCTTTTCACACATATTTTTTGTTATAAAAAAAAGCAATGATTGAAATCCTTAATACGCCGTATTACATAAATAAAAAGCTCGTTACACGTCAGCATTGAATGTGAGTAAGCTCAAATAGAATATTGAAGCTTACGAATAATTGCCTTTGAAAATTCATTTTCCAAGCTTTCACCATAATGCTTTTTAAATTTTATTTGCCCGTATTAATAGACGTTAATTTATCCCACTTAAATTTAATCGAAACATTAATTACGAATTTAATTACAAATTTAATTAGATAGTAAATACTTTTTTCCTTGATTTTCTCATCTCAGTTAACATTTTTTCGCTCTGTATTTCTAGTGCTTAATTCATTAAGTATCCACTTTGAAAAAGGGAGAAAATGAACTTTCCAGCTTCATTTATTTTCAGATTTTTCCTAAATAAAATATTGCTGGCAATGTATTTTCCTGGAGGGTAATCTCTGTTAACAGAGTGGCACTGACGCGTGTCAAGCTAGAAATGCTTGAGTTGGGAGCTTTCAGGAGTTGGGAAATTATCATCTTTCATAATTATCCTACTGCTCTTGTATAAGTCCAGTGTCGTATAATATGCTTTCAGGTGAAGAGCTTCTAAAGCAGAAGAGTAGCTTATCTGTTAACGTGTGTTGCTTTGCACTTAAAACTAACTTACTATATAAGAAACTCCATGTGCTTGCATCAGATTTGGGAATAATTAATCTTACTTTCTTTTATAAGAAAATCCCTTTCAAATATTAATTAATTAATAAAATAAACTTGTAGTTTATAATTATTATTTTCATCTTCTCACGATAAATCTCGAATAATCTCTCTTTAATCTCTTTAATCTATTTTTTTCTTTTTTTTTTCAAGCTAATATAATAGAATAAACCGCACTTTATATAAAATTATTTATTATTAGAATTATTTATTATTATAATAAAACGAGATAAATTTCAGTGTGTTTAAAATTTTTAAAGTGCAGGTATAATCTTTATACATCTATATTATATATGTATATTCATGTGATCCTCTCGACAAGTCATTTCGTTGACTGCTCGTTGAACTTTTATATTTCCATTTTAAATTTAATATAATTTTATGTCTCTATAAATAGTTTATTACTTTTATTCGTTCTTATTTTTTATGCAGTGTGTTAAAAGTGATATTAGTGTCCTCAATAGGTAATTTTTTATCTGGTAAAATTTATAGGGGCCTAAAAATGATTATCCAGATTCGAGTGAATCAAAATTTCATCAGTTTATTCGCAAGAGCCACAATTTCAACTTGCATTATTTTTCTTCCGCTGGAAAATTGAATTTGAAATTCTCTAACAGATTGAAATCATCTGCAAAAGGTTTTCTCCATTGAATACTTTAAGCTCATATTTTGATGAAGTAAAAATGGTAGTGGTAGTGGAAATAGAGGATCGTGCAGAATCGAAGAAACCTTTCTTGGGTGGATGGAGGAATGTCGCTACGAGTCAGGAATATCATAATGCACGAACCCAAACTGACCCGAAGGATCTGGAATTTCCGAACAATCGGAAGGATATCGGAATAACCAAAAGCACGCAAACCATCGACGTTTTCAGCCACTGTATCGCTACATTTTGCGACAGAGCTACACAATTTTCTCATCTGCCAGACTTGCATGATAAATTTTTAAAGCCTAAGACTTTCCCCCAAATAAAAGAACCATCACGCAAAGAAGAGGAGAGTGCTCTTAAAATACAAAAATGTTACAGGTATTAGTAAAACTTTTCACATAAATTCATCAAGAAATTCTTTTCTTTTATAGTCTTCTATTTTTTTCTTCACTTATTAAATTTAACTTTACTTACTACAGGAAGTTTATTAGGAGCTTTTATTATTATTTAATTATAACATGAAACTCTACAAAGAGAAATTTATTAAATAACGCTTTAGCAAGAATCTTTAGGCTTCACAAAGAAGTTCAAGCTTGATGGAGTAGAAAATAAATGTCTCTAGAGTATAAAAATAAATGCCTTTTTAAATCTCTATTAATAATTAAGACTTCACATAAAACAACAATGTTTACGATCTTTTACACATTAATTGCAGATCTTATCGTCGGAAGATGATTACACGTCGAATAGCCAGATTGTTCCGTGCATTTCATCAGAAATCACCTCAATACAGAAATTCCATGGCATTCAAGATGCTTCGATCGGAATCTCCGCGAACAAAGTCGGATTTCGATATGGTGCACAACATGTTGGATCGCTGGAGAATTAGCGAGACAGAGCGTACGAATCGTGAGCTTTTCAGATCCTCGAAGTTAGTTGCTCAGGGTTTGATTCTCTCAAAGGAAGTGGAGTTTCTGCGAGCGATAGACATAGTTCGGACTAAAGTGAAGAGAAACATCCAGAAGAAAGAAGAGTTTGACTTCTTGAAAGAGTTGGAGAAGCCTGCAAGATGGAAGGGCTCTGATGGAAGGATAATTTATGTGCAGACTCTGCAAGTTCAAGAAGCTAAAGAATACAGGAAGTTGTATGAGTCCCTTGTGAAAGCAGAAGCTCCTTCGAGTATTGAAACTCGAATTGACTTACTACTTGCTCTGAAACGAATCACCAAAGAACATTCTTGTCAGGTTTCTCGAGATCTAGAGTACCTCATTGATCAAGAATTAGATTTGCTGTCGTTGCATGTCGACGTCCAGATGCTAGACCAACTGAGAAATCGATTGAAACTCGTTTTTCTTCGCCTAGTTCAAAGCTCTTTGCACGTTGCGGAATTTCGGGATGCCGCATCTTCTGCTGAGTCTATTTATGGTGCAACTAGAATTTGCAAGTCTTGCGGTATGTTCTAAACTTGTCCACTCTGAACAAAGAATTTTATTTCTATTCTATTCAATGCTAAAAGAATTTCCAGATTAAAATCTTCAACAGAGAAGTTTTATACATCATTCAACCAAATATAAGCTTCCAAATAATTAATCCGTTTTCCACATCTAATTTCAAGAATATAATGATATTTTTTTGCAGGTAGACTTCGTGACGTGGACCATTTTTCTCTGGATTATCGACAACGTATTACATTCTGTGATGACTGTATGTCTCTTCATAATGGGAGTAAGAGTTCAAGAACTGTTTACGGGCCGTTTGAGAAAATGTTACGAGACCTGAGACGTCGCGAGGCTCGAGTAAGAGCCTACACGAGTCTAGCTTTTATCGTCGACTTCAAGGTCATCTATCACCTGGTGAACGACATCTGGCACGGAAAGTCTGGAATCACAGAGTGTAACGATCTGGACAAATTGCAAGTGGTACGCTTCCGGCGGAACATCGAGTGGTCGCCTTGGAATTCTTTAGTTCTCACCAAGAATGAGGCTTTCATGCACGAAGCAGTCGTGAACTTGTTTGATATTTACGATTCAAGCCTCGTGCAAAAGTTTCATGGCAGGAATTTGCAAGCTCGTCTCTATTTCGAGTCAATTACTAAGTTGCAGAAACAGTGCTCTGCGCTGCTCTCGACAGGAAACCGTGAACCGGTACTACAGGAAACCTATCTACGTGACGATGCACCGAAACACCTCCAAGAAGACTTCAGAACTTAGCTGCATCTTCTTTATATTTGTTTTTCATACCCCATACTCTCTGCCTTTATTTACGGATCCTTGTTTCTTTTTAGTCAGGAAAGTGCTTCGTGCCTTAACTTTCAATAAGGGACGTCAAGTGCACTTTTTTCACGTTTGAATGTCCTCTGTTGTTTGCAAGTTTTGAGACTACAATTTTAATCAAATTTTAATCGACAGATTTCATAATTTAAAAGTATTTAATTAAAAAGATTTATCGGACAGATAGAAAAATTATATCATAGCCAAAAATATAAATAGAAACAATACAGCGCAGCCAGATATGCGAGAGAAGCCTACTAGTAGAAAAAATAGTATACGGTCAGACATGTCTGATCACACTCGCCAATATCTACTTAACGCTCCCACTGTAGCGCCGGTTAAGTAGAAATAGCATTGTATAGTCAGACGTACAGTTCTTTTTATATGCAGAGGCACCAATTAATTTTTGTCTCATTGTTTTTTATACAGACAAATATATTGCGACATTAAACAAGGCTTTATGAAAAAATCGTAAAGCCCAAATTCTAGTAAAACATTAATACTGTTAATTATACTGTTTTGTATATGTAGTTTTTATAGAAGTTTAATAAATGTTATTGTAAACTTTTTTTATGAGGCTTTAGAAGAAAATATGTTATTTTTAATTTGATATTCATAATAATTGTTGAAAATAATAACAATAAAATATATATACGCTTATTTAATCATTTTTAAGTAAAATTTGTTTATTAATACTCCAAATTTTGTAGAAAATTTTAATTAAAGTTATATTTTTTTTAAAGCATGTGTAATCTAAATGAATATACAAAATAATATGTGATTCATGAAGCAGTTTTTTACTTTCCAAATTTTCTCTAGATCTTATTGCAATTCTTTCATAAATTCTGATTCATATGGATTTCCCTAAGGTCTAACATATTGTAAAGTATTTAACAGAACTGTTAAAAGTTTTGAATATATAGTTCTAAGCTTAGTATTAAATCTGCTGTAACCGATTCCATAATTCTAGATGTTTAATATATGTGTTGACCTCTATGAATGTGTCCCAAAGGTAACGTTGAAAATAAAATTTCACCGTGAAAGCTTACGCGAACTTTAAATCTCGTGCAATTTAAAGAATCCTCGTGTGGTGCTCGATCGATGGAATTCTAATGAGAACAGGCATAAAGCGGGATGGCACCAGGCACTTTTCCGTTCTTCCCTTGTTTGAAAAAGAAACGAACTATTCCGAAAATGCAATTAAGCAAAGTGTGAGTAATAAATTAAAAGAAGAATATAAAAATGAGGATAATCAGATGTAAAGAGCAAGTCATAATCTTAATTGTAATACGATGATCTTTATGCTATACTAAACACATAATATAATTTTATCTTTATTTTTGAAAAGTGAAAAATACGAAGAGATGAAGTTTAATCTGCGATTTAAAGATTAAGACTTAGACAATTTCAAAAGTATCACTAAGTCTTTATCGAGTTTTGAGATTTTATAAGGTAATATCCAATAAGATAATCCGGACCTAATTTTTTTCTTTCCTGAATCTTATCAGCTTTCTTAAAGTTATTAAAAGGAAAAAATTACTCAAGCTTTGCATCGAAATGGACTTTTGCAACTTTGAAGTTTAAATTAAATGACTTTTTGGAACTCTGTGTATATGGTTGAAGCTATAAATAAAGTCGATTCTAACTGTGATATAGACAGGAATATATCAATGTCACGGACATTCCGCTTTAAATGCAAATGCTAAAAGTATACCGCTACTAGACTCATTGAAGTTGGTAAGAGAACTCAAGAAGTACTGTATCACTCTTTAGTTGTCAAATATTTAGTTGTCTATCTGAAACTTTCTTTTTTTCTGATATTTTCTAGCTTTGCATTTCTTATTATGAAACTAACGATTAGCATTCATTTTAATTTCATATAATTATATTATCATTACACATTGTGACATCAAAATCTTCTTTAGATTTCTGGTACTTTTATATTTCAGCGAGCTGGTGGAGAATGATGTTGCATCTCTTTAACTTTAGATTATGCAACCCGTACCAGGACAGTGAGTAGTTGGTGTTGGAGATAGTTGAACCGCGAAAGTTTCCATCGTCGAACTTTCGAATTATCTGAATTTCGGCCATTTTCAACCAAGTTCAATAATTCTGTAAATGTAGTCGGTTTCAACTTCTCAAGAAATATAGACAACCCTCGGGGAAGTCTTCTGCTTCGCTGAAATACCGGAAATACGTGTCCTCTGAAGATGAAATTAATAAGATCACGACTCCTGATTTAGAAGGAATGGTAAATGCATGTCTCAGTTTCAAATTACATTTTCATGCAAACACCACTAAGTTTGCTTAATTAGAAGTTTCGCATCATATTCTAATTATTACAAGTGAAATTATTACAATTATATTATGAACTATAATGTATAAATTGATCAAATTCTATTTTCAAATCAAATGTATCAATTTCAAACCCATGAATAATTATCGAAAATTTAAAATACATTGTCTGGCTACAACAATCCATTTCTACTTAAATATCTCACGAAGTCGCTGATAAGTAGAAAAGTACAGTATAGTCAGACATATACATTTTTTAATTTTTTTTATTTTTAGCTTCTGTTAGTTTAAATTTTGTATAAACTAGACAGAAAATGTTCACCAATTTTAATTAAGTGTTTTCAGAAAATGTACTAAGACTGATAACATTTTGAATTCCTCGCCAATGCGGGTTTTATCAATAATAAATTGGATGCGATATCGCATCGTCGGTAGATCGGCAAATTCCTCTTAAAATAAATGTTCGATATTCCCGTACTTGCGTAGTGTAAAACTGTTAATCAATCCTTTATTGTGGTTTAATAGGACTGTATGAGTGGTCTGCAACCAACATGCCAATAAATCGACGCGCAATCATAAATATTTAACTTGAAACCTATAATTCTGTTATTGTAGTTCCAAGTTTTATGAGAGTCAAGGGAATTTGATGGTATCGTCCAGGGACAATTTACTGATAGAATATTTCTTTATTTTATAACGTTATCAAATTGTTATTTTTTGAGTAATCAACTTATATGTCCCCGTGGAAAAAAATACTGCATTGTCAAACATCTATGTGAAAAAAAGCATTTTAAGCATTTTAAGTTTAATATGTACAATTATGCATATTTAAATAAATAAAGTTTAACATCCCAAGCATGAAATTGTAGTAGTTAAAGGCTAGTAATGATTGAATTGAAATATATATTTTTGGCAGTAAAGAGGTACGAAATTGTTCGTGAATAAAATCATGCGTATGGGGAATATAAATAATTAAGTTTGTTAGTGTGGAAACTCGCAACGATAATTTCAGTGCGATGCGGGTAGCGGGAGGGGGGAAAAGAGAGAATATGTCGTTTATAGCGATTAGTACAATTGCGCGTATACAAATCGACCATCAGTAGAATATTATCCTTTGGTGCACACTGTACGTATATCATGAATTGTAGTAATAATGCTTTAAGTATAGAGATCAATTACTGATCATGGGTGAATCGAAAATATGGGGAAGCAATTCATAACACGAGGGACATATAAATTTTGCACGTTATCCCAGACGCGTAATTAGGGATTGCTAAATCGTATTACTAATTAGGTTTGTCGCCCCCTAACTTGGTAACACGGTTGCTATAATTGATTCGAATTTGACTATAATCTAATACACGTAGTCCCGTTTAATCGATAACCGATCACGAAAGGTGAGAAGATAAAAGCCTAATAACGCTTATTATCACGCGCGGATGAATATAGCATAAAAAGTGTATTTGCAAATCAATGCAGCTATAAATCGCAGTTTCAGATGGATAACATTTTTCGTAATAATGTCAAGTGTCAATAGTTTTATGTGCCAGCTGAAATTAATTGATATGATACATAAAATTGTAGTTTGATTACGAGAGTCGACCAAATCAAAGTGGTTCAATTATTCATGCAAAACGCGTGTTGAAGTGAGGTTGAATAGAATTTAACAGAAAGTTAAGAGTGTCTGGACAAGGGAGGATCGAAGGTAGTTTCTTAGCTTGTTCCTTCGGGAACCTTCCACTTTATTAAACTTCTGAAAGTCCTAGATATTAATATTTTAATAGATTTCATTCCGGGGTATGATTTCATACAATTACTGGTGTTTCTACAGAGGTTTTAAATTCAAAATCTGAAATTCTGAAGTGTTGGAATGAAGTTTGAAAAGTGAGGGATTAATTACAGCTGCAATATCAAATACTTATTTATTCTTTTATATTGAAGTATATGTTTCTTTCAAATTCTGAGAGAAAAGAATGCAGTATTTTTAGTCGTCATGTAATAAGATTCAGATGAAGGAATCGTGATATCCAAGAAGGGGTTTATATAAAATCTCAGTAATTTGATTACATGATGGGGTGGTTGAATCTTTCTAGAGTGAAGAAGGTCGAGCACGACAATTTAATACTTCCGTAGCAAAATCAGCTCTGCAAGAGAAAGGTCGTCCTTGACTTCCCAGGTTTCCTTCCTTTTGGCCTGTCAGAGTTTAAGTAGCAGGGAGTGACGAGATATAAAAGAAAGTAACAATCTATATAAATCGATCCTTTATAGAAAGGGAGAAGCTACTTACCTTAGATAGCAGGATGACAACAATTCCTTTATGAAAAATTACCTCCTAAATAGAAAATCAGAATAAAACATCTTTTTCAACTTCTCTTTTTTGAAAACTCTTTTACGATAGAAAACTAGAGTCTATAGTTTCTTCCATGAATAATGAATAATGATGAGCGTTGAATAATGATGGGTTTTTTAAAAATAAACTTTTTCAATGTATTGAAAATATTTTTAAAAAATTCATAATGCGAAACCCATAAAACATTTATGAATAAAAATAATTTAGTGCTTTTTTTTTACGTTTTCAGTGAAAGCCATTACGGTGCGATTCTAATGAGCAAAAAGTTCACTTCTGCCTAACAACGCACATACTTTATTTCCTCGTTAACTGAATTATATCGCACAGCTTTTATGAGTAGTAAAACGTACTCTGTCATGAATAAAGAGCAGTTAAGAAAGTACATACTTAACTCATCAGAGGTTACTTTTACTTTTGATTATATAATCCATGTCATTTATCATTATGAATATTAAAATTTATGTTAAATTTATACTCAAGTTTGATGAAATAATTGTAGTTATTTATACATACAGATGAATATGCAACTTCAGCAGCATAAATACGCTGGAATTTTTAATTAGAAAATTCAATGAATTACACAACAAGAATTTTACGAGTAGATTATTAAGACAAAATATTAAGATAGAGGAATGAGTCAGCCAGAAATTTGAATGCAAAGAGCGTGAAAACTGTGGAACAGATTTAAGAGTAAAGGACATTTGTCTGTAAGTGAATTAAGAACGTCGAGCATATGAAGGAGACAAAAGAGCTGGTGGTAATAATTACTCTGAATGTTCCCCCATATTTTCATGAAGGTGTTGGTGGAAGGTTAAATTCGCCCTCTCACCATTTCAGCCTCAAAGTCGTATTCTCCTCATTTCCTTTTCTTCTCTAAGTCATTTCCAACCGTTCTTCTAAGGTCGGAAAATTCACGAATATAACATAATAGAAAATTAAGGGCTGAAATTCTTAGAGCCAAAAAAAGGTTTTCGTACCTGAAAAGAAATCATTTTCTTCATTACTTTTTTATATGTTTATATAATTTACATATGAATTGCGTGACCTAATTGACAATAAAAAAGAGAGTAATAATACTAATGAAGAAAGTAATGAGCCTAATCACTGTCGTAATTAGAACTGGTTCTATGTGCATTATTCGACTAAATGACATATATACCTTCGGGACATGATAGACCAAAATTCATACTGAATCTCATTACAATTTTGCTTACAATACCTCATATTTTCAGGCATAGGTTTAAAATAGAGACGAGGCTACCAGAAGATTTGATTAAGAAATGTATGTCTCATAAAAAAGTACATTTCAGGAAAAAACCATTAATTTTTTATGAGCTTTTTAAACTCGAGACTCGTCGATTATCGCCTTTTACTTTACTATGTCTGACTATAGATAGTTTGCTCTACTGGAAATCGTATTTAAGTTCGCGTTTCTTTCGGATAGTTTGTTTAAACTAACAGAAATATGACTAAAAATAATTTTAATGAAAGATATTTATAGAAAATAGTTTATATATGCATGAAATGAGTTATGTCTTCATTCTTGTATATTGATAGATAGAAATCTATCGATCAAACTCAAGTCAAGAGAATTTTTTTACCAAGGAAGAAAAGAAGTTTTTTTATGCGAAGACCTCTGACGTTGAAAACGCTTCCTGACTTTTTTCTGAACCTGAACTATGTGCGTTCTTGCGGAGGCTAACGTCGTTTTCAAGGATCCTCTGTGGTACGGAGAGAAAATTGAGTCTTGGTCGAGTCAAGAAGCCGAGTTTTCAGCATGTGCTTTCATAGAGCGAAGTAAATTGTCGTTATTTGATAATAAAACTTTGAAAATAATCAGTAATCAAATTTCCTGTCTAAGAAGCGAAAGAAGCTAATAACTCGATTTTTAAAAGACATCTATTTTCCACTGGATATATGTATAAGAAAAGACATATATGTAAATATATATACATGTGAATATTGTCATAATTAAATGTTTTACTATTACACTTCCATTTCGAAAGCATTTTAAAACAACTTTAAAACTTCAGTATAACGAGAATAATGTAACTAATTACTGAATTAAATTATAAATGAATGAACAATGGATACATTAAGATAATTGACTGAAATAGAACAAATATTTAGATTGCAGTAAATATTGAAAAGTGGAATTGGATTCCGGAGTTTATTGTATTGTAAATTGCGAAATAGAATAAAAAGCAGCACTTGGTTGGTCAGCCATCAAGCCTTTAAAAAGCTTTGTGCGGTGGTTTGCATCAAAATCGTTTCAGATGAAATTGCGTGGAAGCAAATGACTTGGCACGTTGCACACAGAACGATATAAAAACATTGAAGGAGGTAAAACCTACTTGCGGATCGTTTTATGGGCAAGGATCTGTTTGAGTGGTGATAATAATTCCCAGATCTAAGATACTAAAAGTTTTTGAAATTGAAAAACGATATCTCTGCTGAGAAATACTTTAGCCGAGAAAAAAAAATTATTTCTCTACAGCATCTCTAATAATGTTTAATTCTGTTCAAACATTTTTTACAGAAAATTCAGGACGAGTTTTCGTTGAGAGTAATCCCTTAAGCAATGTAATGTGCGCTGAAGGTTTATTCAAGTTTTTCTGCCTTCAGAACATGAGTAGCTTCTGGATCATTTTAATAAGGAAAATTCTCTGAACCTGCCTTATTATTCCAGATTCGTTAATGTTTGAAGCATAAAATCTACGGCATAAAATATAGAAGTAGATTTAAATCGATCTTTGAGGGAGTAAATTCGCTAAATTCAAGTTCTAGTTTGAAATTCGTACTTTGTGTCGTAAATTTGAAAACTAATCTTCTGGATTGAGTAGATATACAGGCTACCTTTAATCGAAGATGGTGAGCAATGGTTACTTGAATTCATCGCCTCATTGAACTTTGAGTTTATTTAGACACTTGGATATATTCAAATAAAGAACTTTTAACTGCAGACATATAATAATATAAATATAAACAATTTTTATGAGTCAAGAATTTTTTTGAATTTTTTTTTCGTTATAGCTTATACAAAAAATCATTGCAAAAAGCATTGCCTTGTAACTTTTTCATTAAAATGCAAAACCCAGTTCGTTTTTTATATAGATATTGTTACTTTTATCGGATTTCGTAAAATCCTGTAGGATTTGTTATCTTTGCAAATTAATCAACATTGTATTTGAATTTAGAATCGATATGATTTTATAAAGTAAAGAAAAAATTTCTCTTTCACTTATTTTAATATTCTAAAAAAACTCTAGACAACATTACAAAATTTCTTTATGTCAGAAAAGACAGAACGCTTCAGAATTTGGAACTTTTCTTTAAAATCTTCTTGAGCTTGTTACGTGCTTCGTTTCTTGAGAGCAAGTTCACGATTCTCGGTGACAGAACGTAACTATATTTCATGGCCTTATCACCTCTGGAAAGTTAGAGATTTTGATATTTCTTCTTCCTGTTTTTCTGAGGTATCAATCCAAAATGTCTCAAAAGCGTTTATCGAAGAGTGCATAAGAAAAATATTTGTCTCTGACTTTCCTAACATTTGCAAGGAAGGAATTTTCATTTATTTATAATTCGTGTCTCTTTATTTATAATTTAAATCTCATCTCCATATTTTTAACTATTTCTTGCATGACCTAGTAAAATTTGAATTTGCATAACTTCAAAAACGGTTCAAGTTCCTGAAGTAACGCTAACGTCATTCCTGGCTAAATTATGTCGAGAAATTACACTTTTTAATACTCTTGGATTTCGAGTGAGCTTTTATCATAAGCGCACAATTCACCTTCCCCTAATTTTCTTCAATTTTTTAAATCCCTCAATGCTGGAAAATATTGCCTATCTTTCTGTTTCTTTTTAAAAGAATTAACATAATATCTCTAGGATATTGAAGGACTTTATACCTATTATTCTTCAGGTCGTTTCATAGCGAATGAATGGGTACAGTGAGTGCTTGCTGATAGCACTTGACTAAAGTTGCGAATCGTTTTTGGCATTAAAACGTTTCAATGGAAACTCTCAGGAAAAAAAATTATAAGATAGAAGCAAATAAATCAGCGTTAAACCCGGGTAGCTTAAAAAATTCAGAGTACTGAGATGAGACAACTTATGAACCTTGCTTTCAATCTTCATCAGTAAGCTGATTCGACTGTTTTTTCATATTCGTTTTTGATACGAAGCTTTCAGACTTTCATTATGCGCACAAGTGTTTTATAATTTATGATGAGAGGTTTTTATCTCGGATTTTATAATTAATGTATCATCCGAGTTTACTTAAATATGTGTAAAATAAAAAGACATTAAGTGAGGATTAAAAGTTTTTAACTTGAAGACTTATTAGAATCATATTCTTTTATTTAGTTATTTGTATAGGTCAAAATTTCCTAGAATTAATCATAAATTATTTTATGAAGAAAGAAATGAAAAAGAAAGAAAGTTTCCATTCGGACACAAATATCCACAGGACTCTAACAATCTCACCCCAATTTTAAAGTAGAACACACAAGACGACGTTTACAGCGAGTAACTTTGTTCTGTCACGTCTTCTCCGATTTTCATTACATTAAAGTCTCGTTTTTCTAGTTTTAAAGTCTTCTACTTTCAACGAGATTTGCTGTTCCATATTAGCAATATTATCCTTTTCCAATTTTCTGTAATATTGTTTGGCTATTACAAAGTGAAATATGAGCTCAAAGAGAGAATCATATTGCTTTTCTTATTACTTCTGAAATATGTTTTTATTAAACTAAATATTGAGGTTCTGTGGTTTAAGAAATGAATGAAAAAGCATTCTTCTTTGATAATATTATATTTGCGTTAATATATTAATAACATTCAACATTTTTTAATTTTGTGTTGCGGTTTTATGATTGTAAAGGGAATTTAGTTCCTCCTCTTCCAGTAGGCGGACAGAGGAAACACGAGAATGTTAGAACGTTCTTGGAAATTTATTATACCCCGGAATTTGTAAAAGGTAGGGAAAAGTATTAAAAGCACAAAAAATATGTTCAATCCTTGGATTGTTTATTAAAAAAATGAAGAATTTCTTGATTTTTTCGATTTTCTCTTTCTTGTTAGGCTGTAACGATATTTCGAAGAACATTTGATTTTTCATAGTAAATATTCATTAAAAATAATGAATAATAATTAGTTGCAAGAGGAAAAAAAGAAAATTATTCAACTCAGGTCATTTGTGGCACTTGATGACCAAGAAATGAGGGCACACTCTTAATTGCTCTAATTTGCAGACTAAAAAACGCGCCAGAGTGGTTGGTCTCATTTAATGAATCTAGAAATTAAATGTTATTTCATTTCTTAAATATGTATTTTTTTGATTAGAGAAAAAGAAAGCTTCTGCATCTTAAAAAGGAGCAAGATTGGCCTGAAAGCTCACGTAGGCACTTTATTTTTATGCCAGTAACTCAATCTCTGACACGGTAACATTTGCAATTCGTAAGGAATTTGTTTAAGGAAAAAACTCCAAAGCGACTAATAAAATACTAATTATTGTCGAATTACCTATATTTAGAGTCAATGAACTCAATTTAAGAAATTGCTTAGCTCATCTCTATGTTCTTTAACAAAAGTGCACTTTTATTGAGTGAAGTTTTTAGAAGATGCTCTTGATATGAAGAGGAGCCAAAATTTAGAAACCCTTTCCTGTATATTGCATTGGCTCGAAACCACTCAGTGATTCGGACATGGTTAGTATATGAGTAGATGTAAGATATAAGGCAATCCATTATATTCTTCGTTGGATATTTTTCATACTCTACCACAGTGAAACAGGAAGAAATATTCTATATGAATAGTGCGTGTTCTTGAGAGATTCGAGATGGAAAATATAAGCGTAACAAATACTCTAGATTATGTTCAGAGAATATTAAAACAAAAATCCACATCAAGAATTTGTATATTTGAAATTTATATCATAAACTACCCTATAATATTTCAATAAAACTTGATAAAAGGAGAGAACTGAGCTGCATTGTTCTTCTGTCAAGAGTTTGTCAACTTCAAAAGAAAGGGGATTGAAAGTGTTACCACGTCTTCCTGCACTTTCATTCAGAAACTTTAATATTGAAGTAAATGGCACAGAAATCTTTTAAGACAGTCACTTCTGCTTCCACAGATTGGACAATTTCTGGAATTTAATCTACAACGAATCTCGAGCTTTTCATCAAGATCGATAGGACTTTCCTAAGAAGCATTCAATTCCTTTCAAAAGGTAGATTCAACGTCTACAAGTTCTCTTGATTGAGATTCTCTCCGTGGTGTTTGACGAACCAAATTGACTAGTTTTCTTCTATCTTGTAAATCTGGAACAGACGTTAAGAACTGAAACCACGAATTCCTTTCCCAGAATGGAAAGTAAGAATGAAATTTTATTGCGTGATAAATAAATTAAAACCTCAACAGTTTGATCAAATAAAATTGTACAATTGTAGTAGTTTTACTTTAATATCTAGTCCGTGATTGAAAGAATCCAGTGATACATTCACTTGACAAGATTTAATCAAGTGGACGAAAGCGATGAGTAGTAACTGTTGTTAACTGTAGTTGAGCCACGAGTTTAGTTTAGTTTACTTTCGAAACTATGACATTCTAGTACATTTATAGCACCACTCTATCCTTCTAATCCAAATCTCATTTTAGGCACTCCTGTAATCAATAAGTTAGTGAATTTAGTGGAGTTTGACACAAATTCAAGCCATAAAAGCTACTTAAAACATTAATACCTTAATCTTAAAACTTAGGGAATTTATAGAAGATTATAAAGACAATACATAATACAAGTACATATAATATAACTATTTCTTAAAATACAAACAACCAACATTAATTTTTTATGCAGACTTTACATATATAGATAAATAAAAGAGAAACTTTTTATAAAGTAGCTCAAAACGTTCTTCTGAAGTGTAGCAAACTTTTAAAGTATAATTTACTCTAAAGGAAACTCTTCGGCATCTGAATTCAAGCAGAATACGTTAATTTCGATAAACTTTCGTCACCGTCAGGGCGCGAATAAATTTTAAAAGTAACTTTCTATGCCTCCCGTAACATCTCCTTAGTCTCAAACTACTAAGCTGCAAGTTTTAGGATATGTTGAGTTAGCATTACTTGTATACCTATATCTCTTACTACTTGATATTCCGTATTTTGACGAGGTTCCAGTGTGAATGCTCAGAATGTGCAGAAGGGAAAACCTTCCGTCCTCGAAATGTCATCTGTAGAGGAGTCGTTTTCACAATGCAACATAGCTTTGGACTTTCTGTAGTTTCACAGTAAACTGAGAACGCAGATGCCTTTACACGAGAGTGTCAAACTTCTCGAAATTGTCCAAAACCAAAGTTCATTCCAGACTATCACTATCATTTATCTAACTGTCAGTTCTAGACATTGATATTTAAATATTGAATCTCATGCATACAATTAATATGCATATAAAATGTAGCATAAATTCAATAATTCTTAATTTGATGACTCTATAGAAAGCCAACTTAGAGTTCCTTGTGATCGAATGAGAGGCTCTTCAAGTGTTTTGGTCGAACAATATGGAATATATACAAGGAAACTTTGCATTTATGCCTGCATCGTCTCAATAGCGAAGTTAGAGTTTGTGGCATAGTGGCCATAGTGATGCAATCTACTCATGCACGAGCAGAAGTAGAAGTTTCAATGGGTATGTCCCCGAATGCCGAAAAGAGATGAGGAGGAAAATGGCGGTCTAAAAAGTTTGCTCACTTCGGCCCATTCGTCTAGTCGGATGTATCTTTTCAGAGACATGGTATGTGTTTTCAGAACTCGTTTCCTCTCAATCAGCTACTTTGTGAGCCACCTGCCAGCATCCTTCGTCCCTTCGATTCGCCATCAGATCCCTCCGCAGCCTTATACGCCTACTTCTTCTCATTTCATTCGACCCGGAATATCCACCCCAGCATATTCTGTTCTACTTTAGCATCCTTTCTATCCCTGTACCATTTCTCATACAGAACTAGTATTCCGATCACATCCTGGCATCTATCTTGAATTTTATGGACACAAGAAGCAACCGCTGCGATCCAAATATTTATGTGTGCATATATCTTTTGAATTTAGGTGTACATTTATATTTATTATATTATAATCATATTTATTGCGTTAGAATTTTGTGTTAAATATCTTGCATCTATTTTATAGATATTGAGTACAGCTAGACTAGAGAATCTCAATTCTAGTTTATAATGAATATCTAATTCACGAAGCACATCTATTTTCGAATCCAGCAACTTGCATGATTGTCAAGTTCCATCTAACCATTTCCTCATACATGATTACCCTCTCAAACCGCAGGAAATTCACAACTTATGCATGTAATCTCGCTTCTCATGCTCAAGACAATAGTTTACTATTACCTGGCAATCGCTTCATTCGGAAGGTACTTTCTAGCCATGAAATTCTAGTGCTACACTATTATTCCTTCAATGATAAAGGACGCTACATAACAGAGTGAAGCTCTAAAGCAATATGCATTCCTCCTAAGCTATACACTTTCAACTTGAACATAGTTTTGGTTGCAGAAAGGTAAACTAATGCCCGAAAGGCGAAGCTTCGTTAGTTAATAATGTAAATACAAGTTACGAGAGAGAAAAGTCCTCAAATGAAGGAAACTTTATAGACTCACAGAAACTTTTTGTTACACGAGACGAACTAAGAGTTCTGATCCGTTAGCTGGGTGCTTCTTTTTAAAAATTTAGCATCCGCTATTGTCGCTGGTATTCGTATAATGAAATAGGAACGTTCATGCAAAGAATTTTTAATTAATGACTCTAACATTAATTCATTTTCTTAGAAAGGTATTTGCATTAAGTCTTAATTAAAAATTTTTTCACAAATTGTTAGAACATCTTCATTTTTCTCTTTTGGGTAAAGAAAGTAGAACATTTCAAGAAAAATAGCAAATAAATTTTTAAGAAACGACCGTCTGTTTCTTAGCAGCGAAACTGCAATTACGGTTGTAAAAAGTTGTTTGTATGGCTCGTGGCGTATTGGGCATTACGCGGATAAATAGACCTTAGTCACGGAAGCTGTATTTTTAAACTTAAAGAGCGATATTACTCTCGAAATGCAATTTCTTTAAAAACAAACGTTAAAAACAATGTTCTTCACAGCGTTGCAAATAAATGAAAATTGAGATAGAAAGTGAATTGAATCAATGCAATTTTTCTCCAGTCTAGAGTTTGAAAGCCTTGATGGAAGCATTACTGAGTTTTTAGTTATTCTTGATTATAGCTAGATTCAATATCGATGAAGTTTTGAGGGCACGGCGGCTATCTCGATGTTTTCCTTTTTTTGCTATAAATTTAGCACCGTCGTTTGCAGCGGGAAGGGATGCCAGGTACTTTGGAATAATATAGCAGTCTCTGCAGTGGAACGACTGGCCAGATTTAATTTTAGTTTTTATATTGGGACGAGGCGTGTGGAATTCAAATGAAGTCGATATATACCATTACTCGATCCTCACAGTCTGGATTCCTTCTTTTCTCTATCCAGTTGGTGTGCATGACCCTTTTCCCTTCTTCTCCGTTTTCACTCGATGCACCTAGACTCTCAAATATTCAAGTATTCCACTGTTTTTCCTACTAAATTATCACCTTTATTGCATCCATAATCACCAACAGAAACTCACTTCCAGATTTTAAAATTCCATTGAAAACTCGATTTATAAATAGAAGGGATTGTTGAAATAAAATAATAGAATAAAATAATAAAAATACACAAATTACGATATGTGAGAAGTAATTACTTCAAACTGTTTATTAATTATGTCACATTTTCAGTACAAGTACTGGTTATAAGAGTGAATTCACATTCTTCAACATTTTTAGCATTCGACAATACATTCCTTCAAGGCGAAAGTATTTTACAATTAGCACATGTTGAAGTTTAGATATAAACAACTATACAGTAATTTACAATAAGTCATAGATTCGTAGATGTGACAAATGCATAAGAGTTCGTTTGCACTACTATTGGTGATTGCATTTTTTATTATTGCATGAAAATTGTGCAGATGTGCACTAGGGTTTGTAAAAAAACATTTTTTCCTAGGCCTTATCCCTTAATCTATTAAAAATGGTAAAAGCTTCACGAAAAAGAGATAATTTCATTTTTTACTAAGGGGATGAAGTTTAGGGGATGAGACCTAGAAAATAAATATTTTTTAACGCGCAATATAATACATACACTTTGTTTATATTTACATTCTCCTGTAGTGCTTGGTACAAGAATTTAGTATATATGTATTGGATACAAATTTATAAACTCTAAACAAAGCAATTATAAACAAATTAATGAACTTTCATACCAGAGGAAAAGGGAAAGTAAAGGAAGGAAAGTATAGGAAGATATGTTTTATGAATGTTTTAGTTATGTTACAAGTTGCCAATTAATAGTCGATATTAAACTGAAATCGAACTTCGAGGAAGGCGTTATAGGAAAACACCAATTTACAGAACTATACAAAACGGGAAATCTCTTTTCCGTTTGCTTACGTAATTTAGTCGATAATTCCTATCCTATTGCGAGTTTCTGGCTATATATGTATAGCAATCCAAGGTTGAAAAATCAATATATACAGCAGTTCGAATTTTTCGACTCGACCTAGAAAACCTGAGCCAATCGCTTTTTCGGTCCGACCAACTCGTAAATTACGAAATAGCTGAAATTTCTTCGCCTCGGTGGCTTCTTTTCCATCTCACGTTTTTAACTGACCGAAAATAGAAAAAAAAATGAATAACATTTACTAGATAGAAACTGCATTCCCAATATAAGATTTTAAATTTATACGTAATTTGGTGATAGGAAAATGCAAACATTTTTCATCAAGTTTCTGAAATTTTAAAAAGCTCTTGATTTTAGTATAATTAGGGAAATGGAAGTCCATATATGATTTTCTATTTTATTAAAGCAGCGCAGAATTAAAATTATTTTTTTGCCGACCTAAAGCGATTGCTGAGAGTTGATACACTTTTAATTAGCTTTGGTTGCAAAAAACGTAACGATCTCTTTCGCGATCTCTTTCAATGTTCTAAAATGAATTTTTTTAAGGTAGCCCAAATTAAAAATGGAACATTTATTCAAAATTATAAACACAAGATCTGTATCAATCCATTTATATTAAATAATTTAGAACCTCAAAGAAAAATAATGCGGATTTCATTATTGAAAATAAACTAGCATTTATTAAAGAAGACAGTTTTAAAAAAGAAAGTATGTGATGAATGAAAGAAAACAATTAAAATGTTGATTTCAGTGAGCAAATATGTAGATTTGCATAATCGATAAATGGAATTTATTCGCGAGTTGAATAGGATATTACTGTACATTTCGATAGGAAACAGACCTCGAAGACAGTCGATTCCATTTAAATGCGTATTTTGTACTAGCCTGTGAGAAGAATACTTATATAGAAGAGGAAGAAGAAGAAGAGGGGAAATTGTGTTGATCCTGTTCTATGCAACCGAGGTCTTTTGTATGCAGTTTAAAGGTGGACGAGGGTAAACGATTATTTCAGAAGAATCAATTATATTATCTGATTCAACTTTCAATCGAATCCTTCAAGATACGAAATTGATGGCAGTTTATTACAAGTATCAATACTTTATTGCGTCAATTTTTAAATGATAGAATCAGTTAAAATTTCTCATCTTTATGCAAAATTAACGAAAATGAATAATTTTAATGAATAATTAATAATTTTTAATGAGTAATTTTAACACGTGCTATCGTTTAAAAATTATTGATTTAGGTCGTACAATAATTGGTATTTAATTACAACATTGACACAGAATACACTCAAACGTTTCATTCGCTTCGAAAAACTTATACTGTGTATTATGTTTTAACGTATGTTATATTATATTGTATTTTATATTAATAAGATAACAAGAAGGAACGTTTTATTTATTTACATATAAAAATATATATATTTATCATAATCGATTAATACTCTATATAGATCAAACATTATTTTATATTAATATTCGTCTTTTTGATACGTTTTCGCACATCACAAAGTCGTGGGTTATGCTTCAAATTTCGAATTCACGAGAAAACCTTTAATATAATTAAAAAGAAGGTTCCATTATTTTAAATTAAATATCTAAGATTCCGATAGAAATTTTTAACATACGACTTATTATAGGATTTCTTGTGATAGCGAAATTTTTATTTACGACTCGAATCTTTATTTTGAATTTGGATTAATCATATTATCGCACTCACTGCAGGCATTAGAATTTCTTGAATCTAGAAAATATTAGTACAAAAGTTTTAATCAAGAATTTTCATTCTTATTTGAGAAATTAGTTATTTTTTTTAAAGTAGTTTGTAAAACAGGAAAAATTATTAAGAAATAAAATCTTGAACATTCACTTTAATGAATATTTCAATATGAGCCTAGGTTTTTATGGAAATAACCAATATTTATGAGTACAAGGATTAGCTGAGAGCTTCGACTTTTATATCATACGACGAATCTGTCACTGAAGCTAAAAGTGAATTCAACTATCCATCCATCGATATCAATTCGGGTTAAACGGAAATTTGAGAAAATGGAAACATTCGATGAATTTAAAAATGTTATACCAGTTAATTTATCATTCGTGGGTTTCACATTTAAAATTTTATCATTTTGTGACCTGGAAAACACATACTTTTAGACCACTCAATGTATAACAAATTTTTATTTTTTTCTGGTTTTATTGGTCAATAAAATATGAATTATACTCCAGCCAATAAAAGGAGATAGTGAATATAACTGTTGTGGATGAAAAGTGAATAAAAATTGAAAAATGCAACATGTAGTTAAAATTTTGTACGTACCAATGGTATAATGTATTTTCAAGCGAAATAAGGTAATTAGATTTTTATTATGAAGGTCTCTGAATATCTCTGTAGGTTTTGAGTAGGTAGTCAATCAGCGATGTTAAAAGAACTTATTTTTGTAAAGCCTTTTTGCTTCTGAGCACATAATCCTGCTTAGCCGTCTCGTAGGATGCAGTCTAGATGGGTTTGAAAATGAATTACCGGATAAGCATAATCGATGTTCAAGTACGTTCCGTTCCGGGTAAAGTAATCTCATCTGGCGTGCATTCACACGCGTGTACCTATACTAGAATGACCCGATTTCAATAAAGGATCATTCCTCCCCTCGCTTCTCTGCAACAAATAATGTAATTTTTAAATTAATTTCAATATCGCTCTCTGTTTGTCAACATTTTGAAAAAGTAATATTTTTAAATATAGAAACTGACTAATATTATTGATACTCGACATTTGTTTAGTGTTACTCGAAGTTATCAAGTTAATATATGAAACATAATAGTTAGTGTAAAACTGGAGAAAGAAGGTTTATGGTATATATTATACACAAACACACAGGCGAAAGCAATCTTCTCTCATTGTGTACATTATAGAATGCATTTACAGTTGCAATGGAATAGCAGGTATATTGAAATTCGAACATCAATTTAATTTCGAAGTCCTCGTCGCTGTTATCTATATACAGCAAGCAAACCAAACACGAATCAAATCCGTAACTCGTATTCTACAAGTATCCGTTGGCATTACATCGTTTGTTACGTCGCTTGGGTGAGAATTGTGCAATGAAACGAAAATAAATTTCCATTGCGCGGCAGAAAAATACGGAAGTGCGGTTTCGCCTGGTATAATAGATATTTAAATTCTGCGGCTTGCAAAATATAGCCGCGGTGCCCGCAATGTCATCGAGTTTCGATATTATTTTATCTTCCGTATCGGAAATAGAAGGTGGATCGCTTGCGCGGACATCGGATCACACAGCCTGGGTTGTTTCAAATTCATCTCTCGACAAAAAGAAACAATCATAAAGTCTGATTTTAAAACTGCCTTTAGTTATTTTTTGTAAATATTGTATGTATACCTACTCGGAAGATAAATCCGAGGATAAATCAAATTAAATATCATATGTAGGGCGTAAAATCCATTACGCAGATATGCTAGTTAAAAATTTCCATTTATTTGATGGAAACAACTCAAATATCAAGTGATTTCAAAATTACGACTTCCTGAATAATGAAATTTGATATTGATGAATGGCTATGCAATGCTAGGGATGAATTTCTCTTTCCACAAATATTGCGTATAAAATCGAGTATCCATTGTGTTACAGACACGCCTGTCAATCATCAATATTATTAATTTCACAAGTAGAGACTTGAAACATCCAAGAAATTAATATTTTGCTTCACGAAATTGTAATAACTTTTATTTCAAAAAGCTTCATCTGTTAACTCTACAATATTTGAAATAAAAAAGAGAAGGAAAAAACATGTGACAGGAAATATTATCCTCTTTTTGATAAATAATCATTCATATTCAAGGCACAATAGCATCATTCATGTTGATTCTGTATTCCGTGGTTGCATGTTTGGATGACTTCCAAAAGCACGTGCAAAAAATTTTCTGCATTAATGGGGCTTTTGCACATGTCTTTTTCAGGCTCACGAGTATTGTGGAACGATATTCATAAAAAAATGTAATTAATTATTTCGAGTCTTCACATCACGAATAAAAGAATTGCTTTAATTAAACGTCATATTAGATTTGATAGAATTCGTCTGCAGTAAATTCGAAACCTGAGTGGATTTAAATAGACTTTCCTCAGACACAGTAGAAAATGTCTGTAAGAGTCAGACATCGAATTAATATATAAAATAAAAATCTGGATAATTAGAATATAATTTTTCAAATTAAAAAGGTGTCTGAACACATCGTGCATTTTCTACTTAGGAAACTTAATAGTTTTTCACTAATGGCGCCAGTGAGCCCTTATTGTTAGTAGTAAAA
>CAJFCP010000075.1:1356213-1376181 GCA_904066005.1 Synergus itoensis | reverse complement strand
ATTAATATATAAAATAAAAATCTGGATAATTAGAATATAATTTTTCAAATTAAAAAGGTGTCTGAACACATCGTGCCTTTTCTACTTATGCAACTTAACAGTTTTTCACTAATAGCGCAAGTGAGCCCTTAGTAGTAAAACCATGTTGTTGTCAGCCATCTAATTTAAATAGACTTTCCCCAGACACAGTAGAAAAGGTCTGTAAGAGTCAGACATCGAACTAATATTTAAAATAAAAATCCGGATAATTAGAATATAATTTTGCACATTAAAAAACGTGTCTGAACACACTGTGCCTTTTCTACTTATGAAACTTAACACTTTTTCACTGATGGCGCCAGTGAGCCCTTATTGTTAGTAGTAAAACCACGTTATTGTCAGCCATCTAATTTAAATAGACTTTCCTCAGACACAGTAGAAAAGGTCCGTTAGAGTCAGACATCGAATTAATATATAAAATAAAAATCTGGATAATTAGAATATAATTTTGCACATTAAAAAAACGTGTCTGAACACACTGTGCCTTTTCTACTTATGAAACTTAACAGTTTTTCACTAATGACGCCAGTGAGCCCTTAGTAGTAAAATCATGCAGGGCCGCCGCAGCCCATTTTTTCCAATTATGAATTTACGATGGGGGGGTAGACCGAAATTTTTTTCTTTGCCTTTTCTTTATTTGAAAGAAAATGTTTTCCTTTGTACAACTTCGTTTTTGTACAACTTCGTTTTTGTACTTCCTTTGTACAAATTCGTTTAATAATGTTAAACAAAAATCATTATCTTTCCAGACAGTTTTTCATGTATGGAATTTCCATACATGAAAATTTCCATGTATGGATTTATCCATGGCATCCATACTGTCTGCGCCGCCCCTGGATTGAAATCATTCTTGACTTTTTAAACAAGAGATGATTTATGCAGTTTTAGTCGTTGTCCATTAAGCGGAACACGTTATGGAGGAACCGGTATTAAAATTTAACCCGGAATTAAAACCAATTGAAATTGAATTGAGTATTCAAAAAGGAGCACTTAAACACTTAATCAATGGATTAATTTTCACAAATATTTTCCTCGTCGCTATATTTAATGCACAATTTTGTTGCCGTTTTTATGCCTTCATTATTTCCCGATAACAGGAAATACCCACGAGTTTAAAATAAAACAATAACAAGCAATTCGATCTGTCCAAGTTGGAGAATTAAATTATTTCCAAGTATGATTTTAATAACGAATTTTATTATATTTTCGAAATATGAGCGTTATAAGTTATATAAAGTTATAATTCGATTATTTCCCTATACTCTTAAAAATTTATTTTCAATATAAATAAATTTTAAATAGATGAAGGAAATTCAGAAAAAGAAGTCTTTCAAGTTTCCGATTGAACTTGGAAAAGAGCGATTTTATATAGCAAATAGGGGCCAAAAAAAAGATTCGAAAGTGAAGAGCAAACTTCAGTTAATTTTACCAAATATTTATATGCTTTACAAATTGAATAAATTGGTGATATTTAGAGAAAAGAAAAATTTATTTTCGGGCAGGCCACTCACAAGTGGGACCATTTTTTCTGTCATAAAATATTTGCTTTCTCTCTTTGTGCCTATTAAAATTGAAAATCGTAATTTAAAGACGCATTAATGTATCGTATAAAAGATGCGCATGCATTTAGAGTCGAGAGAATTGTTTATTCAGTCTTCTACGTTGTTTATTCTGGAATAAATTTAACTTTATTCCATCGGATAGTGATCGGATTTCATTTTACGATTCGTGACGAATTCGAATTCGCGAGAGATTCTCGCGGCTAGAAATCTCACAGCAATGTTTTGCATTGAAGGATGGACGGATGTAGTGTCACGAGGCTCACTCTGTGATGTATGGTAGCTGATAATGAAAGCATACACGAGATATGGTACTATGGAGTGTAACTATACACTATAAGCTATAGTTTCCGTTATGGTACACCGTATGCTCCGGCCTCGTAGAAATTATCTTCACAATGGGGTGTATTCCGCTCGCTAAGATAAAACCGTGAATTATTAGTTAGCTCTAATTTATGCTATTTCGCAGCGACTCATATCATTCTCTCTTCATAGATCCACGTTAATATGACCACACATCATATTTCGAATTCGGAAATAATTTAGTAAAGTATTCTCAATTTTCCCAAAGCTATTCCCATAAAATAAAATAAAATGTTAAAATTAAATTAATATGTTAAAATGAAATGAATATGTTCAAATGAATTTATAATAAAATAAAATATGGACAGCTATCAACGTGATTTAAAAAACTTGTTACGGAAATATATAGTTGCAAAATGGAAGTGTCGAATTTCAATTTTAATCCAGGGTTGTTGCTCGATTTCGTCTCGTCGCAAGCAGATGGTTTTTGACCTTTTTTTTTGCGTAGAGGATTCACGTTAGTCCGGAAACTTTCTGCAAGCTTCTTATAAGTCGATGGGCTTTCGAGCGCTCGTCTGAAAACTCATCTGAAACTCGGATTAGAAGGCTGAATAAAAAACTTGGTTGGAAAAGGTTGTAACTATAGTAACTATAGGTTGTAACTATAGTAACTATAGCGAGAAGGATTTTCCGCGGTTCGCAAGCTACATTATCGAGAGGAGAGAAGTTCAGAGGAAGAGGTTTCAGACGATTTAATCACCCGAATAATTATGAAAATTAATGAACTTTGGTTGAAGGCGTGATAATGACAAGCATCGATTTGTCGTACAAATTTAATTCCTGTAGTAATTGTTAGATCAATCATCCTCAGATTTTACCATTGATTATGGCTTCTGCTGGAATTTTATATTTTGAATACAGAAACATAATATATAACAATACATATATTTATATATATTATATATTTCTGAAATACATAATAATAATGCATAATGAGAAAAATTGAGACAAATTGAAGATGTGTCAACTTGAGGCAATCAAATATGATATTTTGATGAGAAAACGTCAATAAAGTGTCAATTCCAGTTTCGCATTCCATATTGATATTGATTACCTTAGAATTGTCATCTGGCGAAAACGTAGCTTACGGTCAGGTGAATCAGCCAGAGATTGAGGACGGATCTCGAAACTCCGCTCCCATCATGTACTGCCGCTGGCAGTTCTCCTGCAACATGAAAAGGCAAGACCACGCGTTACTGTCACGTACACTTTTATCCAATCTGTTAGCACACACATATGTACATTTCTAGCTTCAGATCTCAACTTGAACAATAATCATTGTGTGCACTAACATTAGACTTGGCGAGAAACAAAAATAAAAATAAAAAATGCTTTCTTTCAGCTTTCAACCTAGAGAAAAATGTACCGCTTTCAGATCCTGACACCTTGAATCCAGCAGGTTATATATATTTTAAAATATAATTTCCTACAAAGAACTCTTCTATTCTTCTATTATTTCTTTCTTTTCGAGTAGAATCCTTTCAGGACGATTTGTACTCTTACAATCATTAAGAATATTTTTTTTATAGTTCAGTTTTAACTGGGAGAAATTTTAGATGGAGAAATGTTTTTATAGTAAATCTTTGAGTTGAAGTTAAGAAAAATCACTCCTGGTTTTAAAAAAGTAGTAGGAGGAGCAAGGATTCGAGTCGCAAGTAGATCTGGCGATCATCACTTTCCAAGCTGTTCCTTTTGCTTTTGTGGTAAAACTCGGTTAGAAATTGTAGGTTTGGCCAGCTTCCAAGATCGATGTGGAATTTGTCAATTCATCCTCGCTTCTTCCTGGTTTCTCAGAGCACTCGTTTTTTTTGCTCAAAAAATCTTAAAGTCCTGAAATCTGAAATATCCCGTCCTAAGCCGGACATTTCTTTTACCTGGACAAGCTCGAGCGAAAAAGCAAGACATTTTTCAAGGGAAAGTAGATAGCTACTTCCCGTAAACTCTAAGTAACTTAAACTTATTTTTATAGTTTATATAAAAGAATTTTCAGTTAGTTTTTAATCAATTTTTGTATTAAATTTATTTTCAGGCTTTACTTTGTTGTTAATACTGCGTAATCATGGTTTTTACTATGTGTGCGGGTATTGGGAAATGTTAATGAGTTCAAGAATTGTATTACAATGCGTAGTATTTAATATATTCATAAAGCGTTACAAATACGTATGTAAACTCTTGTTGTTGTGCATACATTTAATCGAATTTTACGCTATGAATATTTAAAGTTTCATCTATCTGCGCGAATTTCTCGTCTCGCTCTGCAATACTAATTAAATTAATAAACTATCCGTTCGAATTTTGAAAAAATAGAACACTTCGTAAAAAATGTAACAGAACTCTGCTAATTTCCTTTGGCTCTAAACGAGAGATATAGAGTTTAATCAATAATTCATAAAAAGCCATTATGAACCGCAATTTCGCAAGAATGGATACTAAAAATGTTAGCACTGAATAGCAATCTTGAAGATTACCAAAATTCATGCATAGAGGATAATAGCCATAGGCACTAAGCTCCTCATTTCCGTGAGACTTGCAGAGAAGAAACCCCAAATTATCGGGGAGGTAGGCACCTAAATCTGGAATAACGATCATGTGAAGTGTGCGAAACCTGGGCTAATAGTTTTAATAACATTTGAACGAGAGATGAGAATGCACATTATGGTTCTTCATTTATCAGCTAAATTGCTAAATAAATAAATATTTGCAGCTGAAATTTTTTATCACTATGACTTTACATGAAAATTTCATATTTTTTCTGTTTGATTATACCATTTTTTTTGGTAATATGGTCTTCTTTCTGCCAAAACGAAACTGCAAGACGAGAAAGCATTAGCGCGCCAGTTATGGCAAGGAATGTCACGTCGAAACTACAATAAAGCTTACAAATGGCCGAAAAAAACTGGCGGGAAGGGTGATAACGGTTCTCGGGGTCGCAACTCGTTTCAACGAGGTTCGTCCTCATTTTCATCCACCGTCACATTACGTGGCCAAGCCACGCTTTCATCGTGCGTCGAATATGTATACCCGGAGATCACGAGTTGGGTCAGGAGGGAAAGAGAGAAACAGAGATAAAACGGGATAAAACGAGAAGAGTTCAGCAGCTTTGTTGAAAGGAAGACATGTATTCTAATTTACGTTATCACACCTTCCTTGCATTGCGAGTGTACCTTTTAACGAGAAAAAAAAAAAAAAAAAAAAAAAAAACATTTTCATGCTTTAGTCCAATTAAGCGGAAACTGGATATTAAAAAGTTAACTGTGATAAAGTTAGATACTTTCTAGTGGAATTCAAATACCTTAACTATGTCCGGAATAAACAAACTGGACGCATTTATCAAATTAAGTCGCTTTATCTTCACTCGAATTTTATTTTTCTCAACATTTTCTCCGAGAAAAGAATTTTAAGAAAACTTGCAATGGTAGAAAGCTAATCACAAACCCAGTGTTTGAATTGACCAAACCCAACCCAGTTGATCGGTTTTTCGTTCGAGTACAATCTGGAGAAGGCGAGGGAAAGAGAATGACCGAATAACGTCGAATCCGGCTCTGCAGTTTCTAAAATTTTCGGTCGATTCGTGGAAGCGTATTATCCGATAAGAAGAAGACTATATTTCGCCGCCTTATCCTTTTCCGTCGAAGATCCTTCTTCCATATATCAATTGGAAATGTGGCATCGTCTTATTTCGGGATGAAAAATGTTTTCATATACGAGGTCATATGTATGAAGTAGCCGCAAAATAACCACACCATTTCAATCTCGAAAATTGTTTTCATTATTGTATTATTTGAATTATTTCATTATTACTATTACTATCAATGTAATATCCATTACGCCATTTATTTATGCATGGTATAATCTGTTTATAGATTATATACGCTTCAAAAATCGTAGATTGCTCATTAAATGGTAATTTCACTAAAAGCTCATTCAAACACGAATTCAAACATGATAGACTTATTACCTTTCACGTTTAATATCAATTAATTTCATAGATAATTTGCGAATAATTAAATCATACTATGTAATGGTGGATTTGAAGCATGCTTACCATTTAGAACGTGAACTGCAACGGTTGTTTTAACTTTTTCAGGTACCACGCAACTGTAATTTCCAGCGTGCTTAGATGTAGCTTTTTCCACAACTATTGTACTAACAATCACTTGTATTTCTCTCCCATCTAAGATCTCCGTCGTTTTATTTTCACTGTGAACAAAAAGTTTCAGAGAAATATATATTCTCTAATCCAAAAATAATTGGGATGATGGGAGAAAGAATCAAGGGATGGGAAGTTCTTAAGATCAATTAGGACTGGCAGAAAAAACTAGCACTTTATCTGAAAAAACATGCATTTTTACCAAAATAGGAGAAATTTATATAGATATTTAAGAAATTTTGATAAGTTTTGACACAAGCCTATCAAAAATTAATCTTGCAAAATAAGATATTAACCTAATATCCTCCGTTAGGATTTCATCTCCCCTGGTCCATATGACAGTCTCATTATGTTGCTCAGGAACGTCTTTTGCTTCACATCTCAGTCTTAACGCGCTTCCTGCTTTTAGGTGTCTTTCTCCGGACTTTATTCTTCCGGAGTCGTCCATTATGGCTAGAATTGGAGCTGTAAGTAAAGTAAGAAAAACGTGCACTTAACTTTATCCTTCATCTAACACAAAGCGTTTTTCTACTAAATAGCGAATGGCATTTGACTATAATGATGCACCCATTTCATCTCGTATAAGCATTGAAAATGTCGGAGGAACAAAATCCTAAAGATCCCAAATCTTTTTTTTGTTATTAATTAATTTCTTTAGAGACTAAAAAAACCCGAATGTGAAAAAAAAACACCAAGAAGAAAACAAAATATCAAGTTTTCGGCTGGTACACATGGCGTATAAAATTTAATGCATAGTAATGAACGTATAATGAATGGGAATTAATTTCGACTCATAAAGGAAACATTATGAAAATTTAATTCAATATAGGGCAGGCAATATGTAAATCCAGATAGTTGAATTGATATTATGAGTTATGCACATATTAACGAAGGTGTAAATACTGAATAGGAAATAGAATATTAATATTTTATCTATGTTAGAAGAAGTTTGGGAATGTTAATATCAATTATTGAATAAACCTTCTTTTTTATTTTCGAGGTAACTTTTATTTTTTCGAGCATCGACCACAAGAGTTTAACATGACGTGTGACCCAGTATCTCACGTTAAATTTTATGCAAATTTAATTATATACTCAAGTACTCTTCAATAAAGTATTTATAATTAGGACATATTTGAATATTTGAAACATTTTAAAGCTAAGGACGACATTATTAATTGTATAAGGAAAGTTAATATTTTATTATGCAGAGCCAACTCGATTTAATTGAGTCTCTAAAACTCAGACACAATCGGAATACCTAATTTTAATTCATTTGCATAAGTTCCACAAATGGCAAAGGTTAACTATCTTGCAAGAGAAAGCGTAGTTGAAAAAGAATAAAATTATGTGTATTACTATTACATGTTTATTAAAAATAATTACATTATATGTACGTACTTTGTAATAATAAGTAATGTACGTAATTTGATAATAATAAGGAAAGAAAAATAGAACAGAATAGTCATCATACGTTACTTTAAGAAATCATTTAGTTCTTAAAATTGAAACTTTTTAAAAAGAAGCTTTGCAAATTAGAATGCAAATGCAGCGCTGGAAAGGAATAATAAAATAATAATCACAGGAATCCACTTTACTTAGACTTGGTTTCAATAGATCCTCTGAAAGCGTCGTAAATTTCAATCGCAATAGACCCAGTTTTATTTCACAGAACGAACTGCAATAGTAAAATAGTTGAAAAGTTTGTCTTCGCGAGAGACTTATTGGTTGATAGTAAAGAGAGAAAAGGTGTACAGTAAGTGAAACGTTGGAAAGACAAGAAGAATGAAAAAGTGCGAATACCAGAATGGAAAAGGTTCGAAGAAAGAATATGGTTCTTTTATGCGGTGCTTAGCTATCCAAGCTTGCAGATAAGAAAGAATTGCTTCTGTCAGAAGCTGAAATAAAGCACTTGTATATAAATAGCTAAAGACGAAAAGTGTTAGAAGATAACCATAAAAGCAACCATAAATCACAATATATCGTCTTTTTTTTAACAGATTAGGTCCTCTAGTTGATTTTAAAATATGTTCTGCCTCTTTAGATCGCTCTCGAGTATCAGTCAGTGTTGACAGGACTCTTAATATAAAAAAATTCAATTTACTTTTATCATAAAAAGATGACATCAGGAATCTTTCTTCCAATTAAAGTTTTGGTCTTCTTGTCTTTTAATAAAAATGATTTTGCGAGCTGATTAAATTAGATTAAACGTTTAAGAAGTTTAAGAAGATAAATTCGTTTAAGCGAATGAGAGAAGATCATGGGAAAGTGGTAACAAGAAATATAATTTGGAAAATAACTAAGTTTCCCCAACTTGTATCATCGTTACCTGTTCAAACGTCTCTTTGAGAAAAAAAGCTAACACTGTGACTTTCTTTTCACAGATATTTCTCTCGAAGGAGCTTATAAAAAAGATGGGATGAAAAAGATTAAGTTTGTACATATATAGGTGCACTTACACATTTTCTCTTTGTATCTTACTATACAAGAATTTGTATAAATCTTATTTCATTTTATCTTCTACCTAATGTAAAAAAACGATGCAAGGGTCTTGAAATGTTCTAGCTAGGTGGGATTATATTGTTAGAAGTTGAGATTACCTGCTAGAAGAAAGGTCGAGTTTTATTTTATGATTAGCATTAATTAGAAAAGCATAATTTGTTCATCATTTATCATAACGATGCATTGTAGACTTGTTAATTTAACAAAGACTTGAAATTTGATAAAAATTTATATAAAGTTAAGCGTGGATCTATAAATTGAGACGTATTTATATTTGTGACGTTAATACAGAATTGAGGGTGCGATCAATCAGAAAAGTCTTGAAGATTATGGTTGGCATGATAAATTGCTCTTTCTTGCGTGTTTGCTACATATCTCTCAAATAAGACTTGACATGACAGCTGCAGTATTCTCACATTTTTAATAAATTTAGTCGCATTTCATAATTTATTATACGTTTATTAGAAATTTTATTTTCTAAGCATTATATTTCAAGCTTCTTGGGAACATTATCAACAATGCAGAATTTTGAATCAAATTCAGTCAGAGAAGTCTTTTAGTGTATAAACAATTCAAAGACGTTTGTCAATTCATGAATCCCTATAGTACTTGAGCTCAATTTTCTTAAAACGTATTTCCTCTTACAGGTCTCCGCGACTGAATTCTAAAGTTGCTGAAACGGCTTTCAAAATAATCAGATTCTTCTTTGTGTCTCCTAATATCTCATTATACAATACAATTTAAGCATACAAACAAATAAATAATATAGCCTTCCTTACAATAGAACCATACTTTTACCCATGGGTAACTAAATAATTGCAATTATTTAGTTACTTGAATGACCGGGAGAAATGTTGTAAAACAAGGAATAAATCTGGAAATGAGCGGGATTTTCTTCCAAGATTTGAGTGGACACTCGGCATACCATAAATACGGAATTGCATAGAAAATGCTGCTCCATTTTCAAAAGTGAATCAACAATGGTTCTTATTCAGGTCAATAATTAATGTAAGCATCAATTTATGCTCTCTGGTGCATTATAATTCTAATTATAGAAAGCATATGTGGTGTTCCATTTCAATATTCCTCAACCACTAAACTTGCTGTTCTTGTGGCAAAGAAGGGCCAACCATGCATGAACGCATTGTAGATAAGAACAAAAGCGGCGGGCTTTGTGTGGCACAGTATTCCGACGCAGTGCGGAATTCCTGAGCATAGTGTGAAATTAGTATGGTACCAAAAAAGCTCGGGACTCAACATTACGGTATAGTTCGGCCTCAACGGCTGCTTCTGTGTTATCTATCATAATAAGGATAAAGAATAACACTTTTGCGAGGACGGAAATTTGATCTGTTTTTTCAGGGGTCTAAATAAGCTATGCTTCAGAGAAAAGTGTCCTTTACGTTAGCCAACGCACAGTATTTATTAAGATGAAGGTAAATAAAGGGATGTAATAAACGAGAGTGATATTCATTAGAGACTCTTCAGAAAATCAATTAATTTAATTCTATGTTTACTCTCTGGAAAAGCGTAGTAATGGACGCGAAATAATCACTGCAAAGTATTTCATTTGAACTTTGCATAGTCGCTCTGTCAGAAGTAACGACCGTTTACAGTCAGTGCATTTGCAGGGCAAGTAATTAACAGTACTCGCGAGGGGCTTGTTTTATTTGGGATGAAACGGACAGTTTTCTGATTTACTAACAAGATTAAAGGCTGCAGAAGTGTAAAGATGTTTGCAATTAAATGCGTTAGAATTCACATTGCGCAAGCGAGACTAACTGAACTTTAATTAGACAATTTTCTGTAAGAACTGAAATGGGAGAAATTGCTCTTTTACTAATATATTAATCTAAAATTATTTTCTGCTGTGTTGGCTGGAATTAATTGATGAAATGATATTATTGAATTAGAGAAAATTAGAAATAGAATGAAATAAAGAGGATCGTGGAATTAATTGAAGTTATATTGGCACGTGTACTGCAAATACCTCAAGTTATAATAACGAGAGGGCGTATTGAATGGACGTCAGAATTGGTCCATTAGTCTTACAGATAGAAAGCAGCCCCGATATCGAGAGAATTACATGTTTCATCGAATATCGACATAGTATTGGAAATCACAAGGTAGAACTTGTCTTCTGCTTTTCGCCACTCCCCAATCCAAGTATCGAAGTTCGAGTTATATCGAGACTCATCTTATCCAAAGTAGGTGGCAATGTGGAAGTATGGCCTGTCGAATACCCACGAGGGTGATTTAGAAAGATAGATGTTCCTAAATCCGTCTTTATCTCTATCAGAACGTTAATTTATTCCTTAAAGAATTTTCTTCTCATTTTCATTCATACCAGAGGCAATTTTTAAATTGTATTTAAAAGTGATTTAAAAGCGATTTAAAAACAATCTTTATAATTAATTCAGTCCGTAGCATTGCGTACTGAAATTAATTTATCCTGTGTACCATTTTTAAGTTACAATTAGCCTTTTTTAACATAAACAAAAATATAAACATTGATTGATATTGGAAGAAATTCAAAGGGACAAGATTACCAAACGTATCAGTTTACACCCAGAAAAAAATATCTTTGAATTAAATAAAATTTATTTGATTCAAAGAATTTTTTTTTGAATTAAAAAGAAAATTTCTTTGAATAAAATCAATTTTATTTAATTCAAAGATATTTTTTCTTTGGTCCTATATCAAATATACGTTTATTTGATTCAAACAAACTTTTTTCTGGGTGTATCAGTTTATATGTCCATTTCTCAATTTCAGCGAAATGGAACAATCCGTGAAGGAAATCTCATCATGGGGAAAATAGTATTGAAGGAATGAAAGTCACCTCCTTTACCTGTCGAGGGATTGGGGTATTGTGACGAAAATACCTATTGGTATAAACTTATAAGATACGCTCCATCCGAAAATAAGTTGACTTTCGAGAATTCTTTTTATCAGAAAATGTAATCCGGTTCCTGAAAAATTCAATTCAGAATTTAATTGCATCACAAAGTTTAATGACACGTCGAACATGTTCTTGATGAAATTTTAAGTAGAATTTGATAATGATATCAGATTCTTCAATTTGCATGGGTTCTAATAATATGAATTCAATAAGGGCTGAAGATATATTATATGCAAACGAGAAAGTGAAAAATGGAGAAAATTACTTTTGACATATAACATTATATATAGCATGACTACAACAACTTTGAAGTAAGGTGCTCATCTGGCTTGCCTCTAAATCCAACCCTGTCTTTACCTCGTCCGTTTTCCCAATCCCCTTACGCTGCCAACTCCGCGCAATAGAGACCCGCATTTCCTTCAGCTTTAAGAGCTCGTGGTCGGTAATCTGATCTGGTCCAAAGACCAGAACCAAATGGAACAAAAGCTGCCGTAAAGACTAAGTGGGGCAGAACAAACTAGACTATGGCTGACTTTGTTCGATTTCGAAAATGACTCGGTAGACTTCTATCTCCTTGATTACTTGTTAGTTCAAGTTATTAAAGAAGAAAAATTTTTCATCCATCTCGAAAATGAAAAGGCAAATTAGGGGCAAAGATCAACTTGTCAATATAAATTAACATTTTATCTCAAAAGTGAATGAAAACTAATGAAAATTTTACAACCCCCTAAAAATATACTAGAAAATTATTTAGTATGGGACAAATTAGCACAAAAATAGTGGGTTGTATAATCAAGCACAAAAAGGAGCCAAGGTGAAAAGATTCTATCGATGAAGAATTTTTTTGGGACTTTCAATTCGATCCCTACTGTTGAACCCTTGTCATCTACAGTTTTCAGACCTTTTACCCCATTAACTATTCTCAAAGGGTAGGGGTGTTAAAAATTCATATTAAAAGAATTTGGACAATACTCAGAAAAAGGTTTGTTTAAATTAAACAAAAAATTTGTTTGAATTATATAATTCAACGAAACAAGTTTCTTGCTTCAATTAACAAAACATTGATTTAATTAAAAAGAATTTTAATAATCTCAATTTCAATTTCTGAGTGAAGTGACCTGGAAAAGGGGTCGGAAAAGGCTTTAGTCAAATGTCTAGGGACAGTCATCAAATTTGATAAACATATATAAATAGAAATTGGCATAAATATTATAAATTGATAAACATCGTCTGAGAATCTCACCTGTGATAAGAAGGTTGATTTTTTTTACTAGAGGCTGGGGGTAAGTGGCTACTTGGCACTCATACAACCCCGAATCTCGTGGTAAGGCATATTGTATTTTCAATCTCCAATTCGTTGGATATCTATAAATTAAAAAAGAACAACCATATTAAAATATATTTTCAATTGAAAATCTTCTGATTGTATTTAATCGACAAATCTTCTTACCGAAAGGAAAGACTGACTCTTTCATCTAAACTATACACCATGCGACTGACAGTCAGGAGACGAATTACATCAGGACTGTGATATGACCATGTAACCTGTAACAATAATTAAAATGATAAAAATATAGATATGGTAGTTTTTCGTGCTAAAATAATATCTATTTACGTAATTAGATTAATTAAATACCCAGAAAATATTGCTTTTAAAAGTATCTTTCAAATTAAAAAATGAAAGGATATTAAGGATCCATTGCAATATTATTATGTAAAAATATCGGAAATTTAACAGCAGAGTGAATTTGAAAGAATAAGATAGTTCAATTTCCCACGGAAACAATTCCTAACAAGTTAGAAGTGATTTTCCTTGAAGAATATGTAATGGGATTTTAAAAAATAGAGAAAATGAAAATAACAGAGAAATTTTCAAATATTTTTGATTTATTTAATATAAGGATGTTTTGAAGACATATATGAAAATGGACTGAATATTGAAAATATGTGTGCAGTGTATAAAGGTATATTGAATTTAAGAAAAGACGCTTGAAAGCTTATTTCAGGATTATTGGATTAGAATGTATGTTTTCAATTTCATTCTCGTGAGATACACAAATAATAAATAATCGACTGTTCTTATATTGCAGGAGAAATGTTATCATGTCTCTGAAAATCCAAAGAACAGATGTACCAATATTTGATTGCTTCTTGAAAAGAAATTGATGGCTTTTACCCCTGTTTGATCTGAAGAGTTGTTTTCTGTTTCAGCGTCAAGCAATCAAGTGTTTAGATGAAGTAGAAGGCGAAGAGAAGGCAATATGTGGAATATTGGTTGATTTACTAAATCCCAATAATTGTTCCGTGTTCCAGCATGCAGCTAAATTAATTTTCTCAAATAGTTTTACCTCTACAGATTGATTTATTTGATTGATTTTTATCTAGAAGACGTATTCTTGTCCCAATTTAATTTAAGAAATAATTATTTCGACATAGAAACTACTCTGTAATTGTGCTTACCGTTTTATTGCCCAACATTCCAATCTTACAATCAAGCAATACAGTATTTCCAATTCTAGCAGTAACATTCTCTTCCTCCACTCCGTCTTCAAAATACGGCGTGTATTTTCCCAAGGGGCTGGGAATTTTCGGCTGAATGATTTTCCCACTAAGAATCAATTGATTCGCGTCGGGATGAATATTTACGACTCTCGAAGATTTTATTTCGTGAAAAGATCCACTCTTTCCGTTTAAAAATTCATTTTGCGATTTGCTTCCATGATTCTTTCGCGCCGATTGGTGCTCAATAGAATCTGGTCTCTTACCAAGATGTTTTTTTCCATCTTTGAAAACTTTTCTTCTTCCATCTTTCATTGCAGTTTCATTTTTTTCCAGAGAAGCCGGAACTTGGTATGGTACAGAAACTTGGTGAGATGCTGTTTTTAGATCGAGCGAAGCCTCTTCCTCTACAAGTGAATCCCCCGTAGACACTTGCTTGTCTTGGAAAGCAGTGGACGTAACTTCAGGTCTTCGATGACTTTGATCCTCAAACTTTTCTTCTTCGACTTGATTCCCAGTAAGAGTCCTCACCAAGGAATTTGGTTTCGAACTATCCGCCTCTCGAGAGGATTCCTCAAGATCGTTTTCAGAAACGACCGAAGACCCCCTAGCAACCTCGTAACTCGAAACACCGAGAATTTTCTCTAAGGAAGTTTCCAATAAATTTTCAGACACGGAAGGATTTTTCATCATCGATCCTGATTCTGTATTTTTTCTTAGGCTATCAGATAATCGAGGAAGATCCTCCTGAAAAGGGTCGCTCTCTTGAGTTCCGATTTCCATTCCTTGCGTCAAGTTGAAATCTCCATCCTTTTGAATCTCCTCTAATCGTCCTGCTAAATTGAACCCTGTTCCTTCCTCAAGTGCGGTGAATTCCCTGTAAACTGTCGACGATTCGTAGCCAATTTCGTCGGACATCCTTCTTGATGTTGCATTGATCGCCTTGTTTCCTATGTTGTTTTCAGTCGAGTGTCGATTCTCCTTCTCAGGATGATTGATTCTGAGCTTAGCGGCGCCGTTTCCCATCTCTGCGTCAGAAATAAGGTTCAAAGTAATATCAGTCGTTGAGAGAAAATTCGTTTCTGTACATTTGATTGAAAAATGCCGAAACGGCGCAGGCAAATATTGGATGTGTAAATTTATACCTTAGAAAAAGTCAAATATTTAGTTTTTTTAACGTACTGCAGGAAATATGAAAATCTAAATGAAAATATAATTTGAATTTGGAAGATGGTTTGATGTAGAAAAAACAAATAAACGTCGTGAAAAAAGAGTAATAAAGAATTTTATGACAGATATTTTTTTATAGAATGATAAATAACCCTGTGAATGTCGCGAGAAGCGAGATCAATGAAAAAATATAGCATTCGTGAATGTTTTGATGTTTTTTTCTTTATAGTGATGGCTTTAAATATTATGTCTTGTCGTTACGTGCTTATTCTACTTATTGAGATAATATCGTCAAGTGAAAAAGGTAGTTTATAGTCAGACATATCATCATCTTTTGTTAAATCTGAATTATGAATTGTGGAACTCATAAATTCCAAAAAGTAAAATAGGTTCACTTTTTACGAAATATTTTTAAATACTTTTTTTACAGAAACGGAATCTCAACATTATTTTTTGCTCATAAGTTCGAAAATTTGTTCCCAATGGCTAACTCAATAGTGCGCGCGATTTAATGTTAAAAGTTTTCTAATATGAGGTATTCACTTTTGTAAACAAGAGTATGCCTTCTGGCGTCGTGACTGATCGAGGACTTTTCAACCTATTTTCCAGCTGATAAAATGGAAATGTACCTTTCATCCTTCGACGTCTGGCAATAATTGTGAAAATTCTGAATTAATTTTAAGCTTATTTTCCAAAGCAAAAGTCGCTTTTAAAAGAAAAGTAAGATGAGAAAATGCAAAATATAAAAGAATCTTGGAGAACATTCTCTAAAAATCATCAAATGAAAGCTGTCCAATTTTACTGTCCTCAAGTATCTTGAGAGTCAATTTTCACTGAAACTTTGAAACGAGGAACTTTTTCTCAGCACGAAACATTTCATTTGTAGTATAACTCTCAAGAAAGTCTTCCACTTGAGAAGCTAGTTTAGACGAAATTGTCCATCAATTCTGATGTATCTCTTTATACGTTGTTTTATTAGTTACATGCTTATAGGAAAGAGAAGTTTGAAAGCTTTTATCTTGGACGTAAACTCTGAAAGTTAAGTGCCATCGCAAAGAGAAGCAGAACTGACATCAGAAAATAAAAAAAGTTTTTGCTACTTACATCTTACCATAAAATAACTTACTTTCAAAATTATATCATTAAAGTACTCAGAAAATGTTTGAAAATCCAGATAGATTTAAAATAAAATTTATCTGATTTCTAGAATTAAATTGCAGTAGAAAAATACAATAAAATATTTCATAAAATCGTATGGGTTTATTACAAACAGAAATTTAAAGCAGAAAACAAACTTTAAAACATTCTAGTTTCTCTGGAGTGCACTTAAAATTCACTTTTTAGAGAGTAGAGGCCACACACTAGCTAGCTTACAGAAGATTCGGTTCTTTAATATTTACTTTATAAGAAGTTACTGATTCTGAAAAGTTACTTCATAAAAAATCGAAATAAAAATTGTGGATCTCATAGTTTTGTCAAAAACTATAAAATTTTTTTTATAAAGTTTTTATTTTTTAAATATCTACTTTATAATGCTTTACTCGTTTCCAGAATGACTATTGTAATATAATAATCAAAAATTGAAGTAATCGAAATGCTTTCAACGGAACTTTAAGCTCGAATTATTTACTGTAAGACGATAAGAGCCTGGTGCGAAACAAATGAGAAAATATGAGAAACAGGAAGTCTGCAACACCTAAAGTAGTTCCAAAGTAGAAAATACTTGACTGGTTTCTAAAAATTTTACTACAACAAAATTACTATTTACTAGTGGAGCAAACTGAAAAATAGAATAAACTCTAAAATCATTTATATTTACATACTTTTTATATCCTCATCAATATATTTAAGCAAAATAATTTTCTCTGAGAAAAATTCAGAGAATCTCGAGTGAGATCTCTTCATGCTGATTATAATTCAGTATTCATTAGGATGTGAGTGAAAAAGCTAACCACAGAATGATCAGATTCGTGATATTCCTCCAATACTTTTGGAATGCGAGAGTATTGAACAAGGAAAGTCACGGATGAACCCCAATGGAATTTCGTTTTCGAATCAAAACTTGAGAGAATTTCTAGAATTTCCCACTAACCCCTAGAAACGGAATCAGACGAATTCCCCATCGAGCTATTCGTTCACCACAGTGCTTTGTAGTTCATAAAAGTGGAGAAAAAAAGTAAGGAGTCTGGAGAAGTATGTCGAAAGTGGTATACCACTATCGCAGTTCGCCCAGGGCAAAGTGGGTTGAAGTAATGATGCTTCTTACTTTTATGTGCGACACTTCTATTAGCAGTGTTGCTGCTGACTCTATCGACTGTCTCCAGCTATATTATATGGGGTGAATTCGATTAACGAGGATCTATAAAGGATGTCCAGTATACTACATAATCCCATGTAATAATACTGCTACTCATATTACGGATTACACACAAGGGAATTGCCTTGCGATATCGTAACTTTCCGGTCTTCAAAATTAATCATGGTCTCCAATAAATGATAACATTTTTATAGTTTATGAACCGTCATCTATTAATTTGAATTATAGATGTTAAGATCGTGCTCTAAAGTATAAAATCGGCTATTAATTAAAAATCGACAGAATATTGTATCTATGTTTGAATAAGCCAATTAGATTCGACATAATAGGTTTTATATAGTTTGACTTTTGTTCTGGATTTCTGCGAGTATATTTGCATATTCTAATATTTGCATGCGGAACACGATATCTGTTGCGAACTTGATACGAAAAAGTGTATATTTCTCATCCAACAGAATCCAGCATTCGTTCATCAATCCAGAAAAAAATTACTGTGTAATATCAGATCGGAAAGAATAAAAAAATTGCGTTACCTGCTGTTGCCGATAATATGAAAGATACAATGGCGATGACGCCCAGAGCCGAGGTCACTGAATGCATCTCCACACTCTGAAGACCTTATTTCAGCCTTCAGGAATCTTCTCCATTGCATTCATTCTCACCCTGAAATCAAAAATATTTACTCATTAATTATTAATATATTAAAGATTGATATGCATTTCAGAAACAGTAATTAAATGTCACTCTCCATTAATTAAGTCGACCCCAAGATCCATGAAAAACTTGTGTAGTAGTGTACTTGTTTCATCTCCTCGAGTTAAAATCAATAAAGCACTCTTGAAATCTACTCGAAATTGAAGTCAAGAGCTCCTATTATCGTTTTTTAATAAGATTTCTGTTGAGGATTACATCTTTTTAATGAAATAAAACGAAAAGGAAAATTTCCAATAGATTTTTCTACAAATTATGATGTGGATTTCTACAAATTCAGAATGTGGAGAGTTGAGATTCTTGAGAGTAAAGACTGGGGAAGATGTGCTTATCCCCTGAGATTGTTAGATCCGAGTACCTTTCGGTGAGCACTATTAATTAGAATAACTCGGAATACGTAAATTACACATGGGGATATGGAAACATGAAACATGGCTATCCTTGATATACCACTGGACTAAAACTTTCCAGTCGAACTCCTGTTAGTTCCAGTGACGTCTCTTAATTAATTCAATTTGATAAGGAAGTTAGACATCCGCTAGTTTATCTAAATATGTACATAGATAGACATGAGGACAGACCGAGGAAGGTCGAGACTCTGAAGGAAAACTCGAAGAACTTTGGTTAAAAAGAAACAAATACGAACAAGTCTGAAAAAATTTGGACAGAAATTTCAATATTTTTATTATGTATAATATCAAATGAAAGTTTATTTAAAATTGTAATAATAAATAAACGTTTATTCGATTAAGAGAGGATTTTAATTTCTTGCTTCCTCACTAATTGGAAACCAGGAAAGTAGTCGTCGAACGTGAAAGATTTCAACTTTCCTAAGGTCTCAGTTGGTACGTAAATGCAATTATTTTCTAATCTGCACAATGGAGTTTGTAAAAGGTTAATTAATGACAGGGAAACACAAGTACATTAACTTTTGTTCTTGCGCATTTCGTTTCGAGGTACGAGTTTGATAGTACGTACAGTCATTGAGGGAGTTTTAAAACAAAAAAAAAAAAGAAGCAAACGAATATGAGAGAAACTTTCAATCGATAACTCATCTCGCTGATAGCTCGGAACTGTTGATACTCCCATATGAACCATTTCAATTTGCTAATCACTTTACTCGGTTTTGTTCAGATTCTCTCCTATAAGTTGCGAATAACACCATAAATCATCCATTAAACAGTTTTCAATTGTCTACAGTCGGCAAAACACATTCTTTGATCAACTTTTCTCTCACAGGAATTACTTTTATAAGATATCGAGGGTTATTTCATTTCTGTGACTGAACTTTCGAATTTTTGTCAACATTCTTTTTTTCCAGAAAGAAAATTCACAAAGTTCCGTGGTGAATATTTAAACATCATTGAATTTACATAAAGATTTTATTCCCAAGATTTTTGGTACGCAGTTTTACAGCTTTACTCTCTTAATATCGCGGGAAGTGCTCGAGCTGAAAATTGAGCACAAATCGAATTCGTCGATGGTAGCTACCAAAAGAAAGAGAATACCGATGAGCCTCAAACATGAAGAGGGGAACATCTATCAATAGCCATTTATTTTCGTATGAATGGTTTTTGATAACTTCTTTCACGCCACTCTGCTTATTTTTCTCATTCTTTTGTTATGTTCCTTGTGTATTATATAATAAGAGTCCAAAAATGTCTGAGCACGACACACCTTTTCTACTTGTCTCCCATGCTGCAGAAATTTAAGTAGAAGCGGGTGGTTATAGTCAGACGAGGTGCTTTAATCTTTG
>CAJFCP010000075.1:1344297-1356203 GCA_904066005.1 Synergus itoensis | reverse complement strand
AACATGTCTCTCTTTGGTTTGCAAATTATTATTACAAGGAGTAGTGTCGACACCATTTATGTTATGAATTTATGATACACTATTATTGTTATTATCACATCTATCAATAGCCATTTATTTTCGTATGAACGGTTTTTGATAATTTCTTTCACTCCACTCTGCTTATTTTTCTCATTCTTTTCTTATGTTCCTTGTGTATTATATAATAAGAGTCCCAAATGTCTGAGCACGACACACTTTTTCTACTTGTCTCCCACGCTTGAGAAATTTAAGTAGTAGGGGATGGTTATAGTCAGACGAGGTGCTTTAATATTTGAACATGTCTCTCTTTGGTTTGCAAATTATTATTACAAGGAGTAGTGTCGACACCATTTATGTTATGAATTTATGATACATTATTATTGTTATTATCACTTCTATCAATAGCCATTCATTTTCGTACGAACGGTTTTTGATAACTTCTTTCACTCCACTCTGCTTATTTTTCTCATTCTTTTCTTATGTTCCTTGTGAATTATATAATAAGAGTCCCAAATGTCTGAGCACGACACACTTTTACTACTTGTCCCCCACACTGGATAAATTTAAGTAGTAGTGGATGGTTATAGTCAGACGAGGTGCTTTAATCTTTGAACATGTCTCTCTTTGGTTTGCAAATTATTATTACAAGGAGTAGTGTCGACACCATTTATGTTATGAATTTATGATACATTATTATTGTTATTATCACACACGGAGAGAAATGGAGTTCAGTGGCCTTGCAACAGTTACAAAACTTCCCGACAGAGTCCAAAAATACGGTAACCATTACTAAACTTATTTAGGAATGATTACCAAACTCCCAAAAGTACGGAAACGATTACTAAACTGTTTAGGAATGATTACCGTATATTTGGACTCTGTCTTATAATAAAAGTTTTGTTTCATGAATTTGTGCAAATGCTACAAAACCGCTGAATTCCATTTTTCTCCGTGCATCTATCAATAGCCATTTATTTTCGTATGAACGGTTTTTGATAATTTCTTTCACGCCACTCTGTTTATTTTTCTCATTCTTTTCTTATGTTCCTTGTGTATTATATAATAAGAGTCCTAAATGTCTGAGCACGACACACTTTTTCTACTTGCCCCCCGCTGGATAAATTTAAGTAGTAGTGGATGGTTATAGTCAGACGAGGTGCTTTAATCTTTGAACATGTCTCTTTTTGGTTTGCAAATTATTATTACAAGGAGTCGTGTCGACACCATTTATATTATGAATTTATGATACATTATTATTGTTATTATCACATCTATCAATAGCCATTTATTTTCGTATGAACGGTTTTTGATAATTTCTTTCACGCCACTCTGTTTATTTTTCTCATTCTTTTCTTATGTTCCTTGTGTATTATATAATAAGAGTCCCAAATGTCTGAGCACGACACACTTCTTCTACTTGTCCCTCACGCTGGATAAATTTAAGTAGTAGTGGATGATTATAGTCAGACGAGGTGCTTTAATCTTTGAACATGTCTCTCTTTGGTTTGCAAATTATTATTACAAGGAGTAGTGTGAACACCATTTATGTTATGATACATTTATTATTATTATTTATATTTATGATACATTATTATTGTTATTATCACATCGAAAAATGAATAGGTGTTTTGAGAAGCAGAATTCTCATGTCAGATTGAAAAGTGGACTAGATAGATGCACACTTGTAGATGAGTTTACTCGGGGATACAGATTCCACAAGACAATCGCTGTTCTGATTAAACATTATAATTGCGAGTCGTATATGAGGTTTGTCGGAGGCATCCTGGGACTCTGAACAGTGAACACTACACGGTCTACTTCCCTTTAGCACTTGGCAGGCGTTTAAATTATTTTGGGACTGTGAGCGAAACTTCAAGTGACGTGAGAAATACCGTGTGTGGCAGAGAAGTGTACTTCGGTATTCCTCTCTTGTTCATGGGATTTTAACGACCTACATACCTTTCCGAAGCATAGGAAACTCCTCACTCCATCAGCTTATTCGAAAGTTAGTTTTACTCTTTCAAAACGAGATTTGAAAATGGGTTAGAAACTTTTTCCACTAGAGAAGAATTAAAACGTTTGTCGTATACTATCCTGAAGACATTTTCTCATTACTTTTTCATGCATTATTTTTGTCATGCCAACGTTTTATCACTTTATTGAAAAAAAGCTCGAGTTCTAAAAAATCGTTTTTAACTGCCAGCGTCAGAGTTTTTTTTCCATTCATTTCTAGTCAGAGCAATGAGTGCTCTTGTATTTTGTTCGTGGATAAATAAGGAGTAGATAATAATTTATAAAAATGACCACGTAGCGAGCGAAACTAGAAACGGTCATGGCTGTAGCCAACATACCACATTTCACGTTGATAAATCGTTTTCTGCTCCCCGTTGCGTCAAAATGATAACTTCTCCACCCCTTTATTACTGCTCGCTTCCAGCTCACCACCGCAAAAACTCATGGTTGGGCGGGACCGGAAATGCCTGTTATTAGCGAAAAATGAGTTGTATTATGTGTCATGACTCAAGTACGAACTGAGGAATGATTCTGCGAGAGATAAATGGAGATATATTTTTCGTTTTCATAAGTAGAACACAAATAATATTACCAGAGGAAATGCTCACCATTTATAATTTCAATAATTAGAGAGTGCTGTATGTCATTGCTAATATTTGCAAGTAAATCATTTCTTCTTTTATATTTCTTCCACATTCATTCATTTTATCACCAAATTTTTTATGATATAAACCGGGTACGATTTCCTTTGAGGATAAGCTTCAAAATTACTATTTTATTTTAGAGCCGGTATGAAGTTCAGTTACGCGAAACCACATAACGATGTGAGAATCTGAAAAGAAGCTCAGCAATCTGAAGTTTAGATCGGCAATAAAATGTACAAAGTCACCACGAAACTTTCGACTTTCAACCTACGTAATAGAGGTGCGAGAAGTGTTCCGTGTCCTAGAAAGTTTTGCACTCGGTAGGTTTGTTTGCACGGTGCAAAAGCAACGTATTGTGTAAAGTTTTTACAACTTGGAATATATCCTTCGTTGCGGTTCCACAATATATTCATTAGCCTCCTCCAAGAACATTCACGACGAAGAAATTTATAACGAGCCTGACAAATTTATATTCTTCACCGACTTTAGCAGCAGTTTTTATACCTCCGGTAATCCATTGAGAAATTAAAACCTGGAGGTTGCAGAACTTGGTTATTAAAAGAGATTTTTCTACTTTTTATTAATCCTTGGCATCAAATTTAATTCTGAGGAAAATCGAAAAAATGGCAATACGATTTCTGACTGATTGAAATAGAGTAACTGTCAATAGTGTCTATCTGGCGATGATACGATTAAAAACCAAATTTGTCGGAAGGTAAATCCGATAAATTGTTTTCCCTATCCGGAATCTCCATATCCCGATTGGGAGAACTGAGTAACTCTCGGCAGATTTTATTATTCAATAAAATTCATCCGACTCGAACAACTTTGCAGCCGAATGACGACGATACCGAGGTGTTCCCGTGGGATATCAAAAACCAGGGCAAAGTAGTAATATCCTTCGCGTCTCTTCGAAAGTTCTAGGATGGAATTGCGGCTTGAAACGCAGGGGATAAAAGATAAAATATTAAGCCGTTTTCATTTTGCACTTTCAGGAGCAGCTCGTGGTGTAATTAAAAAGTCCACCGCGTTAAACTTCATTTGCCACCTGTGTTGTACCCGTTGTATGTTTTCCTGGCCGTTTTAAGGGGTAACACCACTCTAGCGGCAGAAAAAAAAGCCTAATTTTGACAATTTATTTTGGGAGTATAGGAAAAGGAATAGCATTTCTTTTTAGAGAGTAAAAGTGTTTTCGAGAAAAGTACTCCGCGGGCGTACGTAGGATTTCTTTTATATCAATTTTTGTAGAAATGGTGCACTTTTGAAAAAAAGTATGAATTTTTTGCCAAAAAAAGAGCAGTAAATTGTTTATAAAAAATGCAATTAACATCAAATCAAAAAACGGCTACGTACTTCTTTAGAGAATCTACTTGTGAAGCTACTGTAAAAATTACAAGTCGATTCACGCATTGGTGTTAAAGGAATTGATTCGCCAAATTCTGTTACGTCAAAAAAATGTTTGGCAGTTATAATTTCTGAATTGCTCTTTCAAATTACAAGTATTAGTCTTAAATTTTAAAGAAAGTGTATTTCTTCAAAATTATCGATGCAAACGTGTTGGAAATTAATATAAAGACTAATTTACTATAAACATTAATTTACAAACTTATTTTCCCACTTAAGGTATGAAAGAAATAACAAAAAGAAATGTTTTTCTGTGGTTGTAGAGAAAAAATAAGGACTACAATAGGATAAAATTCCGATTTGTAGGAAAAATAAGAAACCTATATTTCGTCAGAACATGGTGCCTTTATGTGGTTACTGTTGATAGAAAATATATTCTTCGGAACAAAGCAGCATTCAAGTGTATCACGTTTTTCTTATTATTACTGGAATACTTGAATTATTCTTTGAAAGACGTGACATTTATTTCGTTGTCCATTATAGCTTCGAATTTCAGATATTTATACAGTAGAATAAAAATCGTGTACCTAATTATTTATTATTTTCAAAAATTGACCATATTAAAAATATTCTATATAAAACTTGGAAATTTTCAGGAATATTGATAAAGGAAAGGTTTTTACACAATATTATGTCCCTTGATTAATTATTTTGAAGCAGTATGATATTATGAAATACCTCATGCACTGGATGATACAAAAGTCGTAAATTACTACTAACGAGCAAGAAAATTGCTGGCGAAAGTGCAGTATTTTCCTTCTCTCGTTACTTTTATAGTCTCCCAAGAAAAAATCGACGGTCATGTTATTTCATTAGGGTAGCCGGCAGTCTGAGAAGAATTCCCGACAAACTCAGCTAATTCAGGGTGACAGTACAACCGTACAACAAATACCATTAAGAAGTTGTAGAAGTACAGAATACTGTTGGTATTTCTTAGCAATACTCGACTTTTGCCAATTGGACTAAAGTTTTGCGGTTGGTGGAGTGAGTATCATGGATAAGAAGGAAACGGAAGTCAGGTTCATCAGCCTTAGTTGCTGGACAAAGAATAGGAGGGCTAACTTGTATACGTATACCTTAAAGTCCTATTCGTTCTTGGAGAGGTTCGTGTCGGAGACCAAGTTTGCTGACCAAATAAAAGTACAACTGCCGTTGATCTGGTGGAATAAATAGTGGTCTATAAAGCACGACTAAAAGACTTGAGGTCCACTGCAATTTTAAAAATGCAATTGAATATAAAATCGATTTAAATTGAAAGAGTTGTTTGTAAATATTTTCCAGAGCTGTAAATACTGATATTTAAAGTGAACTAATTACATTTATTGGAAGTTGGTACTTGAAAGTTTCGAGCCTTTGTTCAGTCAACTCCTTTTAAATGTTAAAATCTTTTGCTCGACTTTGTAAAGCTCTGACTTTCCTGTTAAAGTAATCATAGGAATGAGTAAACATAGAAACAGGAAAAGTTTGCACTCAACTGAAAAGAGTAATTTGTACCAAGTTTAAGCTTTGTCACATTTTAGATAATTGAATACGTTTGTGAATTGACTTTTTGTAAGATTTAATTCACTTTACTTTGTATTGCAAATCCATCCTACGTTGGACTCTGATTATTTCATTTTCTTGCTGCAATTCATCAAGGAAACGCAAATAGTACAAGTTTTTGCCCTTTCGAAAAATGTCTTCTTCGGATGAAAATTATAAATTCAGAGGAGACTCCAGGTTTACTTGGAATTTTCTAAAAGTGGGTTAATGTAAAAGCGATGTAATAGCAGATGCGCTCGCACGGAGTAAGAAGTCGATTCAAAGTACTATGGTAAGAGAGCATTTATTTTAAATTCCACCGATAAAAGAAGTTCCCCTACCAAACTTGCACGTGTTCACTAGTAACACTCAATATAATACTTCCACGAATGAAAGAGATTTTTCGCTCTCCACTCTTCTTTTTATTTTCCCACTTCGACGACTGATGTGGACAGAGAACACATACACGCTGACAAATTTCACTCTCGAATCGGTTTGAATTCTTTCATCTTTTAAAGTTCTTTATCCGATTTTTAGTAGAATAACTATTGTCCATTAAGCGATTTTATAAAAGGATATTGTGCTGAAAAGTTTTTGTGTGTATATATAAATTCTCTTTTTTATCTGTGGCATAATAAGAAAAGCGACATAAAGCAGTAAGGAACCATTGTGAATTTCTGTCATTGAGATATCAAGTGGAATTTTCAGGTCGTTTTCTTCTCTTCAGTAAAAAAGAAGCACTATTTCTTATGGGAAAATCAATAACGTTTCTTTACTGATATCAGAAACAGGTGTACCGAGACTTTGAAAAATATTCTCATTATTTCGGGCAGGAAATACCCAATACTATAAGAGAAAATTGAATGTTGGCTGCTGCTCTACGATCGCTGGAACGTACATGTTTTAGTTCCATGGAAAATTGCCAGGTGCATTCACTGGTAGTTGTTTTATGCAACATGTATTCGTTATATATTCTCCTTATCTACTTACTTCAAGGAAGCAATAAATTACCGAGTTCAAGACGAGTTAATATGAAAATAAAAGCTGGCAGAGAACAAATTTCTGAAAATTACTGCATAGAGAGCTTTTATTGAAGTTTTCCTTATAGCATTAAAAGTTTCATGTGCTAAAAGAAACATAATTGCCAGTAAGAAAAAGTTGGACATGACGCTAAAGTGAAAAATGTATGGTCCATTATAGAGACCCTCACAGATTTAAGAGAAAAGCAGGGAAAGACTTTTGTTATAAAACCTTTTTTTACCTGGTTACTTTATTGGATGGGTAATAAAATATTAAGGTATATAGAGCTTTTAAAAAGAATGAGGAATATTTTGAGCTCCTTTCTTCGAAGATGGAATATAATGGAAATAACTTAATAAATAATTGTTCTAAGTTCTAAAAATCTCTACATAAACTTACAATGATGAACTCTTGAAAGTTCTCTCTCACTTGCGTTTGAATGGTGCTAGAGTTATAATACAATTTCGTGGAGAGTTCTCGAACAAACTTTATTCGTGCATTTTGAGATTTGTGAAGAAAGAATTTCAGTTTGATAAAAAGAGAACTAGAAAATAAAAACTATGGTGTTAAAAAATGATGCAATTTCTTGAGATGTTTTTTCAAAGAACCAACTGAAAATTGGCTATGCTTAGGACAATTCTAATTATCAAGTTCCACATCCTGCTAATTTTCTCTATCGGTAGTTACACAATCCTGTATAGAACTAATTGGTACTATAGCATCGGTGATTAGGATTATTCCAAATTAATTTCGCATATATAGCAGTAAGTACTCCCGCAGCTACAAGAGTAATGTTTGAATGTTCATTCAAGCAGCACATGTCGATAGTGTAGAGTAGCCTATCGTAACTATCGTAACAAGCGATCGAAGACTGCCGAAACGCCATTTACAAGTCCCTGGATAATTCAGTTTCTGTTGTGTACTTCGCAAGCACAATTGCATACCCTGTGGCTGTCTCTCAAGCCATGGAAACAATCCTGTAATTACATCTCCAAGGTCAGAACTCTTGTCATTAATGAACTCACGTGTTTCTGCATAACCATCTCAGCCAGCTCAGAACGTATTGAACCTTTCAGCTACGATGAAATTCATCAAAACTTGGTAGTTCTAAGCAGACTGGTGATTATGCAAGTAAGGTGAACCAAATTAGTGAATTAATGATCTTCAGTCAAATGCAATTGCTATTAGTTCAAATTTACCTAGAATATATGTCATCATGTCTTTCTCATTAATTCAACTGCGTGAAAAAGAATTTTTGTAGAGTTTTGTTATTTTCTTTCTCATTCAACAAGCGGGTAAACTTTGATTGAACAAGGATTATTTACTGAGTATTATTGACTGGCTTGAGGCCAGATATTCTACCTCTGTTTGTTAACCTTTGTTTTTAATCGATATTCATACACCAGAGGCAGAATATACACCCAACGATTTAAAATCCGAAACCACATTTAATTGAAAAATCAAATTTTAAACCCTATAAAAACGCTAAACTTATATATGATATATATTAGTTGACCTACAGGACTTTATAGATTTTCTAGTTCATCGCTTATATCTCACATGAACACATAGTTCTTTATTCTCATATCAAAGTTTACATCATCGTGATACTGACATATCGGAAGAAGAATGCCTTTCGCTTTGAGGAGAACTTTATTTGTATGCAAAAAGCAACCCACAGTGATCGGTCCCTTGAAACTCAGACAACTTAATCTTTTGACTGGTTTCCTCTCTTTTTCTGACATTTATCGTTTTCTTGTTTTTTTGCAGACTAACTCTTATAATTCCAACTAAGCAGTTTTTGCACTAACCTTTCTTTAAAATGGAAAATGTAGGTACAGAAACCGTTTTTTTTTTTATTTACTGATGCTATTTTAGAGTAAACAAAAAAACAACATTTTATAAATTAAAATTAAAACACCAGTTGCATAAAATTCCTTTAAATTTCGTAAAATCTTTTAAAATTACTCAAATCCCCATTTACTCATTAAATTCCTAAAAATCAAATGAAATTTCGTTAAATTACTTGATATTTTGCAAAATATTGTCACATTCTTTTAAATTATTGAAAATCTAGTGAAATTCCCTCACATTATTCAAAATCCGATGAAATCCTATAAAATACCTGAAAATCCAATGAAATGTCATAAAATCCCTTGACATCCTTTAATACTTACTTAAAATTCCACAAAATATCATTAAATCCTTTAAAATTAATTAAAATCCCATGAAATCTAATTAAATACTTTAAAATTCCTAAAAATCCAGTGTAATCTCGCCAAATCGCTTTAAATTTCTTTAGATTCAATAAAACCGTACTAACTGGTAAAATCCCTTAAAATTTCTGAAAATCACAGTAAATTTCATACAACGAAAATAATCTGAAGATTGTTTTTAAATTCGCGCAATTTCCAATTAGATTGTCGATAAGAATGTGTTGCTTAATATTTTTCGGGATAAAAAATTGAAGACAAAAAATCGTCCGAAGAGACGTCTGAAACTTCAATCCAATGCTTTACATATTACACAAAACGTGGCTTAAAGAGTTTTGAAAATGCATCTTCTGTAAAAGCTTTTCACGTTGGTTCCAGAAATTTAAAAAAATTTCAGCTTGTTACTCACAGAGTTAAAGTTAGGCACTTTAAAATAATTCGAGCATTGTTACACAAATTGGCAAAGTGCCGTGAACCTACACATTTTTGCATATGGTAACCATTCTTTTGCAGTGTAAAGTCAAGTAAAATGCTCTAAAATAAAACTTCGTTTTTATTTTCAATCATTATTTTCTGCGAATACCTTTGAATGGTTTTTCTTCTTCAAAAACAACTTTCACCAAGTTGGTTAACGAGTCTAACTAAGTTCGTCAGTTTTTTGTACATTCTTTTTGTACGTTTTTTTAGATTCCTATGAGTGATTGCAGTCATGATCGGTTCCGATGTTTCGTTCATCCCCTTTCTTTTTTTGCTTTTGTCTGAAAGCCCTGAATACGAAGAACGATACAATCCATTAAGACTTTGTCGCGTCGCCGCGGGTGAAATTTCAACTTCAAGTTTCGCCGAGTCCTTCTGTATCTGAGTGCAAACCAAGATATCTTCAACAAGATACAGCTTTCACAAGAAAAGTCCGTGGAAACGACTGAGATTTTCTCGCTTCTTCTCTACAATTGTGCTTTTCGTGTGTGCACTTACAGAACCGGAAACTCGTGCACGTTGACTGCATCGTGGTATTATATACACGTGAGTGTGTACGAACATACTCTGATTCTCAAGACATTTAACACGACACTACAGATTTCGTCCACGTTGTAGGTGTTGAATTACTTCCTTCCTGGTTAGCTATCTACGTGATTTATTCGTGTATTTCAGGCGGATGCAAATTTCGATTGAAAAGATCGAATATCTGATTTTTCTTGTTCTTTCCAGAACTTTTTCTTCACTTCTTAAGCTCTAAAATACCCCGAGTAAAAAAAAAGAGTAAAACAAACGTGTAAAATAAGCGGTGCAGCTTTTATCACACTTCCATAATTTTTAATCTCATTAGAATATTTTATATACCTACATAATCTATATTCAGTTTTATTACAGTTTCACATTCCCTTTGGACTAATTTCTCTTTTCTTTTCCTGCTCGCCTTTAATCCTTATCACTTTTCATGTACATACACCAAAGAATATTATTCAAAGTTTCTGCATCATAAATTTTACAATACAGCTTTATTTTAAAATATCAAATTTTCAGAATATTCTGTCAGTTGAAAAATGAAACAAAGTAAAAATCATGAATGTATGTTTACTACTAAATTGATCATTTCGGAATAAGTGGACGTAAAATTTATGATCGCTTATACACGAGAGCCACAAAGTTTATGATTTAACACGACAACTTCAGTGAATTTCATAACAATTTTATGATAATCTCTAGAAAACATTTCACGGTTAACTTGTATTTATTTAATCAACCTGAATTATTGAAAAGTCGGTCACTTTACTTTAGTGAAAAGTTATAGTCACTAATTCATATTTAAAGAGTTCGAATTTTTCAGTATACGATTGGATGTGATACATCACATAGTATAAACATCAGTTCTCAATTTTATTTTAATACACTTCATTCATTTCATAAGAGCTTTCGAGTTTTTTAGTATACAATTCGATTCGGTAGTATAAACTTCAGTTTTCATTTTTATCTTGATACGCTTCATTCAATAAATATGGAGTATTCTGGATTATATGTATACTCACTATCGAGAAAGTGCAAATATTTTTATTTAGATTGATGGTAACGGCGATAAATTCGTAACGAATTTAACAGGCATGTCGACTTGAGGATGAGAAATAGAAGTGTTGACTGTGTGTATTATGAGAAACTGCAGAGAAAGGAGCTGTAGTCGAGAGCGATATAAATCAATGCGTATATTTTCAGAGTCCGCAATCAAGTTTTTCCCTTTCATAGTTTCTCCATCACAATTTTTCCATATCCGACCTGTTCTTTCATCATCAATTTATTATCCTTTAAGGGAGCCTCATTTTCTCCATTTTCTCTTGTTCGTTTGAGCAGAGCTTGATTTCTTTTTTGCTAAGCAAAGCGAACTTTCAGGTGGGTAATTTCTCACCATTTCAAACAGGAGTTGATGAAATTCCGTAATCTGAAAACTTTGACTCTTAGTTCGTTCCCGCTTGATTTCTTAAATCTTTCTTTCTCACAGCAGAAAGAATTTTCCAATAAGAATTGATATGGCAGTGAAAATTAAGGCAGTGGGAATAAATTAAATATATATAATATATACAGTATAAAATGATTAAAACCTTATAAACTTGTAAAATTAGTTTCTCCTGAGAGAATTTGGATTAGAAGTTAATTTCTCACTTGAGTTCAGCGCTGCTAAATTAATCATTTCATCGTTTTTCTCTTCAGATAACGACTGTTTCATTAACAACCAAAGTAAAACTTTCTTTGAAATGAGTAGCTCTTAAGGTATCTGTTTCGAAAGTTAGTCTTGTATCTTCTTAAGGAAGAAGTGTCTTCTGTAAGACACACAATAGTTTCTCCATTGGGAGATAAACGTTTTCATTATATTATTTTCATTGCAGAAAGTGAATTCTCTAAATAAGAAAAAAAAAATTAAACTTGTTAAAAATGTTAAAACATAAATATAATACTTAATATTGAAAATTATTAGAGTAAGTAAGATTATCAATTGATAAGAAAAAACTTGTGTTTTAAAAATGATTGAATACTTCATTTCAAAGAATTCCTTTCGAAATTCAACAAAACAAAAATAAAC
>CAJFCP010000075.1:1330753-1343897 GCA_904066005.1 Synergus itoensis | reverse complement strand
TTTAATATTAGATGGCAGCTGATTTCGTGACTTTATAGTGACGTCACGTATCCCGTTTTCGTTATTCAGGATCGTTTCCATCTACGACCAAGATTTTATACCGAGTATGTAAAATTTTTTAAATTTACTCAAGGATTACCACGATTTCAGAGAAGTTTAATCTCAGACAAAATAGAGACTTGGAAACGTGGGAGTTCATAAACAAGAGATCGAATTGTTTGATTATTAGCATTTAATTGTTTAAAGTGACTAAAATTGAAATGAATGTTTTTCTCGCTACTTGAAAAGTAAGAATCTTCCTTTAATCTTCGCTTGAATTTGGTTTACTAGAAGTAATCAATTCCACTAAAAAGGCACGTACTTAAATCGACTAAGTCATTGAATTTTCAAAGAAAAGCGACAAATCCCAAAGGCAATTCTTCAGTCGTGTGACTTTTTTCTTAATGCTCTTTCTAGAAGATCGCAGTGGACAAAATGCAAGCAAAGAAAACTGTGAAAGAAAATATGTACTCAAGAGGAATAGACCTCCTGAGAGATGCTTTTGTAAAAAGGCATTGCATCCCCTACAAATCCAGAAAAGTTGCTATTTCCGATTAGAGGATTTCCGGTGGGATATTCCCTACTGTAGGAATTTGAAATCAACCCTCTATTCAGAGGTGTTCTCTATAATACAGGTTCTTTTGGAACTTTTTTCTTATAAAAAAGCACGACTTTCTGAGTCTATTGAGATACTTTCTTCTGATTTCTAAAGTACGGGTACGCGTGCCTTTCCGGAAACCGTCTATCGATCTTGGACCATATACACACGCAGAAAAGAGTTCGTGTTTGAGTGCACGTTTTCGATTATTGCCAACAGTGCAGCGAGTCTTTGTTAAGTGGTAAATGACACTAATGATTCACAGAATCACTCACTCGAGACGATTTTAAGCTGTGAAAATTTTTAAAGTGTGTTTTCTGGGATAATGTCAACAATACTTAATAATACAGAAAGCTCCATTCAATCTACAACATGTATTCAGTATTCACGGTTCAGAGAATTTGTGCTCTCTTTTAATTAATGAAAAAATTGGGGTTTGATTAAAAAATATCTTTTTATTCTAAACCAAGGTGTTTCGAATGCATGTAGTTTCGTTTTTGTTACAACCAATCACGTGTAGTACTAACAGGCATTAAAATCCACCATAACGAGATCGAAGCTCGTAAAACATTGCTGAATTGTCTTTCGAAGATTACCTCTTCTCTCCGCACAGGTTTATACGACTTTTTTTATGTCTGTCGATGTCAAATGTTATTGAGAACACATTCATTCTTCAATTTACGAGGTGGACTAATAGAACCAAGTAATTCGCAGCTCTCCTTTTAGCTCTTCCAACCCATCTTTTCTTCCCTTTTTCACCTTTTTTACCTTTCTTACCTTTACTTTTCTTTTTTTTTTCGTTTATAGACAGAGTTCACTTTACTTTGGCACACAACTCTTGTCAGCTTAGTGGTTCAGTCTCAACTGTTATCCTTCGCGCAGCCGCTGTCCTCAGGCGGTACCGTTAAACCATAAACTTTGTGGATGCAACTTTCCCCTTTCAACCTTCTTTCCTCTAAAGGTGGGCTAACGGTTCTGAGCTTTTATTGCAAACATGAAAAGAATAAGGAAGATAAAAGATGAAAAGCAACGATAAACTACGGCTCCCTCCCATGACTTGTTCCGTTCTAACGCAATAATAACTATGGTAAACAAACACAAAAGATTTCAAATATTTCAGACTAGACAATGGACTCTAGACTCTACTCGAAAGTGTAAAATTTATCGATCATTTCTAGATTTAAAGATAACTTTATAATAATCACAAATCAATCAAATGAATCATTGTTTAATTGTTTTGAAATCAATCAAAGAGCTCTAATGAAATTCGTCAATCTAATCTCATAATTAATTTTACAAATAATTATTTGTCAAATTACATCTCGCTTCAGTAATCAAATAATAACCCAGGCAAGAGTAAATTAATTGAATATTTCAATACATATCGGTTTAGTATTGAGCATTATTGACTTTCATAGTACATAATTATATTTTGGAATTCGTCTAATTTAAATAAAAACGGATGCATTTTGTATATTCTAATTAGAAAGTTCTCTTTCGACGAGTGGCAAATTTTTGCATGTTTTATTTGAAGGTAAAGAAAAAGATCGAAATAAAGAAAGACGAGAGAAAGGAAAGAAAAACGATTTGGAGGTCAGGTCGCCTTATTTTTCTTTCCTTCTTATTTATATAGAAGATTAATTTTTAAAATTGCTTGACAGTGAAATCCTGTAAATTCATATTCTTATCAATAATGTGATGCTAAATGTGTTCTGGTCATATTCCGAGAGCCATTATCTATTGCACATATCCATAACTGCATAATTTCAAGCACCGCGCGATGCTAAGGACGTGGCTCATTGATTCCAAGTTCACTTGATGACGTCGTTGAGTATCATAAATCAAGAGACTTTATAGTACTTGCTGAAGTAAAAGAGGTTCTACTCGAGGGTTCAAGTCAGACGTGATTTGGAGTTCAAAGAGTTTCAAGTCGACATTAAAACCTTCTAAACGTCAGTTCCGGCGACCATAGTCCGCAACCAACGGTCTTTTCCGCCTTCTTCATGACACATTACGAGTGACCCTTTTGTTAAGTTCATCTGCGCGCTTCAACGTTTTCTACAATGCTTTCCACTTCGAAGCAGTTAACTGTGATCGTTCTTTGTTTCAAAAATGATCAATTAATTGAAAGCAGACACTTTCAATTAAGCAAAAAGATTATTTCTTCATATTAATAAATGGTCGCAACTTTTGATGTTTTTCCAATTGTTTTTAAATATATTCATTTTAAAAGGCAGAGGTCATCTACCCTTAAATCCGGTTCAGACGTTTCCCATAAAACGGCTGCACATTCATCCAGGAGGTGAACCTGACTTTTCTTCGAACGCATCAAAGCGTGAAATCCGCAGAAGAGCGATTCATAAATTATTTACCGGTTCGAGGATCCGAAAATTCACGAAATGTCGTTGCAGCAATGCTATACATATAAATACGCTATTGGATGAAATTTTATGCATAAAATAAATTTCTTACATATTTCTCATTTTTCCATTTACCGCATTTTTTATTTCATGTCAGTTTCGGATAAAGGAGTTCTTTGCTTCAAATATTAAATCATTATTTCTTTCCTTTCAACTCGTCCCTTTTTCCTATTAGTAAACATAACAAAAAATTTCATTCAAAAGAAATGAAAATAAACGCAATGCAGCGTATCAGAATGTGTTTACAATCTTACATATATGCATATTTAACTGCACATGGACTCGTAAATATTGTGAGTTTAATTAATTCTACGACGGTCAGTTTCAGTATTTACAAGCTCTTCTATGTTAGAAATGGCAGAATTTTCTCAACTACCTCGACGTATATCTGAATATTCAGAATTTCATTCTATTTACAGAAGCGTGTGATCTGACCTCAGAAATATTTGCATACTTGTTAGGCAAGTTTAATCTTTCTAATTGCGCGAGTTTAATTTAATTTATAACAATATTTAATACTTCAATTTAGATGATTAGAATAAGCATATCTACTTTCTTTTTCATGGTTCAATATCATTAAGCATATTGATTTCATCTTGGAATAGGATACAATGGATGGAGTAAAGAAAAATAAAAAATAATATAATAGCGATATCAGCATATATTTTTTTCTTGGTTTTCCATTCAGCTTCAAGATATCTGTACAGTCAGTACACGGTATTGAAGTTCAATAAATCTTTCGTCTTAATCCTATCCTACCGCCTTGCAGTTTAACTCCAGTTCCTCCTTGAGTCCGACTTCACACTGAATCTATTGCTTTTCTACCTACTATAACTGAGGCAGCCAAAGCCGATGCCTTAGAGAGTTTCTTCTCTGCCTCTATTTTCTTTCTACGGAAATTTCTTTTTGTCATCAAGTTGAGGATTAAACCATCCAAAAAGGTGCGCTGAACAATTTCCTTAAGTCTAACACTAGAGTGATTCAAAAGATCCAATTCCAAACTTTTTAACTGCCATTTCAGTGACTTTTTTCACTAAAAAAATAGTGATCCAAAATAAAAAAAATATTACTACAGAGTATGGATCTCAAAAAGAAAAATATGTTTGCCACCGAATTTTGAATATCGAAAAATGGTCAAAATAAATAAAAGTCGCAAATAGTTAATATTTGTTCGAGAAAAACATGTTTTTTAATCTGAACGAATAACAAAATTTTATTCTATACCACACTCTATGAAAACAACTTTCAGTTTAATTTATAGCAGACTTTTTCCCAAATATTGAGAAGTGAATCGCTGAAATTAATTGGTAACAATTTAGAGAGTTTTTAATTGATATCGATATTTCTTTTTCGGGTAGTTGAATACTGAATGCTGAGTGGTTGCTAAATGTCGAGTTGTTGCAACAGTGGCTGTTCAGCCTAAAGAAGCTGTTTGTTCCCTGATATTATGTGAGTTTTAATTAAAATCTTGTTTCCGTGTAGTATGTAGGTATATATGCTTCTCGTATATCTCTTCTATGGCGGTTTCTATTCAAGAAAGTTGACATGCTATATATATGTATTTTAGAAACTAGACATATATCTATAGAGTTCGCCTGAGTTTCACGTAAGAGCGCATATGAATGCCTATATTATATGAATGCTTATTTGTCGTTGCCTATATATATTCAGAAGCATTTCAAGACTCATGTAAACGATAGCGAAATGCAGGAAGCTGTCAACAACCACCCTTAGCTAGTTATCTCTTCGTCGTCTTTTGCTTCGCTTCATTCGCATGCATATTTAACATATTCACAGCGAACACGACGACGAATGTGTTGCGACTAATTACCGTCGATCATCACTAACTTTTGCCGCGATTTCTAATGTAAATATCACGCATTTATGCGAATTCTGCGACAATATTTATCAGAAACTTTTTCATAATATTTTTTCACAGCTATCCTTGATTAAAATTCATTTTAGGATTATATGTATAATTTTTAGAAGCAATTAAATGGAACTACGAATTCTCATATTCAGTGGCCGTTTCACGGTTGAGTGTAAAAAATGAATATTCTGCTGTCTCTCTTCACCCGGAAAGTTGTGTTAAAGGCCTTAGTTTCCGACGCCAAGGGACGCCATTCATTTCGTAATTTTGCGCGAATCATAACAAAAGTTTTTACTTGGTGCAGGATACCTCAAAATGTAAAGTTATTTTTTTCTTTTTCCGAATCCATGTAAAACTTTAGAAATTTTTAAAAATGATAAAAGTTATAAACTTTTTTTACAGTTCGTTTTTTTTTAATTTAATAAATAAAAAAGAGAATGCACAGTTCAAGAGTGAACAATTTTGTACTAATTAGAAACGCGCAGTTGTTTATAGTTTATGGGACATAAACAAGGAAATACATTTATCTTTGCAGTTGGGAAATTATACCGTTAAAAGTGAAAAATAAAGTAATGAAGAAAATACTGCACATTTTTGAAATGTAATAAAAACTGGAATTTCAAGATTTCCAACTATTACGAATTAATTTCAATTTAGTATAATACTTTTAACAGTCGAAAATAATTCGCTAATTTTGATGAACGTGATGAATTTTTAAAATTATCGATATGCATATAGTCGACTTAGCGAGAAGTTAATATATAATGAGATGAATAATTAATGCAATTTGCCAGCTTGGAAAATGAACGAAAATGCAATTTTGAATTTGGGGTATCAATTCTGTAACTCGTGCACGATCCTGATAATAAATTAAAGCTGGCCTGCGGTCTTGTAACGTTTTGTTAATTTTATGAGAGCCACAATCGATATCTACGCGACGCGGGCTTATCTGCAACACATGCGAAAACTAAGGTGTGCCTTGCTTCTAACTGGCTTAACTATTGGATACAATGGTTACCAGTGCACATTGGATAATCACCGAAAAGCCCATAATATAATCAGCCATTACCATTTTCCTCCGAGCACGAAACGAGCCCTCTCTCCACCATCTTTTTCTCTTTTTCTTGCCTACTTTTTCCACTCCGTTTAATCATCTCGAATCTACCTCTTATTATTAGAGATCCTGCTGCTCGTTTTTTTTGCTGAAGTACCCCTATAATGAAATTGACCTAAGAAAGAGCAAAATCCCTTCCTCTCTTTCCAATTGTCAATATAGTAATTGTTACGGAATAAATTAAATAAGGATTCTCCGTAACAGGAATATAAGGATTAATTTTTATTGTAAAGGTAAACTGGAATCAGAGCAGAACGTGAGAAATTTCCGAGTAATTTTCAGATGCAGGTTTTTAGTATGCATAAGGGAGGCAATAAAGATGGACTTACACGATCATAAATTTCTCCGCAGCGCGTCAATGGGACATAAAAAATACGAACCTAAGCCATATTTTTTTAATAATTAAAATATACGAGCTACATAAAGTTTTACGCAAGAAATACTGAAATTCAAGAGGTTCTTGTAAACATTATTACAGTGCATGCACTGTAATAATGTTTGTAGGAACCTCTTTTGAGATGCATCTCAAAATAATAGAAGCAACTTTACAGTTAATAATTTCGCGATTGGAGTGGAAAATTGTCGTTTCACAAACGAGTTAAGACATGAAAGTAGAGAGTACCGATGTCTGCTTAGGACAAGCCGAAATTACTGTTTAATTTTCTTCTCATAAACGTTTGATGTGTTCAACGCTAACGTATATAAACAATAATGAGTTGCTGTAATGATTAGCCTCAACGTCGATATAAAAAATTTAATGTTTATTCGATTAAAGTATAATCATAATTAAAAAAATTAATTTACAGTATTAAAATTGATTAGGGATAACAAAGTAATACAAAAACATTGGATTTGTATCGCTCGTAAATTAATATCTAAGCTCAGAGCAAATTACGTACTGCATTTGCGTATGCACGTACAAATCCATATCGAGAAGCAGGTGCTTAGAGCCCTGAGATATTGAATAAGTTAAATAGATAGTTTCAAGAAGAGCAATATATGGCAAACATATCCACTTTTAAAATATATAAATCATACGATTAAATAAAAACTTATAGTCTTTTCCACTGTAAACAAGGCGAAAAAATGAAGTTATTTATTCTACTTTGAGTAAAAAGTAGATAAAAAAAACCCTTTTTTATATATAAACTGCTGAATCACGTATTGCATTAATTGAACCGAAACAAATTCTATTTTTTGGTAGTCATCGGGCAAATATTCGTAAAAGTCACGATTTTGTGTAAAGGAACGTTTTCCGCGTAACGAGGTAACAGCAAAGTCAATATAAATATACTGCTCAATTTGCTATGGTCTGATATTTAATCAACGGTCACAGAACACAATTTATAGTGCTATAAATTTCTTCTCTTTTAATTTACATCATTACAATTTAATACTATTTTATCTCATTTTTTATTTCATCGGGAAATTGAGGACATAAAACAATATCCTTTATCTCTTTAAAATATTTCAAAAACACATTACCAAACTTAGATCCAATAATACTCAAATCCTCCAATCAAATTTAAGGACTTCATCCGAGAGATAACTCGCAAGTAAAAGGCGAGGAAATTGGGTTTTAAAGTTTACTGGGATAACTTAAACTTGTTTTCACCAACTTCCTCGTTCTATAAATTAAACTTTAGATTATATTTTAATATTTCATTAACATTCGTCCTGCTAACGAATGCTAAAATCTTGCATTCAGTCATTGTTTGACTTGTTAGGGAAAATGGAGTATAACTATGGACATAGTTTACCAAATACTAAAACTAAATTCAATATTTTCAAATAAAGGTACAAAGTGGTTAAGAATACAATTTTTTAAACTCTATTTTATAGAGATTTACTTCCACAATTTGTACTCATAAGTTAAAAGTTAAATATCTCTTTAGAGGGCAATCGAGCACCCTTAAGCTTTCCTCACATTTGTCCCCTGAGCTTTTCTTAAATGTAAATAACCGCTAAAAAATGAGGAAGTTCACTTCTTAAAACTTTTCCCAAAGACCCAGAATGAAAAATTAAATTCTTAATAGCCATGAATATTCAAATAACGTACTTTACTTTAATCAGCTTTAATAAAGAATTTGCTGTAGTTTAAACTCATTTGTAAACATATTTCATATTTGTAGACATATTTCATCTTACAATAGACTACTGGTTATTGTAAAAAAGTAAAGTACAAGAGATATAAAACAGGCTTCCATTCAGTGATTGGAACTGGGTAATAGTAAAATATCGTTTCAAAGCTTATTGGATAGAATTGACTCCAGTAGGGTGTAATATATTGCACCATCTGGGAAAATCCTATGATCCATAAACACCGAACTATCAACGATACATCAAATGATAAAAAGAATTTTCCTTTCCTTGTTATTGTTACTGTCGTTTCCATAATTTAATCTTCATATTCTTCTAATCAGTGTTGGTTGCAACTTCGTACAAGTAACTAAGTTACTAGACAAGTTGCTTTACTTCTAACTTTCGAAAACGCTCTTTGAGTTGAAAATCATTCGAAAAAGTTTTGAAAGTTCATTAATTCTCTCAAGTTTAAACACTCGAGATTCTCTGTCAAATGTCATTCGAAAGCCTTTCAATCTTGAATGCAAATGAATGCGAAGTATACTAATTAAAGATTACTTAAAAGCAGACAATTCCAAATAGTTTTGGATGAATAGAAATTGAATGTAAAATAAATAGCTATTTATCATAGCTATTGAAAGAAATATAGACATTTGAATGCAGTTTTTATAGTTACCATTGATTTTACCAAGTAATTCTTTGAAATATAGATCACTGAGACTTGATCGCTAATGGGCTTTGGCAATATTTTCCTGAATCGAAAACTTCCGCTTTTCCATTCAAATAAGATTTAGTGCTATTGCATATGACATTTAGTGCGAGATTGCTTTTGAACGAGATCTCAATGCAAAATCAGTGCGGACTGCAGAAATATACGATTCAAATAAAAAAAATAAAATAAAAAACAGCAAAATGAAACGAATAAGATTTAGGAAAAGCTTTTTTGGATATTCTTCCTTTCTTGCTCACATGGTCGATTCTAGCTATATATGTATTCTTTACAATTGGGAAACCTTTGTGTCAAACTTACAAGATGAATCACTCTTTACGAGTACTTTCCAGTATAGCTTCCAGTAAAGTAGATCATATTTCAAAAGTCAAGAAATTTGATTCTCAACCCATGAACTATCGAAAAAGGATAGATCTAGGAGTTAACAAATATTGATTATAAATTATTCGCTTATCCAATTATAACTTTCTAATTTGCTACAAAGGAAGTTGGTCATTATCATTATCTGCAATATTGAAACATCAAAGGAAGTCTTCCATCATGATTATAATATTATACGGAAATAAATTGGCAAGTTTTCATATAATTCCAATTCCGGAATTCATAATTCCGCCAATTATATATCCCTGTATATATCTCTCTCGATTTTACAAAAAATTTTATATAAAGCTGCATCAAGTGCTGTCTAGAGAAACTACCTTTCTCTGAAATGTACCTAATTGGTAATTATAAATTCATCTTCTCATTGCCTTTAAATGTTGTGAAAAGTGTAATTGAATGAAAAATGTATATTCAATGGAATTACTTCCATTTAATAATTTACAATTCTAAAAATTCCGTATTTACGAATTTGTGGTTCGTTCCCCCAAAAAAAAGGTCTGAATGCTTCGAGATGATAAAAAAAGATACAGTAATTGCGCTGATGCCTGGAGGCGATTTGTTTCGAGTGATACTGTTTTACTCCCAGCTGAATCCTTTTTTTTTCATTCTAAATTAATTTCTCGCACGACTAAGGTGATTATGTGAGCCGTCGAGGAAGAAATACGATTACTGACGCGTTACATGAACGTATTCGTGATGTTACTGTCAGTGCGCTTTTCTTCTTTCGAGGTAGAATATGTCTATCGAATTAACGTGAGGTGCAGGTGCGCCTAACTAAATGCGTTTCACGGTGCACAATGTCAAGTGAATTTCAGTACATGTATGTTGTACGGGTATACATGCACATAAGCATGCATAAAGCCTGCGTGGTCCAAATGCGAGCATACATATGCATGCTGCCGTAGAAACATAGTTGCAACACGAACATATCTTAAGTGCAACATGAGGAAAGAGAGAGAATACTGCAGCTATACTGTGAATTTCAATTCACTGAAATATTTTATACTATCGTTGAAACCGGTGTTTTTCAAGCCAGAATAAACATGGGTCACAAAATCACAGTACTAGTTGCATTCTGCTACCCTGTCAAAGTGAATTGAAAACAAATAGATACGAGGCTGATTGTATAATGTTTAATTAAAGTAGAGAAATGTTTGAACAGTGTTCTATAAATATTACTTCTTTGAAATTGTTTCTGACGCAGGTAGCTGATCTAATTTCAGATAGTTTTTTTTTTATTATCCGAGAAAATAATTGGACTTTCAGATGCAAGAGTTTTATTAGTTTTTACGCGCTTTAAATTTTTGCCCTAAATGCCTGACAAACTTTGGAAACTAGTTTTAATATTCACTTTTCTAAAAAAAAAAAGTAAAATATAAAAATGAAATCTTTTCGGTTTCATCATGTGGAAACTTTTTGCTATTATCCGCTTTATCCTGGGAATGGTTTCAATTAAAATTGTTCACTTGTATTATATAAGCAAGGATTATACGGAAAGGTACACCAGAGAATCCTCTTTTTACATTTAACTTTCGTGAAAGGATTTGTATTAATTGCAACGTTAAGTAAAAAATTGGATATATACTTTAACGCAGTCATTTTGAGGAAAATGATTGTGAAACATTTTCAGCTACTCTTAACTAATAACAAAGAGTTTCATACAGAGAAAAAGGGATCAACTACTTATTAAATTAACTTTCTCTAATACTCATTCTCATAAATGAAAATATTCGTAGAAAGTGTACAACTTTTTTTAATTGTGATAGAAGTATTTTAAAATGTTTAAAGTGTTTAATTAAAACTTGATGAAGGTAAAGTCTGTTAACCGACTTGGAAAAAGCTCTCTTTAAAAGCCTATTTTTCACAATAAACAAATTTCCATGTTCTCGATCCTTCTACCATAAATTTCAAGAAAATGAGCAATTATAGCTACCGCAATCGTGGCAAGGGCATTGGAGACACCTGGTGCACAATATTGTGGCTACCCAAGTGCTGTAAGATCTACTGCTTAATCCTCCTTATCCTTCACATTTTTCTTAAAATATAGTATCTCGCAAAATTCCCTTAAAGACTAAAAAAACTTAATTCCTTCTCATCTGACACTTAAAATAAGACCTCTTTTCATCCCTTAACAGCAGACATATTATGATAGAACTATAATTCCCGGTTATTTTTATTCTTACAAGCTTTTCGAAGAAAGGTAGGACGACCTGCATTTTTTAACAATGGAGGTCATGCTTATTTCCGTATATCAAAGGATTTCTGAACATCAAACGTTTTCTGAGTATTAAACGATTTTTGATTATTAAACGATTTAGGTCAGGAAAATGATCCAGCTCCATAGAGGGCATAGAGTATTCTACATGAAAGATCCCACAAACGGATCTTAGCAGAATAGAAATCCGGATTGCATTCAGAAACCACAGTCAATGTTCGAATTTGGAGATCCTGATAGCTCTAGGTTTCATTAATGACCCTGTGTTAATCGTAATTGAAGAGCAAGGAAGGAAGGGAGAATCTGCTGGTCCTTGTGGTAAGCTATTCACCAGTGCGTGAACTCGAGGTCGAGTACTCATTGGTGGAACTTGAAAAAGGCGGGAACACCAAAATCCTAGAGTGAAATGATGCAAGACGCTTGGGAAAATCCATTTTATCCATTTTCAGGAGGTGTATTAAGTACTATCCAGTTATCCAATCCCGCTTTCAACCATTCCGGGCCTTGCGGCATTTGAATTTCTAACAAAGCACCTTGATCCTCAAGTCGAGAAACGAACAACTTAAATCACCCTCGTAATCTCTAGCTTGAGCCGGTTATTTATAAGATGATAAAATTCCGAATCGAGTTATTGAATTATTTATACTTAACGTGTTCAATACTTCTGTCGACATTCAACATTTTCGTTTTGGCTCAAATAAATAACTTGAGAGGAAAGAGAGAACTTTATTATTGGTAGGAGAAAGATTTTCTGTAGTGCGTATTTTACATTTTACTTTTCAATTAGAAATATTACGTATAAATTTGATGTCTGACCACAGCGCGACTTTTTTTACTTAAAGTGACGCCGTTAGTTATGAGAAGTAGAAAAGTCGCGCTGTTGTCAGACATTAAATTTATACGTAATATTTTTATTGAAAAGTAAAATGTAAAATATACACTATTATAAGAAGTAGAAGAGGTACGGAGTAGTAAATAACTTGAGAGAGGAAAGAGAGAACTTTATTATTGGTAGGAGAAAGATTTTCTATAGTGTGCATTTTACATTTTACTTTTCAATTAGAAATATTACGTATAAATTTGATGTCTGAACACAGCACGACTTTTCTACTTAAATTGACGCCATTAGTTGTGGGAAGTAGAAAAGTCACGCTGTGGTCAGACATTAAATTTATACGTAATATTTCTAATTAAAAAGTAAAATGTAAAATATACACTATTGTAAGAAGTAGAAGAGGCACGGAGTAGTAAATAACTTGAGAGGAAAGAGAGAACTTTATTATTGGTAGGAGAAAGATTTTCTGTAGTGTGTATTTTACATTTTACTTTTCAATTAGAAATATTACGTATAAATTTGATGTCTGACCACAGCATGACTTTTCTGCTTAAAGTGACGCCGTTAGTTGTGGTAAGTAGAAAAGTCACGCTGTGGTCAGACATCAAATTTATACGTAATATTTCTAATTGAAAAGTAAAATGTAAAATATACACTATTGTAAGAAGTAGAAGAGGTACGGAGTAGTAAATAACTTGAGAGGAAAGAGAGATCTTTATTATTGGTAGGAGAAAGATTTTCTATAGTGTGCATTTTACATTTTACTTTTCAATTAGAAATATTACGTATAAATTTGATGTCTGACCACAGCACGACTTTTCTACTTAAATTGACGCCATTAGTTGTGGTAAGTAGAAAAG
>CAJFCP010000075.1:1314332-1330653 GCA_904066005.1 Synergus itoensis | reverse complement strand
CACAGCACGACTTTTCTACTTAAATTGACGCCATTAGTTGTGGGAAGTAGAAAAGTCACGCTGTGGTCAGACATCAAATTTATACGTAATATTTCTAATTGAAAAGTAAAATGTAAAATATACACTATTGTAAGAAGTAGAAGAGGTACGGAGTAGTAAATAACTTGAGAGGAAAGAGAGATCTTTATTATTGGTAGGAGAAAGATTTTCTATAGTGTGTATTTTACATTTTACTTTTCAATTAGAAATATTACGTATAAATTTGATGTCTGACCACAACGTGACTTTTCTACTTAAACTGACCGTTAGTTTTGGGAAGTAGAAAAGCCACGCTGTGGTCAGGCATCAAATTTATAGGTAATATTTCTTATTAGAAAGTAAAATGTAAATTACACACTATTATAATAAGTAGAAAAGGTACGAAGTAGTAAGACTTGACAAATTTATGAAAAGACTATAAATTTTAATATTTTATTTTTTTGTCTCACTATTTTCGTAGGTTTGGAACTGTAGCTTTCTCTAGAAAATTAAAAACCTTATCTATACACGTCCTGGTTATAAAGTTTCCTAGCTTTTTCTTGCTTTTTTCAGGATGTGAGGAAAATAAAGATCTTAATCAGATTGAAAAGTATAATGGGGATTAAGAGATATTTCTTAATGTTTTTTAGTGAAGAAACAGTATTTTATCGTTCTCAACTGGCGTAGAAAGATTAACATCCCTAAATTAGGCGAATTGCACGTCCTTAAGTGAAAACTGTATTTAATGCCTAGACCGAGAGTTCACCTCACAATTTTGTTTATCCAGCTTTCCGGTAAGCTTCTAAAGCGGCGAAATAAGTATAACACATTGCTTGGTGATTTATGTGAGCTATTACTGCAGAATTTCTCAGTGCTAAGTGGTAAGTAGGTAACTATAATACTCTTGGGACCGTTTAGTACAAGCGTAATGAGCCTTTTCGATTCAATCGAGATATAGGTAACTAATTTCAATTTTAATCGGCCTGAAGCTAATCTGAAATTAAGTGGATTGAGAAACAAGATTGTAAATTATTGTTTAATCAAGTTTTCAATCTGTTAACGACGAGTAATTCTATCAATTGAAAAATCGATACAAAAAGGTGGTTTCAAGAAAAAGTCGCCCCTAGTAAACCAGCCACGACTGATGGATGAAACCTTTTGGCCGTGAGGGAGTAAATTGAAGACTGAGGGAAGAATTGATTACACGGTACTTTAAGTCAGTATCTAACTGGGCGTGATCTCAAAGTGCTTTAATAATAATGCCTTAATTAAAAGTCGTTCAGTAGGTTTTAGATTTTCCTTTGCAATGACCATGAAATTACAACAAAGGAATAAGATTCAAAAAATTTAATGCATCAAAGGAAAAAAGGAAGTATAATAAATTAAAAAATTGTCAGACATGTCATGTTTTAACTTTACTCTTGTAATAATAATAATACTAACAAAGTATATATGGATTTTGGAAAATATTGGAGTTTCACAGGGCTATGAACACGACAACGTAAAGTCATATTTCGCTGACCAGCGAAGTGCAAATTGTAGTTACATGCTTCTGATATGATGTGATAGAAGAGCGTGTAAATTCAGACATGTGATTCTAATTTGTCAATCGCGACAAACGAGAAAATTGATGGATGTATTTCATGTTAATGGTGCTTAAATTTATATTGCATTTATTATACATGTCAGTAAACAGTGCAATATCGCATAAAATGACTTAATTTGCTATTATCACAATTTTAAACGCTGCAATAATTTTCTATCATCATTTAAGTTTTAATTTTTCTTTTAAATTGCAGAAAGTAGAAGATGAAGTGAATGTGAAAGCATTAGCTGTACTTTTCAACGGCACTTTTCCACTTTGAGAACTCACAATCATTTTGCAATCGTATTTAGAGAAGTGAGATAAATTGAAACCCTTTCGATCCTCTAGTCACGAAGTCGAAGTCGTGTTTTATCCTTGCGTTATTCATGAGGGACTTGCACTAAGTGCCAGTGAGGAAAGCTGAGAGAGCACTGTTTTCCAAGTAGCTTTTCTTGTTCCAGTCATGGCCGAGTGGCTCCTTCAAGCCCTTTGTATTTGGCGATTAGTTTATTAGAGTTAGGGACTGTTTCCACTGCTCTACAGGTATCAACAGCTTACAGAGAAGTGGATAGATGTAGGGTGAACGGAAAGGGGATGAAAGGGGCGGGAGAGGAGAGCTTAAGCCTGAATTATGGAGCATAGAATGCATTGCTAGGTCAACGTTGACACAGAGCAGCTTGGTCTTCAGTACATTCAATTGTAGTATGAAGCATTTGTGAAATGAACATATGTACAGTCTCCATAAAATCGATTTGCAATTATTACTCAAGGATACATTGAGGCTTTAAACTACTAGACATTTCTTGAAAATCTAATAACTCTTCCATTACAAATAATATTTCAGTTATTGGAGTACTGTCTGACCATAACATGTGTTTTATCTTTAATCTCGAAAAATCGTTCCGCACAGTAGAAAAGTATGTTGCGGTAAGACAATATTATTTTTATTTCGAGAAAAATCTTGGCTTTCAAAAGTTTCTGGTATATTATGCGACAACTTGACATTTTCATTTATAGTAGGGTAAACCGGGGCAAAGCCGACCGGTGGGGTAAAGGTGACTTTGCTTATAACGTTGTTATTATTTAACAATTTTAATTCCACTTTGCACAAAATAAATCTATTTCATTGTAGAGATAGTGTTACTTACTTAAATCTTGAAAATTGACGTTAAAAAAGAAAAATTATACCGAAAACAGTTTTGACGACGAAAGAATGGAAGATTCGCTGGCAGAAATATAACACTTCTGACGTTAATGTTAATACTTACAGTATGACAATTTGATATTTTGATAGTTGAAACAATATCACATCACGTAATTATAATAATTAAACGTAATTCAAGTCTAAAATACATCAAATCTCGTAAATAATTTAGGCCTCATCACTGGGGTAAAAGTGACCATTTAATAGTTTGTAGGCTAGACACCTTTGCGTGTAGTCTGCAGGCTTGCCAACATTTGGCGACTTTATTTCTCTTGGATCTGAGATAGACGAATAAACACTTGCGTTAAAAAGATAGACCAATAGAAATCAAGGTCAAGTCGAAAATTTGGTGACAAATCGCCAATGTTGGCAACTCTGGTAGTCTGTCACCAGTAGAATGACAACAAAAATAAGAGGTTATATTGTATCTGATCGTAGCTATCACTATTTTTATTCAAAATAACTTATTCTTCTTTCTGCATATGTTTAAAGGTAATTTGACAAATACTTTCAATAACATAGAAGCTAATCATTATATTTTGCAATGTTCAAATCTTTTGATTTTCATAAAAAGCTACAGGTCGCCTTTACCCCAAGGTGTGGGGTAAAGCCGACGAAGTACAGCTTGTTAGAAATAACTAAATTATTAAATCATTGTTTTATTTATGTGATTAATGCATAGAGAAATATGATATGTAATAATGTAGGATTCGAAATGAAAAAAAAAATAGATTAGTTCCATATCATATTAACTTTTAAAAAATCATTCACTATTAACTGGTCGGCTTTGCCCCGGTTTACCCTACACGATTTTCGTTTATTTATCTGTCAAAAGAGACTCTGATAATTAAATTACTTCCATTTATTACCCTCTCAAAAATCTCTTATTTACTTTAATCATGGACGACTTTCTCACTGAAAATAAGCTTGAATCAATGTGATGTTAAAAGAATAATAGGTGAAAATTCCGCTTGATAAAACTCAATCCATGTTCGTGTCATGCGTGACTTCTTTTCATTTTTTTTTCTATATCAGATAAATCGAGTGTCACGATATTATAAAAATGCAGGAGGTGCGAGCTCGAATTCTTTCCTCCGCGTCGTTTTTATAATGCAAAAACGTCTATGCGGCATTCATCAATTTTCATGACATCGTCTTTTCTTTTAGTTTTACAATGCAGCAAAAAAAATGCTATAATGCACACCAAGTTACGGTAGTCGATAATATCTGAGAATCATATACAATGCGCTTACACATAGGAAGCAGTAAATTACTTCACAAATTTTCTTTCACAGACAAGCAAATTTCATTTTTAAATCACAGTGTGAATTATTTTTATACATATAACGTTTTTCAACATACTTTTGCCATTATCTCAAAGTAAGTGCCATAAAGAACAATTAACCCTTCAACAACTTTCGATATAAACTCAATAAAGTCGCTGCTGCAATAACTGCACTTGTGTGAACTAATAGTCCCGTTTTAACTCACTTCGATTTTTGTAGATGACAAATGGACATAAAGGAACGTGAAACTTACCAACTTCTTCGAGTTTCCAGTCACTTCCTACCATCGTTGAGAAGCTGTCCAATATTTTCCTTTCAGAAATATGCTCTGTAAAAAAAAAGTAAAAAATTCATAATTCGCCGATTAGTATCAACATTTTCCAACAAAAGAAACCAAAAGGTCTTTATTTATCAACCTGATTTCAGGAATGACAATAATTTCAACATACGGATTTACACTTCGGAATATTACCACTTTTTCAAACTGCAATTTGCATATTCCGGTTTCACGGTGATTTAAAGAGTGAAACTAACCGGAGGTAGTATAGAATATTCTGGAAAGAGGGAATTTTCCAAGAGAATGTGCAGGAAATTTTATTAATTGAAAAGAATTCAGAAATCTCTTGGCTCCGGTGATAAAATCGCAATTACAGATGACTGCGCCGTATAAGGTTGAGGATACCATATATCTTACGAAATAAAGCGACGTAATCGCATAGCAAATAGGTACATAAAACAGAGAATGCTATTACCTTCCAGCAGCATTGGCTAATGGTAGCTATTAGAATTTCTCACTGGACACACAAAACAATGAATGAAGATATCTCGTGCCAGATTTAATTTAAACTACGAATAAAGACGACAGGTAAACTTTATCTTCTGACAGATAATTCAAAAGAGACAAGAGAAACAAACAAGCGAGCCAGCCACCCTTTCCAATCTGATAAAAAGCTTCAGAAATAAAAGAAATATTGCACCTGCAGCTAAATACTCTTCATGGACTATTTACTTGCAGGACTTACGATCGATATTATTCGTGAGACACTTTACCCGATAAAGTAGAGAATTATAGCTTGAGTAAACACACTGAATAACGCGAGTGCTTTCACGTACGAAAAATAGTGAGCTGAGAATCCTTCCGTAAGCAATAATATTCTCGATTGAAAAGTTAGTAGCCCTTTTGCCAAGAAAGTCTCAGAATGTTCTTTTATAATGGTGTATTGCACTGTAGAGTCTCTCATAAAGATAACAGGAGGTGGATAGATCATGCATGCGGAAGTTTTTTGTAAACAAGAATGAATAATCGAGTTTCGTGTAGGTGAGAGGAATGAAAATATTAAAGATATTCAGTTTAAAACTTTAAATATAATCCTGGAATAAAGGAATAAATTTTAGTACTCGAATAATGGCTTGCCATAAAGTACTTTTTCTACTGAAGCTTATAAAACCGTTGGAGGATTGAAGTATTGTGTCTGGCCATAGCGTGATTGTTCTACTTAAACTAGTGCATTCACAGGAATATTATCCATAAGACCGTTAGAATTTCTGACTCTCTGTACAAAAAGCTCATAAATTATTCTGATAAGATAATAACAGCGTACTGTACAATTCGCAATTACAAAATTTGGTAATAGATGCACAGATCTATAGAGATAATACACGGTGCAGAGTAATGTAGACACTTTGATTCCTTGATAAAGAATTTCTGAAATGGTTTAAACTTTGAATTTCGAGATCCGGAGATAGGGGATATTGTAATCTCTCCTCACCACAGTATCTCAATCTAACCAACTTCCATGAACTAGTTGTGCTTTGCTTTCATGTATACACAATGTCCGATCAAGGGACGAGCAGTGCATTTGCGGTTCATGGTCGCAACAATGTGCCACAGGACAGCCGTAAAAGGAATAATTACGAATCTAGTTACTTAGTAGAGAAACAAATATACAGAAGAATACTAAAACTCTTGGATTTTTCTTTGCTCTCGAAAAAGACTCTCGTAACTTTGCCACAAGCAAAGACTTTTATGTTCTTTGCAGCTGTACTGCTCTCTAAAACGTAAATATAATTCCCATTGTAATTCTGCATTTTCCAGCCTAAGGAAAATTAACTTCTTTTAAGGAAGTTTACTATTTCTCGACAAAAATCGTATAATAATTAAATGGGCTTACAATTGACATATTACAATTGACTTATTACCATTTTATCAGAGAAGGTGGAGATATAACTTTTGGCATTTACTGCATTTCCCTAAATGCAAAACTCGAGATGAATTTCGTATTAACTGAAGTTTCGACTTTATGAACTGGAAAGGCACGCAAACTTTGAAACTTGAGAATAAATAGAGACACGTCAGTAGGAAATTTAGTGTAAAATTTTCCATTTGTAAATTTCATATTCACCTTGTGTTTACTTTTTCCACTTTTACTGCGCTCTAGAAATGATAATTCGTGTCTTCGTTATTAGTATATTTTCTGATAATATTCAAACTCGTATTTCATTTTTAATTTATTATTATTGTTCAAAAACTGAGCTCTTTTAAGTAAATCATACTGCAGAGTTTGAAGCTCTGGAAATGGCAAGGCAGCCAAGGAGTAAGACAATGTTTAGAACAATATGCTCTGCATTACATTGAGATGCTTTTAGAGATAGTAATTCCAAGACGTAGAAACAGAGAAGCTTGCAAATTTCCATGTTAAACTTCTCTGACATTACTGCCGCCTTTGCAGACATATAAAATAATATTTTGAGAAAATAAAAAGTCAACATTTATTATACTCACACTTGTAAATTTTCAAGAAAGAAACAGATGACAAATGACAAATATATTCACATATTTCTATTTAGGTGCCAACTGTTTTTCCATTGTGCTCTGGTTTGGCGAATTTCACAATTATTCAGAATCTTACGACTTCTGCAAAATAGTATAGAGTAGAGAAACAAGTAAGATATTATGTTAATATGTGCGGCATTTGTTTTGTTCCTTTCATGCAATGTTTTTAGAAAGCGAATACTTTACATTTTAAATGCAAGAGAACCGAAACTTGTCTGCTTCCGTAATCTACTAGAGATTTTGTTACACTGTTTTATTATACTCCTGCATTTTTGGATGTTGATATTATTACATTTAAAAAATTTCAAAAATTTAATATAATGAAATATAATCGAGGTAAATTCCTGTAAACCAACTCTCATATTAACAAAGTGGAAAATTGGAATTCGATAATCGCTTCTGAGAAGATAAAAACGTGATGAAAATGGTGGTAGTTAATTGCAACATTTGTAATTCCTTTTAGGATGTAATTACATTAATGGAGAGACTAAATGGTTTAAATAAATAAATATTGCTGTAAGTGACTTTAGTTAGCTTCATTGTAATTTGCAATTTGTTTGAAATATAACTCATTTAATTTTTCTCATTTACAGTAAACGATTTAAAGATCGAAATGTGCAATGCATCTTTGCAACATCTAATTAATGTAGCGTAATTAATGTTTAATTAAACGTAAATTTCGCAAGCTTATAGTAACCAAGTTCAGTAAAGTTTGCACCTGTGATTGCCTAGTGGGAAATACGCTCAATTTAAACTTAATCTGATGCGAGTTAGAGTATTTTCCAACTTTTAAGAAAATCGGAAGTTCAAAATTTTCCCCCAATTACCAATAACAAATCAAGAAATTGTTTCTCAATATTCCAAAATAAAGACATTAATAAACAAATTCAAATATTCCTTTTCAAAATTAAACTTTGGAAGAGTTTTTATGTTGCACATAAAAATACCAGTACACTCAGAAAAAAGTTTGTTTGAATCAAACAAACGTATCATTGATATAGGGTCAATCAAAAAATATCTTTGAATTCAAAAAAATTTGTTTGATTCAAATAAATTGTCTTTAACTCAAAAAAATTGATTTCATTATATTAAAAAAAAGTTTCTTTGAATCAAACAAATTTTTGTTAATTCAAACAAATTTTGTTTAATTCAAAGATATTTTTTGATTGACCCTATATCAATGATACGTTTGTTTGATTCAAACAAACTTTTTTCTGAGTGTATCATTCCCTTTACATGTGATAGCTGCCTTTTTAAACGCTTTTTTATGCTTTTCTGGTATTGATGGAAATATTTTAATGTCTTTTTTATGGATGCCATTTTGCATGTTTTATGACTCTTTCGAATTAATGCAAAATCAGTACACAAACTATAAATTAAGGTACAATTTTACAAATATACATTATGAAGTAGCTCTATTTCATACGAAATATCTAAATCTCTTCAATCTTCAAATTCTTTTCACAAAGCAGCTAGCAGAATATCAAGAATTTTAATGTCGTGCTTGTTTTCTTTTAAATCGATAGAAGAGGAGGCAATGTTTTTCATAATTTTATGAAAATATTTTGTCATTATTTGCAGCAGCATCTAGAAATTCCAACGACGGCACAGAATTCCGGGTCGATTCTGCGAAAGCTCTACGGGATCCTTATTATGCATCTCGGAGACGATGTCAAATAACTTGCGTCGAGTCTGTTCTGAAAGCCAGCGATTGCTTCCCTTTTGTGTGAGTGATACTACTATTCATGTCAGAGATTCGACAAACATGTATTGGTATTGCAAACTAGGACTACTTCCGGCACAGGGTAAACAGTGGTTTACCAGTGACTACTGAATTAGTACACCCTCTGGAATCTCCAGAAATTTCTCTGTACTTGAAACCACTACGAATGTGCATTCTGTTCCCGCTGTTAATGCACCAACATCAAACAAGAATGTTTTAGGAGCAAACCAGCCGTGGCATATGCGTTCCAGCTCAAACATCAGCGTTATAAATTCACCCGGATTTTGACGCTTTTAGCTTACAGTATATCGTGATAGTACTATCGCTGGGATTTGTAACACTGTAATAAATTGCTAGACTCTGACACTAGCTCATGGAAAATACTAAAAGTATTACATGATCTAACTGCCCGAAACAGAGTACATAGATCGAACACCTTTTGTTATGTGGTATTATATCTACGCAATATCCCTATAACGAAGCGTGAAGCAGAAATTTATTATTCGATCAGTCGATTTTTCTCTCACGTCGTACACCATAACACTATTTTCTATTTTTTCTAGTCTCACTTCCGGATTTTATGCTATATTTTCTAAAAAATAATTGTTAGAGGTACATAAAGTACCTCTTATGTCCAAAGCATGAAGAATTCAATAAATTATATATTAAAAAACAATAATAAAATCTTAAGATACGTGATTTGAACTATCTGAATAACAGAAGGACCAAAAACTTTATTTCTCAAATAAATGCAGAACAACGTAATCTCTAGCTTGAGCGGTTATTTATAAGATAATAAAATTCCGAATCGAGTTATTGCATTATTTATACGTAACGTGTTCAATACTTCTGTCGACATTCAACATCTTCGTTTTGGCTCAAAGAAATAATATGAGAGGAAAAAGAGAACTTTATTATTGGTAGGAGAAAGATTTTTTATAGTGTGTATTTTACATTTTACTTTTCAATTAGAAATATTACGTATAAATTTGATGTCTGACTACAGCGCTATTTTTCTACTTAAACTGACGCCGTTAGTTATGGGAAGTAGAAAAGTCGCGCTATGGTCAGACATCAAATTATGCGTAATATTTCTAATTAAAAAGTAAAATGTAAAATATACACTATTGTAAGAAGTAGAAGAGGTACGGAGTAGTAAATATCTTGAGAGGAAATAGAGAACTTTATTATTGGTAGGAGAAAGATTTTCTATAGTGTGCATTTTACATTTTACTTTTCAATTAGAAATATTACGTATAAATTTGACGTCTGACCACAGCGCGACTTTTCCACTTAAACAGACGCCGTTAGTTGTGGTAAGTAGAAAAGTCACGCTGTGGTCAGACATCAAATTTATACGTAATATTTCTAATTAAAAAGTAAAATGTAAATTACACACTATTGTAAGAAGTAGAAGAGGTACGGAGTAGTAAATATCTTGAGAGGAAAGAGAGAACTTTATTATTGGTAGGAGAAAGATTTTCTATAGTGTGTATTTTACATTTTACTTTTTAATTAGAAATATTATGTATAAATTTAATGTCTGACCACAGCGCGACTTTTCTACTTAAAGTGAAGCTGTTAGTTGTGAGAAGTAGAAAAGCCACGCTGTGGTCAGACATCAAATTTATACGTAATATTTCTTATTAGAAAGTAAAATGTAAATTACACACTATTGTAAGAAGTAGAAAAGGTACGAAGTAGTAAGACTTGACAAATTTATGAAAGGACTATAAATTTTAATATTTTATTTTTTTGTCTCACTATTTCCGTAGGTTTGGAACTGTAGCTTTCTCTAGAATTTCTATAGTGTGTATTTTACATTTTACTTTTTAATTGGAAATATTACGTACAAATTTTCTGTCTGACCACAGGGTGACTTTTCTACTGAAACTAGCGCTGTTAGTTGTAAGAAGTAGAAAAGGTACGGAGTAGTAAGACATGGAAGTAGGACTACAAATTTTAATATTGTATTTTTTTGTCTCACTATTTCCGTAACCTGAACAAACGTGATTTGAACTATCTGAATAACAGAAGGACCAAAAACTTTATTTCTCAAATAAATGCAGACCAACATGAGCTTTATGTCATGAAATTTAAATGAGAGAATAGTTACAGGCAATAATGAGATTCTCTTTTACTGTCGGAATAACAGAAGAGATTTTGTTCAAAGTGAATTGTAATTTATCATAAAGAGGACTGGTAAAAGAAGTTATTTTTCTTTGTAATATAGTTTCTAGGCGAGCTAAAGACTGGGCTTCATATTATTTCCGAAAGACTAATTTTGAAGGGAAGTATACCTAACGACTCGGTTATCAAGAGAGTTGAGTTACAACCCTCTCGAATTCAAAGCTTCAAGTTCAATTACAAACTGTGAACGGAAACTTCTACACAGTGTAAATTTTGAAGAGACAGAATCATTGAAGATCACTCACTAAACTTTGACCTTTGATCAATAATGTAAAAGCCTATAAAGTGAAATTTCCAACAGCATTGTTTGCCTCCTCCGGAACCAATTCCAGCAAGACATACAAATCTTCCTCTTTGTATCTCTCTATCTCTCTCTATCTCTATATATGACATCTATCTATTCTTAAAGAGAACAAATTGCTTCTATCAGACAACTTTTGACCAAAGATACAATAAAATACAAAAAACACAACCTACTCAACAATTATTGAAACATGACTGTCTTTGCGACAGTATAAATAATTAACCGTTAATAGTGTACATTTGAAAGAATAATTACCAATCTGAATAATTTGCTGATCCTTTGTTATCAGAGAAATTAAAGCGAAATCGATTGAGTGCATGCCGGCCTCCATCTATATAAACAATTAATTTAAACACAATTGTGGTAACGATCATTGAATCCAACTTCGCAGAAGCATCAATTTACTCGAATTTAAACCACAAATACTGAAAAATAATCGTAATAAAAGGATAATCGTAATCGTATAAATCTAAAGTATAAATCTAGTTATGTGATTACAGATGGACTTTCAGAAACAGTTTTGAGAGCAGAGTATATTTTACAGAAACGCTCATCTGATATTTCAAAAGTACTTCAACTATAACAGCTCTCCATAAACCGAGTTAAGGGGTATTATATGTGTAGTTAAATAGGATAATGACATCAGAACAAGTGAACCACGTAAGGTTACAGGGTTATGTTAAACATTAAATATAAAGCATATAAAGTGAATGACAAGTCGTCAATGAAGTTACGGCACAAATCTGTTTATTCTGCGTATTGTATATTCCAACAAAAAAAAAGAAAAAAACATTGATAAGGATTATGATGAATTAACATTTTGAAAGTGTGTGAATCCCGTTTTGTGATGCTTTAAAACGAACTAAGACGCATTGGGACGAATAGAGCTAGCGTTAATACGTAAAATGCATTGATGACACCTCATGGAACAGAATAGATATGAATTTAGTACCGGCCACCTTTTTTATAAAAATTAAGAAATGAACAAATTGTAGAAGAAAACAGAACAATTAAAAAAAAAAAGATAGTGAAAAAAAAACATTTTGCTAATCATTAGCAAAAACCTGTTAATGACTAGGGAGTGGTTAACTTCGTTTCTTGTATATTGAATTAAAACCTTGTTTAACGGTTCAATGACGAGTGGCATTCGATTTAAATTGGAGGAGATATTTTGACAATTTTGGGGAAACCCAATTCAATATTTTCAACAAAGGGAACAAGCAATTTCGTAAATTGATTGGAGTTATGTGGAGCGCGTCTGACTTCGAGTTCCATTTGTAAATCACATTAAGCGACGGCGTAAACAATATGGGACCAAACAAGGGAATTAAAATTGCTATATCAATTTCCAATTGAACATTTTATTGCCCATTTTGATATTATTTATTTTTTCGAGAATCTACATTAAATCATTTTGCTATAGTATAGCAATTTGAAGTGATGTATTTTCGAATTATGATAAATTATTATCACAAGAAATTGCTTATAGATTTATTCTTCATCTTTGTAGACAGGTTTTCCGAGAAAATGCAAATTTCGTTTCAAAGTTGGAACGTCATTTGTTAGAACTTCATTTGCAGAATACCTTATTTATGTTTTGGCAAAGGTTTACCAATGTTGTATAAAAAGTTTGTAGATTCGTTCAGTAGATTGCAGGTTTGAGATTAAATCCTCCATGGATTTTCACATCGAGAGAGAAAAGACTACAACGATAACGTCCTGATTCGTAAAAGATGGCCTGAGGGATTCGGATCGAATCAGACTTTTATTTTGCTTTTGTTATACAATTCCAAGTTCTAACACTCCAATGAACCACAGATCGAATTCACGAATAGGTGATGCTGATTAACTATCTACATAAATAATATAAATCTTTAAAAATATATGAATTATAGTATTTAGCTATCAATAAATGTTAAATCGGTTGGAACTAAGCTTCAATCAATAATATGACGGTTGTAACTTTCACACTAAATCTTCAAACAACTGGTGTGAACATCTTCTAGTTGAAGCTCTTTCGCCAACAAATAAACTTAGCTCTAGTGGGATTAAGTTCTAATTTTCCGTTCAAACATAAGGCACAACTAAGTTTGTAGTTTCGACCGAATATAATCTAAAGCTGAATCAACACTCGTACCCTAAGGTGCAAAACGTAGTATTCTGGGAAATACAACAAAAAGTGTATTCTTCTGTACAAAAAGAAACAATTAGTGATTAAATATTGTTTCCTGATCCTTTCTTATGGAATTAGAAAATAGATTTTTTTACGAGAAAGCATTATAATAACTGTTTCCTCAGATTGACTTGAAGTGTCAAACAAGCTCTTCTATATATACTCAAATGGCGAATTAATTGAAAATTTTGATCAGATACCGCTTGAGGCAACTCGGAGTTGAAGGAGTCCTTCCAAACCGAGAGCAGAAGTTTGCTACATTATTTTACTGAAATGTGGTTTCGCGCATCTACAAAAGAGAAAAGTTATAATGAGAAGTTTCTTGTCACCTATTTTGAAACTAGCCTAATTAGTGCAAACCCCAAAGGATATGTTTACATTTTCTAAATATTGATGTAACTTTTTTTCTACAAAAATATAAATACAGGTTGCACTCAAACCACATAGCACTTTTTGTTACTTTTCTTACTTCACGAAAAAGTTTCTGTATATCGTATACATATTTGTATTATTTGGCTCAAGATAATTAATAATATAATATTCTCTCCTTAAAAAGGAAATTTCCTTTTATCTCTAAGCTTATTTCCAACTTTGTTTTCTCTTTGAAACACTCACACTTTTACACTGTTACACCTTTACTCTTCTCTTTCTCTCTTCCTCAATTTAATTTTCACAAAAGTTTCTTCCGTTGAAAAGCTTTCTGAACATAAATTCCTTATATATAAAAATACTCATTAACTATAAACGCTGATGAAGGAAACATTTTGAAAGATTGGTTCTTTAGTATCTCGCGGACCAGTTCATCGTTGATTAGAGCTCTACTAATTGCCAGTTTCGAACGAAGAATCGATACTTTTAGAGTATTTAAATGTTCTCTCTATTTTCAGAGATGGTTCCGAGAGTTTGAAACTGTAATCTGTAACACAGAAAGCTTTATTCGGCAGGATACACGCGTGTTCGCATCACCTATACCACGTTTCCGTAACAGTAAACATGAGTGCGGAAATTCGTTCTATTTAGCTTCGAATCGAGCGGATCACATACCACACGTGTATTATTGCAGCTAACGAGTGAGTTGCCATGTTAAAATCAGGTACTATGAGCTTTAGTGTCGCTCAGGGCTCAAAAGTCAATGTAAAATCAACGGAATAGAAAACCCTGTAAATTTCCAACACAGACTTTAAATCGTAATATTAGACATTTTTTATATAATAAATTATCTATAAATTATGTAAATATTTTCCCCTTTGTGCGAAAAAAATTACACAAACATATTTTCATGTAACCTATATTCATAGTAAATTTCAAAATGAAATTTCACTGCGAGTTTTGAAGCTGTTTCGGGGAATTTCAAGTAGGCGTGCTGAGACACAACTTTGTACAATATTTCATTCTCGCACCCTAAAATCCTGAATTCTAAGGCTTAGATTGCGCAACCGAGAATACCATGAACAGAAGGTGGAACTACCCTGCGCTGAAGCTCTTCAGTAATGCGGAAAATACTTTTGTCTGCTTTTGCATTGCGGAAAAGGATCCAGTTAATTAAAATATTATGTGAATCATTAATTATACGATGATTATTTTACAACAGATGATTATTTTTACAGAATAAATATTTTAAGAGACCATAAATTCACCAATCGTGAGCTAAAAGCAGTTTTAAATTATTCAGTAAGAGCTTCAGTAAAATTAAATTGAAATTAATATTATACACTGAATCATATTTTATTGTTTAAAAAATCTCGATTATTTCAGTATAATTTTCAGATTTTCAAGGAAGAGCAAATTGAACATGCAAATGTCGTTAGTTGCCTAGATAAACTTGGCTAAATCTAATAAAGTAGGGTTCTTCGAGAACAACCTGTTTATTTTGAAATTAACAAGGCTCACACTCATCCGAGGGATTAAGATAAGAACGCTCGATTAAACACAAGCACCTTAACTTGCTTACCCTGACCAGAAACACTTGATCGTACGGTTAGCCACATCATTTAGGTAGACAAAGGCTTCTCGCACCAGAATTGAGTCATCGTGTCGAAAATCTTCTCACGTAGCATGTACTAAGGTAACGTCGTAAACTCACTTCTAATTGCTACACAAATGTTGCAGTATTGAGCAAGAACTTACCACAAACTCAATTATCCCAAATTGTTTTAGAAATATCCTCATAAAAGTTTTATATCCTATCCAGTTTAATTCACTCACTATGTTCTATCAAAATAACTTGAACTAATGCAAATTAAACCAATAGCAATGGACAGTGAAAATCCCTAGGAATGATTAAATAGAAAATTTCGGTTGTCTGACTACATATGGATATTTACTACTGCCTAGACACTGGCTTACCATATACGCACCTCTACTACTTAAATTTTTCTTCTTAAAAGTCTCACATTTCTGTAAAATTTAAATAAAATGTCTTTGTTTAATAAATGATGTCCATACATATTTTTATTATAAATATGCAAATATATATTAAATTGAAATATATATATTAAATAGAAAATTTGAATTGTCTGACTACACAAGGGCATTTACTACTTCCTAGCCACTGGCTGACCATATACGCACCTCTACTACTGAAATTTTTAAAATAAAATATCTTTGTTTAATAAATGATTTCAATACATATTTTTATTATAAATATGCAAATATATATATTAAACAGATAATAGCCGTAATTACAAATAAAACTGGTAATAATACATAATAAAGTTTAACATAATTTTAATCTGGGTCAGGACCCAGGTTTATTCGTAATAAAATATGTGCAGAAATAAAATACCGAATCCTTGAGGTTATTAAAGACTCACATAAAATATTTTATTACTCGTGTTAATTAAATTATGGATAGATGAAGCAGAAGCTATAAATGAACGTGAAACTGTATTCGATTTCGCTCTGATCGGATTTCATTAAAATAGCTGGATTCACTTTCGGAAAAACATGGTCTATGAGGAAAATGACGAGCCACTAAAAGCTTTGCTGGTATGCAGCAAATGCTG
>CAJFCP010000075.1:1279240-1314232 GCA_904066005.1 Synergus itoensis | reverse complement strand
CTGTTCTCCGCAAAACTTGAAGAAATTTTATATGCTTCAAGTGGCATAAGTTTCTTATCCTATAACGTTCTTCTTTATGCTGTGAGGTGCGTCTACCGTTCTTGTTACTCAAACCATAAGTATTTGCGAGGCGCGACGGAATCTGAATTTATTCTTATTTAAAATGGAAAAGTTTTCTCCTAGCTGGCAAGCGAGCTGGCTACCACTAGTTCGCTTGAAAACATGTAATTTAATTTTGAAGGAACCCCTCCGAGAGATGAATGCATGTGAAAAGAATTCGCTCTTCCACCTCGCGCGAGCTATTGGAAATATACCCTGAAACGTGCGGATAAGTTTTCACGTCAATGCTCATTTTGACACTTTCTCGTAATTTGATACTGAACCCCTTTTCAGAAAATTTCCAATATGTCTTTTGTTATTTTCTAACTCTTTCCACTCTCATTTTTGTAAATTCTTATTTTTTCTGATTGTAACGGAATCTAGTAACTGCCCGTGTGGAAATGTGCCCAGATTAGCCCATACTATAATTGGGCGCCAATGTATGCCCAACTGGGTAGCCCAAATATGAAAAAAAAATTAAAAAGATTCGATTGTTTTCATTATATAATTAAATAAATGCAAAGTGTGATTAATACTGCACTTTTTTCAATAATTCATATTCCTGAATTATTAAATCTAAAGTTTCTAGAGCCAGTCACTGTTTAGTTTATACTTAAGTTTTTATCTAGCTTAGAAGCGACGAAGTATAATTAAATTTAAGATTTGATATCGATTGGTTCATGTTTTAAATATGTTTAATTATAATTAATCCATAATTTGTTCATTTGTCAAATATATCGATCCGTTCATATGTAAAGATTAAAAAAAAAGCAATAAATCTTGTTTCTGCAAAAACAAGTTTTCTTTGTAATATACTTAACATAAAGATTAACCAATTTTAATATTTTATTGTTAATTGGTCAGTCCACATTCAGCCCAAATAATAACTGGGTAGAAAAAATATTGCCCAACTTGGGCCCAACTAGTTTCTCCAAATATGGGTTTTAGTTGATATGAGCGTTACAACCCAAAATGGGCCCCACTTAGAGATCCCACTTGGGCCCCAGTTGGTACTTGGGCAAACTATCTGGAACCCAGTCTGGCCCCAGTCGATGTTTCCACACGGGTGTTTGACAAAATAATCTTTGAGAAATAACATGATTAAAATTTTTAATACCGGTAAGTTGTCTTTGAAAAGAGAACAAATATAAATAATTCACGAATACTCACACAAAACATTGTAGAAAAATATTGAATAATTTAAAACTTCCAAGAGACTTCTCATGGCTCGTTTCCGGAAGAAAGAATTCTGCTTTGAAACCTTTTTTTATTAAAAGATAAAATAACCACTTGTAACATACATACATCTCTAATGTCAGTACAATCACTTTACTGCATTCTTTCTTAATAAAGAGACACATTTTATGACCATATAAATTTCTGAATCTCGAATAAAATACACACTTACTCTATGCAGGAAATAAAAAGATTCTATACCAAGAAACCAAAAGGAAAACATCCTCGGTTTGAAAACTCGCATTTTATTACATATTATTCTCAATCTACGATAAAATAAACTTGAGTGAACAGAATGATACATAAAACTCGAACGAAATAATAAAAAGAAATGTGAGCTTTGAATCGTTTATAAATAATCTTAAATAAATTCTTCCTTTAAAGATAGACTGTACAATGACTTTCATAAGTATGGAATAAAGTTATCACCAGAAAATAATGTAGCTTTTTCATTCCTGTTTTCTATGCATAAAAGAAAGAAAGCAATTTATAGGAAGCAAGTAGTCAAAGCACGAGGAACTAGTTCTAGTGGGTGGAAATAAGAAAAACTAAAATATTCTCGCTTAGCTTTGCCCTGGATTTTTCGCCCTGCGTTTCTACCCGATTATAGCCGCGTAGTGCTGAATCTCAATCGCAAAAAGATTTTAGTATATCGTATCCATTGCAGCGATGCGATGGGCGCTCTCGATGACCGTGTTACGCGAAGAACGTGTTTCAGGTAGCTTGCCATGAGAAGAATACAAAAGTGCACATTTCTGGGAAATATGCACTACCCATGGGACTTCCTCTAGTTTTCAGTCTCAAAATATACATTTTCACATGCTTATTTCCGTATATTTTTTTCATCTTAAGTTATATCACGTGAAATTAACAATTTAAATTCGTACTAAAATCTGTTGCACTTTATAATTTATAACAAAACAATCACTATAAATTTTAAGTTTCCAAGTTCTGGGACTGAAAGTGTCAGAAAGAACCATAAATAACAGAAACTTTTAGTGTCTGTCATATTGATATCCGGCTCAGCTTTTAGTTCTTGAAAGCCTTTTGTAATCCATCCCAAATTTTCTCTGAACCGTCAAGTGTCACTTTAATCCACATATCTGATTCATATAAAGTCACTTTAAACTTGTCAAGTTACAATTGAAACTAACTTTATTCTCAGAGAAACTTCGGTTCGCGAGTTTTCACATATCTACAATTTAATATCAGCTTTTCATGCAAATTATAAGTGCACTCAACTGATGTTTAAAATTTAGATAATATACAGTAGAAACACATAAAGCAATTCTCTTTTTATCATGAATACATAAATTCAAAATACCAGCACTTTACTCTCTGATTCTGACTGAGATTTATGATATTTGACAGGAAAATACATTTTTATTAGTACTCTTGGGACTATAAATTTGAAAATATTCTAAATAAACACAATTTCACATTTACTGCAGAGTATTTCCATTCAATTTTCTAAAATATATTAAAGAAAGAACTGAGATGAGAAACGAAACAATATTTTCAAGAAACACTATCAATTCTCAGTTTTTTATATAAAGTGAGTTTCATCTCCTGCAAGCATTTTTTTATTTTATTTCCAATTCTCTTACAATTTTAATAGTTGTAATAAATTCTTGAGAGTAAACAATTGCGCGACAATGACAGGTCCTTTTCACTTTAGAAATAAAATTGTACTGCATGCAGTTCTATAAGAGTAGACAGAGAAGATGAGTAGTCACCTTGCAAGGATGAAATATATGGCTCATGGGAAATCTTACAGGATGAAACACTCTTTCGACTCTGATAACACAAAACATGTATCTCACGTATATAACAACATGTTCCCTTTACCTTTGACATGTTTTAAAAAGTAAAAAAATAATTATTAAAATTTATGAAAGATTTATGTCTTTATACTTGCTTCAGTTAATTATTTGTCTTTCTAGTCTAAACTGCAAATGACAGGGGTAGCACACAGGACTTTTATATCAGATAAGAAGAGACCCTCGTAGCATAAAAAATGGCTTAGAAAAATGCTCGTCAAGTGCAATCTTGGAGAGCATTTCATTAATTAAACATTCTTATGCAGAAAATTTCACAGTTTGTCAAAGATAAGTCAAAAAATTATCGAAAATTGTATATTATGCACACAATTTTGATTAAAACAGAGTTCAGATCCATTTATCACAGCGCTGATTTTAAAATAAATTGCGTTCACTGTTTGTGGTAGTTTATATGCAAATTACACATTATTAGCTATTTTACGACAAGAATAAATCATTTTTATCAAAATTCACGTTGATAAAAAAAATTGCCACTTTAATATGCAATCATCAAGATACTTAATAATAAAAATTGTTCTTTTTCCCAAAAAGAAGTAAAATAATTAACACTGTAACTGGTCATTAAAAGTTATAAAACCTTTTCATTTTTCTCATTATCATGTTAATCCAATTATATAACCGACCAATGCGATATGTTTTAATTAAACTTTTTTTATTAAAAATACCAGTAGAGTCAAACTTAATTTAAAACTCATTTCCTACGAAACCTACGTTCCAAATGAATTGTTCTCAAACTATCTGTTGAGAAATTTGTACTAATACCAACTTTATTATATTATCTCCCACAATCTCATTAGTATTTAAATAATATACGTCTACTGCTCCATAATTAAACATTATGGAATATTAACTGTATGTAATATTAATGTATGTTATTATTCAAAAGGCAAAAACTAGCAGCTTTTACATTTCTCGGTCATTCAAATTTTCAAATTTAAATTTTGAATAATAGATTTCATATTAAATCATTCAGAGTCTATATATACCAATAGAAATATTCTTTTGAATAAATCAATAGACCATAACAATAGGCTAATAAGTCGTAGACGAATTTATAATATTACTTCAAATATTATTTAAATTATAATCATTTTCAAAATTACAGGATATATTAAAAGATTCAAAGGAATTTTCAAAGCATTTCAAAACGTTACGTAATATATGGACGATTTCATATATAAATAAATCGTTAAACCCGTAATTTTAAATTTAATTAAAATTTCCGATCAAATAAAATTTAGAAAACTTAATGAAGCTTAAATATATATAATCAAGATATCCTCATATCTTCAGGAAGCAATCAATCTGGTCACATTCATTAAATTATAAACCTATATTTCCGATTAACATACACGTTATTTAATTATCTATCGGATCATAATTAAAAATAGAAAATGTAAAGATATAGAGATATAGAGTCTTTTTTCTTTGAAGAGAAAATTTCTTTCAACTCAGAATGTGACAATAACTATAAAGATAATTTTATCGTGGACTTGCACTTGAAATGTTTCAAATGAAAGTCTCTCATGGCCTTTTCAATTTCAAAGAGGTCGTTGCCGCGAATAGAGTATAATTTTTTATAAAAAAAAAAAAAGAATATCAAACTGATCTGATGTGAGGAAACTAAACTGCCTTGCGATGAATCTGATTCGCCAAGCTGGAATAAAGACTGCTTGCACTCTTTCTTGTACCAACATACATTTACATTGCACAGTTATTGTTACTGTTACTGCTGCACATGCACCTTTACTATATCTCCAATGTCCGGTATTGCTGGAGGAGACTACCATTTAGCTGGGGATAAACTCGACTAGCTAGAAGAAGGATAAGACTACTATCTTCGATAGTAGGTAATCGAACTTTCCCAGATGTGTTTAAGCTTCGACCAATTCAATTTCCTTTCAGCTTTTCTTTTAGTATCCTCGATTTTATTATACTCATAATTATTTTATGGTGTCAATCATCATTTTATGTTTTTCCTTTTAGTTTCAATCAGAATCTGATCCAAGGGGTAATTCTTTAATGCAACGTTCATAGCTTCACTGTAAAATTTTATATTTTTGACATAATGAAATAGTAAAGTACGATCTGAAAGGCACTTGTTTGAAAAATGGGAGCAAGTTTGAGCCAAACTATAGAAAGATTGTCTTCATACTGAACAGATCGAAACCTCTTACGACCTGACAAGAAGGATTGCTCTTATTTCTAGTACACTTCAGTATTTTTAAAATCGATTCCTATAATGCATTGTTCCGATTCCTTCACTGCGAGTCGTTCCTTCTAAAATGTTGTTTCATTTTTACTTCCCATAACTATGATCTCTTGTTAGTAAATTCGAAAAGGACATCAAATATATAAATGGCATATATATTGTTCTTTATGAATAAATAAACTTTATTGTTAAACTTCTTTTCTACTTAAATTATATCCTTTTCCATGTGATTTCAAATATTTGTCGTTTACATTATTCAGAGGATCCTGAAACTGAGCAACCGTACTTTGAATAGCGCGTTTCTGTGTATAATTTCGAAGCTAATGGTGTACCAGCTCTGTGTAATTTTAAGTGCTGACCAAAAGGGCTTTAAAATATTATGGTAGTGTTGGTCGGTTTATCTTCCCTGGAATAAGAATAATAGTTAAAGCGTGATTTCAAAATGCAGGCCAAATTTTAATGCTTCTATTATCTCAGATTACGAAGTTACTACAAACAATTTATTCGCGTATGAAACTGAAACTAGTAAACTAAAAACATTTCATGAATAATTCAAGAAAACTATATGTTTTAATTATTAAAAATAAGATCAAGAAGATAAAAGAAATATTCCTGCGAATTTGTGAATAATATATAGAAAGATCAGAATAAGTGGCAGTTTTATGCTTTTTATAAACTTGATAAATTATAGTAAAGATGAATACTAAACACATATTTAACTTAACATATTTATATAGTACCTATAAGAGAAAATGCAGAATTTTTGTGTGCACAGTATAAAAAAATATGTAGTTTCAAAAGCTATAAATATAACTGTTAAATTTAGCTCCACTTTCAATGCGAGAGAACAAAACGAAAACGTGATGTACGATCACATAAATGAGGATTTTAAAAGGAAATAATATTCCGTTTGAATAAAAAGGGATTTCTATATGGAAAAAACCCCACATACAGAAATATATTTTTACCGATTTCATTATTGTCAATCTTTTATATTTTCATGCAGAATTGTTTGTGAATTTTATAGAAATTGTATATATTTTTACCTCATACATATTTTTTTAAATTGAATACCAGATTCAGTGAAATGTTCAATCTACGATTTAGCTTTAAACAAAAGTTATATAAATTGCTATTCTCTTAGTTGGCCTCTTTCAGCGGAAATCGTGTCGCCCCATTTTTACTCTGCATGTGTTGTGTATAGATACAAAAAAATGTAAACATTCTGAGAAATAAAGCAAGCTTTGTTGAATGGAAACAAATGTTCAATCGGCTGATTGACACAAATGATTTGGGTTGCCCAGATAGGATTCAAAAGTTCGAAAAGCATCCAAGACACGTAAGTATTGGCCTGTTATGATCGGCTGTGGAGTTTGGCGGAGATCCAGAATTACTTTAGCGATAGATAACTTACACGTTCGCTTGGCACACAAGTGAGCAGACACACATGGTGAGCGCATAGATTCACCAAGAGGCATTGTTCACTCTGAGCGCTTTGAGCTTAATCGCTCGAGCGCTGACCGCCAAAAATATGGGTTAGGACGAAACGCTATCGGAAGCAATAATTCCTGCTTTTAACAACGCGAATGCCGTAATTCCAAAAAAGACGTTATCACGAATGCAAAATCCGAGCCATACAAAGAAAAAAAAGTTTTGTGCTTATGAATATGAAAATAGTATTTTATGATCCCACACAATATTCATAAATATCATATAGAAGTATCATGTTAAAGCTACAGATAAATCACTGTTTGTTGCTTGCAAATAAAAAGTTAGCAAGAAATAAAATTCAGTCCCTTAGCAAAAAGTTTTAATATATGTTCCCTCTTTCATGATTCAGTTTTTTTAGTTCCCCTTACTTCACTGCCTTCTTTTTGGTATAAAATTCTCTAACAAGATCATAAACAAACAATTTTACTCGTATCCCGTACTACAGAAAACAACTTTTATAAACTTAGGAGAAGAAGAACTGAAGTGGCATCAATAATTTTGCCGAAAGAAAGCACAATAAAATTACTTTTATTTTTGTTTCGATTTAGTTGTTTTTAGACTGTATCAAAGAATTCTTAACAAGCGATTACATAATCAATTTCCCTCAATTGGATCCTATTAGCTTCTCTCGATCCACGCCATTATTTTTTTCTCTGAATTGTGTCTTGTTTTTGTTTCAATTTTGCATGAAATTGACCAATTCAAAGAAATGGTGCCATCAGGAATACAAACTAGCCAACTTTTATCAGATCGAGTTCTGCTCTGGGGGTTAACGACTGGCACTTATAGCGGGGTTGTAACGTAGATCAGACGGAAGGACTTGGCTTCCCTTGAGTATGCCTATCAAAATCTTCGCCTAGCTGTAACTCGTAGTTGCTCGATCAAGTCATAAACATAGATCGGCCATTAACCAACTGTTAGGATATATATATATATGTACCTTGGCGGCACACTTCCGAATACATGTATTCCATTTCCATTTGTAATGAATTTCCGATCACGCATGTGCACAAGTTTCCTTGACTTTCCGAAAGTGATAAAGCCCTTAGGTTCCGATATTAATGCAGTCATAACATCGCTTTAATGTCAAATCCCGTCACACTAGTGGCATAGTAAAATCTTGATTTGAGATTAGTTGACTTTGAGTTGGAATTGTCAGATTGAACATTTATATAGCTTTTCATAATCTCACAGCTATATAGATTTATAGAGCTTCTATCTAATTAATTTCCTGGACCTTGATTAGCTGATTTGTATACTTTCGTGTAAAAAGTATCAAAAGGAGAAAAATTAGGGCCCATAAATTGAATATGTTAATTAATTTTTCCTAATTACACGTCATGGTTTTTGTCATAATTGAAAATGAAAAGAAAAAATCTTTTTATTTAACTCATTTCTTTTGTAAAGATAGTCTCAAAGAGAACCAAGTCTTATTTCTTCAAAGTGAAATTCCTTTTAATGGAAATCTAATTGAGGTACTCAACTTTTACTATAGAAGATCATCTTGAATTCTATTTAAAAAACCAGTCTTATAAAGGCAAGATATCTCATGCTTTATTGCATTTTAGTTTTTTCACTCGTCCAATGACAGACTGAGAATTAAGTGCTTGAATAAACCAAGTAATTAAAGGACCATTTGAAGGCAGTCTTCATTCCAATTGCGCATTTTCACACAAAGATATTCAAATAACCTTTCCTTCTCTTATTTAAGCAACAAACTCAATTTCTTGGATATCTCTTTAAAGTAAGCAAATGTAACAGAAGTCACTTTCATTAAAAGATTCCTCTGAATTGTGAACAAGTACTGAAAAGTAGATTGCAAGTTTAATTTTGAAATGAAAGGACACATTCTTCTCCTCTTTAAAAAGTTCACAAACTCTCTTTATTAACATTGGAACTGTCGTGATGTAACACTTCCGTCCATTGTCTAAGGAAAGTGGGACGAGAAAATTAGTAATGGAAATTCTGACAGGTCGTCAAAAACTTTTGAGATTTTTACTCCTATTTAAAAGTGATACGACCTCTCGTATTTATGTGTCATATAACCAGTTAGCGGAGATTAAATTACCACTATATTTTTTCTGTCCAACTACGACATACCATATGCAACAGAATATTCAATGAAAAAAATATTGACTTCTGCTTTACAAAATAATTATGATCTCTTTATTTTTTCTGTTTCTGTATTCATTTTCATATAAAATATGTATATCCTCAAATTGCGAACGTTATATTCGCTCGAGAGTACCGCAGCTTCAGAGGGTCTATTTCCGGACATGTCATGGAGAGTGGTTTCTAATTCTCTACCATATATTTAAATATTCTGACCATTTTTTCCCGTTCACAAGAATCGTTCTACAGTCATCTTCTTTTACAGGCTCTCCCTTTTCCGGAAAGCACGAAGCACGTTGTAATGAAGACCTAGATTTGTGCATGCTTGAATCCTTGAATCTGTATATATGTGAATACGAACATATTCCAAAAAATTGCCTCGAGCATATAAACAGTAACCGTAGCTGGAGCTTTATGATCAACGTTTATTTTTATAGTTTTGATACATTCTCTGATAGACAGGTCACATTCATATTTTATACGAACGAAAAGTTCAGTGGCTCTCATGAAGAGGTTCCTCTTTTGGCAAGTGTAAGCATCCGGACGTAATACATGGTCGGCGAGTGCACATGTTCCACCACTGAAGAGGGAGTCAAAGTCCGTGTGAGTCATCTACTTGTGCAATTGTGCATCTCTGCTGGTCACATTTCACGAGAAACTTTTCAGGAATTACTTCCGGATATAAAGCCATATTGACCAAAATTTATCAAACTTAAACACTCATGTACGAGGTGGTCCACCCTTTCATATCCCGATCGACACACAGATGGAAAAGGAGACATTAATATTGCATCTGACCTCGATGATACTGACGTATGAATTTAGCAAACTTCCTGGGAATATCCAATACTTTTTCATGTGAAGAAACTTTAAACGCAGGATATTAAAGAAAGAAAAAATATTCATTCATAGTATTCATAGATATCTTTGTTCTGGCAACGACCTAAATATTTAAAAATCCATACGTTTAAGTCCATCTTCTTAAAAAATGTTTGAAAAGCAGATCTTATGAATATTTTCAAAACGTCCATTCTGAATAGGATTTTTGCTATGGCATTTAAATTTCAAGATTCCCCATGTCATCCTTATTGTCTGTTTCGAGATTTCATGCCCTTTTCGAGATTTCAAGACATGCAAGCTCTTTTCGACCCTCTCAGCGAAATATATTGACTTAATCCTGTAATAATACTTGTTTGTCAAATAGTTTGAAGGTAAATAGGTTTTCGAAGTGCAAGACAGACTTCTGACTTTGGAATTTAAGTTTACTCAGCGCCCAAAGCTCGTCTAGACAAACTCATTCGTTTGAGGATGCGGGTTGACGAAGTAGTACAGCATCCAAAGTCAGGAACTTTAAAATCTAGTATATACAAGTCCAGTCTGTTCCAAAAAGAGTCTCAAATTATACCGCTAGCAATGCTCAAAGTGTTGGTTGGCAAGAAATACTATACGAAGTGATAAATCCCTTGTGACCCAGCAACTAGCTTCCCTGCAGCGTTTTGGTCTGGTTACGACGAGCCGGAACTAACTCCCACTGCGAAATATTACCTTGTTTCCACGAAGAAGGATCTCCCCGAATAATTTTATGACGTATAACTGTCTTTGTCTTCTAACTACGAAACGTCCGCGAAACTATAGCTTTTGGGTCCCTTTGTGCATAGACATCCCCAAATACAATTCCCAAGTGGAGTTTTAGTTTTGGTAATAGAAAATCATAGCTGAACCGCTAGATCATGTCAAAGATTCCTTTATTATTATTTATTATTTCCTTTTCAAAAATTTCCAGTGATATTTTGAATTTCAAGATGTTTGAATTAATTTTACAGGATTTTAAGAATTGTAACTAATATGATCAGTTTTCAAAAAAATATGAAAGAATTCTCTTGGTTTCAAGTAAAATATTTTAAGATATTCTAGGGGTCTTCGGGGAGTTTAAATTTCCATTTATTTCGAGGAATCTCGAAATTCTTTGATATTTGCCTAAAATCTTTTGAAACTTCTTGAAATAAAACAAAAACCTGAAAACCCTTGAAATATTTGGAAATCCCTTAAAATATTTTGAAAATTGTTCACATCCCATGAAACTTGAACCTTTCTGTAATCCAAAAAATATCTATAATTTTTATTTAGTCCCTTGAAATTGTTAAATATTTCTTGGAATCAATTAAAATACACCAAAATTATTCAAAGTCTTTTTAAACTCACAGAATTCCTATTAAATCATTTGACAATTTTTTATAATCCTTTGAAATTCATATAAATTCTTTAAAATCCGCTAAAACTATTATTATAAAGACATGAGACATGAAATGAATGAATGAATATATCGTATTTTATTATTATTAATGTTACCCAAAATTAGAACTACATTCACATCGTTTTAGTAGATTGTCACATTTTTGTATTGTGCAACAATTACAAAGCATTTAAATTTCAGATATGTATTTCAAATATAAAAAGTATGATAACTCTAAAAAATTTTTTTATCCTCATACAAATGGTGCAAAAATTGTACAACCGACAATTCATTTTTATGCCACAAGCTTTGTACCCCTTTTATGTATGTGAAAGTGGTATATTTTGAATTTTCTAGAATTTCTCTTTAGTGTGTATTCACATTATACGTTTCACAGTTATGATCCTTGTTTTATTGGGGTCCGGGCTTTAAAAAGGTGAAGTAAGAAAAAACTTTCTTTCGCACCTAGCGTACGTTTTCATTTTTCCGGTTGTTAAACTGTCCCAGTGTTTCATAGCAGAAACCTTTCCCTTATTTTGCGATCCTTTTACGACACGGTAAGCAAACTTAAGCGCGAAGAGTGCCAATATAAGATATCTTCAAAATTTTAAAATAGGAGTACAATATTTAGGATTCTACGTGACTCTCCAAGAAAATATTAAATCGATACGATCATCTCATTTTCCAAAGTACCTGGCTTTATTTTTATTCTGCAATATATATATACAAACAATGCCTATTTCCAAACCATGCACACATTCATAAAACTGGAAAGATTATAAACTCTTAGAAATTTCTGCCATAGTTTTATGAAACACGCATCACAAGTTTTATCATGTTACTAACTGAAAATTACGTTACCTTTTCCATTACTCACGTGACTTAAAAATTCTCTTTCAAAATGTTTCTAAGAGCACATATAACTCAATACCAGAAAGGTAGCAATCTCCAATTCGTAAACAAAATGTCAGCGCTGAGTTAAACACACAAACAACATCGCCGTAACTTCTGTGAAATATAGAGCTTTGTAACTTATATTCTCGAAATGGTTTCGCCAGTATTCAAGAAAAGTATGTTATAATATTAATATTGCAAATTTCGAAGATTTTATGACTCACATATATTAATGTAAATTTTCCTGGACTCGACGTTCGCGAATGGCACCACGTCTGGCAAATAATGTGTCAAAAGTATGCCAGCTACGGTATTTTCATCGAGGAATTTCTACTCGTGAAACGAGACAAGAGATAAAATTAATCGGATGAGAAAATTCTAAGCATAAAGCAGTCCTCAAGGTTGTAATAAACTTAATGTAAGCAATTTTGTTGATTTACTGACGAAATATAACATTTATAAATTCGTAATTATATATACATGTATATATATATTTATACAGTTATTAAAGAGTTTTGGGTATAAGAAATTTCACTTGACTCGCTAAGTAAAAAGTCTCTAAAAACGAAAGTGTAAGCGATTTCCAAGCGATGTTTAACGCAATAAATCACCTTCAAAACTTATGAGCTGAAGCAATAGCGCTAATGAAACTTTTTATGAAATTATCGATTAAAGTTTAAAGAAATATAGCAGGCAATCCCAAAAAGGTGATTCTGCAAAAAAAAAGAGATTTAAAAGGGAGAACACTTGACAATTCATCCGCGGAAAATTGCTTTTAGCATTAAAGTGCGACGTTAAACGAAGTGGAATATAAAAGTGTGTAAAGCAAATTTTTTCAATTAATTACACTTTTAAATACAAACAATTAAATACACTTTTGGTTGATCAGTGTATGAAATTTTTGAGAGCACTGACCACCTATTGTTTTAATAAATTGTTTATCCTGTGATTAATTCACTCAATTTAATTAAAAAAGGACAGCTTTGTAGTTTGAAAAAATTCACGCTTCCAAAAAAAGGCAGCATCTACAAGATTTGGACAATTTCATGCTTTTGTTCTTCTTTCTGCACTCGTATCAATTAAATCGTAGAAGAAGTTGTTTTAGGATATTTCAGATGATTCCAAATAATTATTTCTTCTTTTATTTCAATTAAATGCTTATAGAGCTGTTGAGTTTTATAAAAAAAAAATACAGTGAATGAAATTGAATCACCATGCCAATTCGAAATTAGTATTTGTGATAGAACTTTATTTTTAAACGAAACACGGTTGCAGGTGGTCCTATTAAAATTCCATTTGACAAATTCCACTATGTGAGCGCTTAGTTACCTATCTACATGAATCTAATTGTATGAGGAAAATCGAAAATCGACCAGGGATAGTAATTTCCCTGTAATCGATGTTTCCTGCATTCAATTGAATTATTTTTTTATTCAAATAGTAGTAGGCCAGCGGAGCGTTGAAACAATGTCGAGCTATAAATTTCACTCGGCTTATTACCATGAAAACTTCATTGGGCAACTGAAAATTGTAAAGCTATTATCGAATAACACTATTTCACATTATTTTTATAAATCTCGATTTTATTTTATATTCTCATTCTCTTTGTAATTTCCGTTACAGTGGAGCGTACAATAAAATTAAATTTCGAAGATAATAGAAGGTATAAACAAAGAAAAAATCCATGTTTTATTATTCATTTTATGCTATTCAAATTGGCGTACAGAAAAGAGCAATTATTGTCCTTTTTTCAAATATTCTTCAAGTCAAATTAATATACTGTTTATCAGGATATGAAATAAATTGTTCGTAGTAATATTTAATTTTGTTATACATCAAACTTCAATAAAATGATTTAATGCGACTGAATTTAATCCTCTGGATTTTACCACGCTGAAAAAATTACGATACATTGAACATTTTTGATTATTTGGAAAATCGAGATTGTCATAGAGATAAGGGCCTCGCTTTCATTCAACGAAAATTTCTCTGAAAAATAGAAAACTTGAGGAAATGTCTGATGCGTACAGTATTGTTCTACTTCCGTCTGATACATGCAAGATTGTTCCACTGTGTACGGCTTATTCTTCATAGCTTTCGGAAATGTACACAAAAAAACTTTTCATCATTCTAAGTACCATATTTATGGAAAATTAGTGGCGTACTTGTAATCTGGGAATGGAGTACTTGTACCCATTGTAGGGGATAAAACAGTCGACCACTCCCTTCCTTTTATTTATACAGGTAGAAAAAATATCGAATCGGAGAAAAAAAAACTATATTATTAATTCTAAGAAAGACTTTTAAAAATATATTTTTTAAATTCAAGAAACAATTGAAAAGTAAACTTGTAGTATTTCATTACTTCAAAATGTCTAAAAAGGGACAAAGATTTTTCTAGGAAAATTAACATCAATGTTACACACGACATATTCCATCCATTCGAATTCTTTTATTTTCATTCTCAACAAAAAGAGTAAACGAAGGTTCAACTGAGCGTAAAATAACAATAAAACCTGAAAGCAAACATCCGTCCCTTCTGTATAAAACTTTTTAGGAGGTCCAGATGTCAAGTGTTTTCCCTGAAGGGATGGGACAAAAAGCTCAACGGATCCTCGTCACAAAAACAGAGAATATACATATATCCAACACCCGGATAGATCCACATATCAAAGATTTGAATCTCGTAAATACGAACCTCGTATTCTCAACAGATTCCTTTTTCCTCTTGAACACCGATCCTCGAAAATTCACATTTACATGCTGATCTTCTACATCGGAAAACTACAAACATCCTCAATATATGCATCGATAGAAAATAGTTTTCCTCCGAAGTTAGTCATCTCCAAATCACACACAATATTAAAATTAAAGATAAAAAGCACCCATGCAATTATATACACTTGCAAAGTTCTTTGGACTCTAAAGATAGAGAAAATAAATAAAAGCAAGAAGAGTTCCAATCACGATTTTTATTCAAAAAGAAAAAGATCCCCTCACTAACTAGCTAAGAGAATTTAAGATTTATGTTAACACATGCTTATTTGAAAAAGAGATTTTTTAAATTGTTTTAGAGCTGTTAAAGCTAGTTAATTGCAGCATCCGAGAATCGAGAAGACTCCTCTGAAACCGTGCGCGCCGATGATCGGGCGGTGACTGAATGCCGTTGCATTTCCGTCTCTCTCACTCGACGCGCGCCATCTTCGTCATCCGCAAGCTCCGAGTTTTACCTTTTCCTTCCTCTGGTACCATCTCTCTTGGTCTCTTTTACTCTTGGTAGCGATGCTCTTTCACTCGCTCAATCGCTCTCTCGTTTCCCCTTTCGTCCGCTGAGTGGAGCTTTCGTTCGCAATCCACCTTCCCCATTTTATCTCCCCGAAGCTCTGTTCATTTTCCTTCCTGGTCTAACGACCTTCCTAGACTATTCCATCCTTATCTAGGGAGCCCTATTTAAACATCTCTGTCTTCCTGGCCGTTCCTCGTTGGTCCTTCTGCATTTTGTCTTCTCTTCTCTGCTCTTCTCCTCTCCTCCACCCTTCTCTCTCTCTACCCCATGCCTTACAAACGAGCTTTCAACAGACCAAGGGGTGTGCCACGCCTACCCCTGTAGAATACTATGGGTACTAGTCTCCAACGTTGTTGAGTCACAAGGATAACCTGGGTTAGGTCAGTTTTTTTCAACCATCTGCTTTGCATTACAGGACGCAAACTGCAAGATATGCGAAGCTATTTTCGTCCTATGCATGACTGACCAGCTTTTTCGCAACCTGGCAAATAGTTTTCATTTTCAAAACACGAGTTTTCGACGACAAAAAAATCGACAAAAAAAATATGCCCCACACCGTCAAGTTTCGTTGGGTTTCCAGCACAAAAGTTTTTATGAACATTCCTGGAATATATACTAATGAAGGGTTCGGAACATTCTGAAAAATGTTCCAGGATGGTTCCCTGGAGTAGGTAAATATCCGCCATAACAGGAAACGTTACCAAGGAAGATTTAGGGAAAGTTCGTAAGGAATTTTCGTGGATAATTGTTTTATAAAACTTCAGGGAATATTGGATGAAAACTTTCCCGGAAAGTTCTAATTTTGTAATTGTAATTAACCCTCATTAGTCTCTTGAGTGTCAAATTGACACTTTGAGGTAAATTAAATATATAATTTAAAACTAAATTTCTTTCACATGAAAAATGAAATCAATGGAAAAACTTTTTTATATGTTGATTCGAATATTTTTAGAAACTATTGCGCCTTTCTTCAAGTATTCAAATGGAATAATTGTGCGGTAAAGTTGAAATACAATAAGTAAAATACAAACTTCCTTGAGGATGTTCCCTGTTATGCAGACATTTACCTACTTCTGGGAACAATCCTGGAACATTTTTCGGAATGTTTAGAACTTCCTATGGAATAATCCAGGAATATTCATGGAAATGTTTTCGTTATACGGGAATTATGTAGTGGATATATATATACGGAAATGTATAGGAATTCATAAGGGACCATCCATAAATTACGTAACACGTTTCCCCCATATTCTTTGCCCTCCCCCCCTCACGCCCTTTGTAACGTTATTTTTTCAAATATTTCCATCATTGATCCATTAAGTAAAATGAAGCTACTTACTATAGAAAATATGATAAAAAATTCAGGTATGCTTTAAAATAAAAAGAAAGAAATTGAAACCATTCAGAATGCATAAATGTACAAAAATATCCATTGAAACATCTATGAAATCTCTAGAAATCTTTAAGATCCTTATATGAAATCTTTTAAACTTTCTTAAAATATTTGCAATCTTAAAATTCGTAGAAATCTCGTATGGCTGTGATTTGTAAAAAATTACGTAACAGGGTCGATGTCAGGGCCGGGGCAGCCATTTTTTCCATGTATGGATTTACGATGGAGGGGGGGGGGTAGACAGAAATTTTTTTCTTTGCTTTTTCTTTATTTGAAAGAAAATGTTTTCCTTCGTACAACATTTCTAGATATAAATTCGTTTAATACTTTGAAACAAAAATCATTATCTTTCCAGACAGTTTTTCATGTATGGAATTTCCATACATGAAAATTTCCATGTATGGATTTATCCATGGCATCCATACTGTCTGCGCCGCCCCTGAAACCATGTTTTTGTCAGCCATCTACTTTAAATAGACTTTCTCCAGACACAGTAGAAAAAGTCTGTAAGAGTCAGACATCGAATTAATATATAAAATAAAAATCCGGATAATTAGAATATAATTTTGCAAATTAAAAAGGTGTCTGAACACATTGTGCCTTTTCTACTTATGCAACTTAACAGTTTTTCACTAATGGCGCCAGTGAGCCCTTATTGTTAGTAGTAAAACCACGTTGTTGTCAGACATCTAATTTAAATAGACTTTCCACAGACACAGTAGAAAAGGTCTGTAATAGTCAGACATCGAATTAATATATAAAATAAAAATCCGGATAATTAGAATATAATTTTCCACATTAAAAAACGTGTCTGAACACATCGTGTCTTTTCTACTTAGGAAACTTAATAGTTTTTCACTAATGGCGCCAGTGAGCCCTTATTGTTAGTAGTAAAACCACGCTGTTGTCAGACATCTAATTTAAATAAACTTTCCTCAGACACAGTAGAAAATGTCTGTAAGAGTCAGACATCGAATTAATATATAAAATAAAAATCCGGATAATTAGAATATAATTTTCCACATTAAAAAACGTGTCTGAACACATCGTGTCTTTTCTACTTAGGAAACTTAATAGTTTTTCACTAATGGCGCCAGTGAGCCCTTATTGTTAGTAGTAAAACCACGCTGTTGTCAGACATCTAATTTAAATAGGCTTTCCTCAGACACAGTAGAAAAAGTCCGTTAGAATTAGACATGGAATTAATATATAAAATAAAAATCTGGATAATTAGAATATAATTTTGCAAATTAAAAAAACGTGTCTGAGCAGACTGTGCCTTTTCTACTTATACAACTTAATAGTTTTTCACTAATGGCGCCAGTGAGCTCTTAGTAGTAAAACCATGCAGGGCCGACGCAGCCCATTTATTCCATGTATGGATTTACGATGGGGGGGGGGGTAGACCGAAATTTTTTTCTTTGCCTTTTCTTTATTTGAAAGAAAATGTTTTCCTTCGTACAAGATTTTAGATATAAATTCGTTTAATACTTTGAAACAAAAATCATTATCTTTCCAGACAGTTTTTCATGTATGGAATTTCCATACATGATAATTTCTATGTATGGATTTATCCATGGCATCCATACTGTCTGCGCCGCCCCTGATCGATGTAACAAACAGTAACATTTTTCCTCTCCCACGCCCCAAGAAGCTATTACATATTTACATAAAATTGGATCAAAACGGACAAAATATTGCACAATGGAAACAATTTACAACTACATACACCTAACTACAACATTGAATATTAAAACTGCACTCACATTTTCTACGCAGATGTCACTGGTTTTTCCACAGTGCAACGCTCTGATCCACTTTCGGATAAAAATTTGACAGCACCCAGGGATTTACTGTATTTCAATTGCATTCTCAAATGCAGACGATTTTTGCATATTAATTACTCTTAGAAATAAAAATAGTTCAGATAAGCTTCCCATATGTCAGATAGAAAAGTGTGAACGACATTCGAGAGATTTTTACCTGACATCCATAGTCCCATCCCAACGTTCACAGCCGATATCGACACATTCTGTCGAGAATATATTCGACAGTTACCTCATCCCTATATAAAAGATACTACGTATTTGAAAGTACCTATTTGGAGTAAAGAAATCGATGATAATCAGAGAAATACTTCTTATAGCTGAAAATATGTATATTTGCTTCATTTTTGGAGATATGAATGCTCCTAGATAATTAATAAAATTCATTCTATTCTTCCCATGCTCTATTTCCCTTAAATTGTGTTGCGTGGTTAAGATGGTATTCAAGGCTTTGTGAAACTTTAGGCGTCGACAGAGTTTAGAGCTCAAGGAATGCCCTCGCGAATATGCGTTAATTGTCTATTGTTTTCAAGGAATTCTAGAATGTTTCACGCTTGGATATCTGTATCTCTGGTACGTTAATATAAGCTTTGACCAGGTCACAACTGGTTCGCAATAAAACGCTGAAGAATAAAAAACACAAATAAAAACACGTAATAAAAATAAAATAATCGCGAACTTTAAGGTGAATCCACGTATATCCGCAAAGTTCGCGTTACGTTGCGAAAACGAGGAACTGAGCAAAAGGATTTTGGAAACATGCATCGCAATGCCGTACCACTACGAACTCATCGGCAATGAACCGCTTCGTTGGATTACAGTCTCGGAATTATCGTCATTATTTCTCTCCGCAATGGATTTTCGATACTTTATACTAGTTACTATAATTTCCAGATTAATTTGATAATTTGAAAAGATATTAATCTTTGCGGTAACTTTATTATAATTATATGGAAATGATGTTGCGATGTTATAATTGGTGATGCTATAATTAACACTTTTTGCATAAATTGCAGACTTTGAACTGCATGACACTAAAGACAGTTTCAGTAGCTTGTTCTTTAATAGAAATCTTGTAGATAAGTAACAGATCATTTATCTGCAATAATTTATTGGTTTATAAATACGAATTTGTAACATCAACATTATTCTGAAATTGCCCAAGTTATTATTGATTTCTCACTTTAACACTTTTCTTCTAAAGCTTTGATCCAAAATCGCTTGTCGCATAATATTTGTTTATAGAAACGCTATCAACCATAAATTAATTTTGTTTGACAGTGTGGAATTTGCTTGAATTTGCTTGTCAGAGGACTGCGAAGCTATGGGTTAAAATAATGAGGCACGTTGCGTAAAATAGGTTCATTTTGGATATCACTGCAATATTGGTTCGTTGGGATTAATAGGCATGTCACTCTGTTGATATCATTAAATATGAATTCACACTTGGTTAGGAGGAAGGTTTATTAATTGACATGTAATTTTGATAGGTTAATTAATACATGTATGTGTCTAGTATATGTCCAAAGACAGAGAAATGCACTTTATCTCTTTATAACAAATCTAATTACTTAAAGTATAAAATATAATCATTTTTTCTGTCACACCATGTTTGCACTCATATTTATCATAACTAGAATATAAGAAGCAAAAGTTTTATCTCGTCTAGAATGCAATTGTAGCCTTTATGTGAAACAGCATAAGAATATATGGCATGCAGTGTGCTTCTTAAAAAAAAAACTTCAGAATAAAAATGTAGTTTTTTAACTTTCCCTCATTTATCAGAATATAAAATTTATATTGCTTTCAGTTTCCATGCTTAGTCAAGAGACAAGAAACAAAAAAAAACAAGACAAAAACATAAAAGTTCTTAAGAACTCGCAAGATGAATAGAAACAAATTTCCCTCAATATTATATTTTGACCGACACGATGTTTGGATTATGTTAACCAAATTCAGTTATGCACTTTGATGATTTGCATCTTAAACTTCTGTATGAAGAGAAGAAAATCACATCAAGTTTCGCTAATATATTACAGAAAGGTGAGGAAATTATTCGTACCTTAAATTTTCTATGGAAATATAAATGTTATATTATGTATGCGTTATAAATACGTGCTGGAATGAAAATAACTTTGTTAGGAAGAGGAGAGTAAATGAAAAAGGACCTGATTCAATAGTACGAGTTCTGTAGTTTCCTTTTCGTAGTTTCCTCTCTCGATTGCATACAGTATTTTCCATTTATGGCGAGTTGCTGTTTGGGTCACGCCAATACAATTTCACCGGATGAAAGTATCAGGCTAGACTTGGCAGAAAGAATGTAGCTACGTGCGTTGAGATCTAATGGAACCTGTAACACGTATAGTGACGAAAAAGACATAGTCTTTACTTTTCCTTGCGACATGAGTAAAGTATAATTTCCAATGAAACAGATGTTGCTTGAAAGAGCATTCTAGTAAACTTGGTCATGAAATTATCTGCAAGAATAATTGAAATTAAACTGAATTTAATGCAGACTTGATAGAGACTTCATTATATGTATCTAACAGGTCCTAACTACTTAAAACATATATAATATGACTAATTAACAGCACTTTGCATAATTCACCTAATTCCCAATTCGAGTTTCGTAATACGCTTTCAGTGAATTCTATAAGCTTACAAATTCCAAAATCTCAATTTCCTCTCTTTGCATAGTTAGGCAGACACTGGAGTCTAAATCGCTTTCGAGTATGGTACTTACATACATATATCTATAGGAACGTAGTACTTATTATATCTATATATAATGGCATATAATGTGGGTGATACGTGTCTCGATTATCGAGGCAACATTGGATGGGGGTGCTTCTTTGTTTGGAAATTCATGGACGGATGAAACTAATAAAAGGGCAATCTACAATTTGTAATAATTACAGTTTCCAATTGCTCATCCGAAAAGAACGAATCATATCAAATATTCATTTTCAAGAATAATTCAATTCATTTTCATCATTAGAAGATGAATAATTTTCTAGAAATATTCTAAAGAAATAAATTTCCGTATTTGTTCAACTGCTTTACCCAAGTCTTATATAAAGTTATTTACTAGACAAGTTACATTTGTTATATATATGATCTTTAAGACAGGTGGGATTAACGAAAAAAGAAGTGTGTTCCAATATTCATAAGGAGTACTAACAAGGCTCATCATAGTTGTAACTCTATTAATCATGAATATTCAGTTTACTTGGTATGTAATCTTCACGAGGATACACAATTTGAAATCTCAGGACGCAGCTTCCGGTTTAGTCCCTGACACGTCACTTGTGTCACATGCAGTAATACACTAGATTTCCATGTTCGCAAATATTATCTGTAGTAATATAATTCTGGTTCAAAATAATTAAATTAATATTTTTAAGAGTTTGCTTCCTACATATGGACGTCCACTAATAATATCTTCCCTTTTTTATATTTTGAATACTGAATCCATTACATACGTTGCAAAAGTGATGCCAAGCGGAATCTAACTGAAACAATCGAATTTTTGAAAGTGTGCCAAATATTTTGATATTTCAATTGAAACAGTAAAGGAATAAAATAAAAAATTGCACATAAAATTGAATAACTTTTAAGAAAATAACAAAAAGCTTTTTCAATAAGAAAAAGCTTTTAAAATAAATGAAATTGAATACCTATGTATATTTTAAATTCAAAATCAATTACTTGAAAGTTAATTACTAGTATTTATCAGCGTTATTAGTAAAAAATATTATGGTACAACATTTTTTCGAGTGTATGATGAGGGCATAATACATTGGTGTAAGTGTCTAACGGTAGCAAAACTTGTGAACTGGAATGGCTTTAGGTAAGTCCCCTTAATCAAAGTAAAGTTCATTTCATCAAAATATTCGATGCTGTTATTTCCAATTCGCAATGCCAGCAGCTGCTGCAGACTTGTGCCTGACTTCTGTGTGCGAAGCTTAATGTGTCAAGCGCAAGTGTGCGCGTACATCATAAACCCAACACAAGGGAGCTGTAATCCACACACTCTTGTGGATCTATATCTACTTAACGCACAGTTAATTAGACCGAGTGCATGGATTTTGACGGCTATTTTACCGAGAAATTTAAATCCATTAACCATCACTGATAAATATATAATTATTCAAAAATGTTGCCTTCCGCAGCTGACATTTCTTTTCACGCACATTACATGGCTCTACAGACTATAATATCAAATCAATAATAATCTTTTTAATGTTTTTAATATTAATTATTTATCAGCAGATTCTACGTAAAGTTTCTCAACTACTTATACGAATTGCAAATAAAATGTTATATATGGGTAATAAATCCGAAGGAAAGTGGATTTAAGAGGTGGTTTGAAAGCGAAAGGGTTGCCGCAAGCAAATGTGACTTACCACAAGTACGAAATGCCGCACATGTGACTTGCCATATATGACATAAAACGCCCATAAATTTTCAACTATCTTACATCTTAATTCCATTGTAATGTGGTTTAAAAAATATTTTAGCTTTATAATATCAATCGAAATCAATTCCTTATTTCCATTGCTTTTATTCTTATGGCACGCCAAATTCCCGTGAAATATTTGAAATTTTGTAAATCCAAATGAATAATAAATGACATGAATTCCCTGCAGCTTAATCCATATCTAATTAGTTTGAAACCGATTTCTCCTTGGGAATAGGTGCGAATATCTGTGGCAAGAAGCTTTGTATATTCTCTTGTTTTCCTATGACAAATAATGCTGACCTATTTATTGGTAGAGGTGGGTCAAAGGGCATTCTGTATTCCAACGTAGTACGTTGCAGTTTATATACCGGCGACGCATAAGTAACATACCAATTAGCCATCCTGCATCGTTGAGCACAGAGTCAGTGTAGTGTCACTTGCACTCTAAAGCGTTCAGAGAATTAAGGCGCCTTTTCCTTTTTCTTTTGTATTACTTCACAGAGAAATACACAGCAAAGAAATTACATCCGAAAGAATTTTTTTTGCATGGATATCTGCGTAGGAATAATTCAGAGACATTTTTCGATGCAAAACCTATTATTCAGGAGTGCGATCGCTCTTATAAATAACGAAAGCTACAGGGAATACTTCAGGTTCATTTTTCTGTTTTCCTGTGCATTTTCAAGCAAGCTCAGGATTGGCAAGTCTGCGTTATATTGAACTTTTTCCAGATACGTGCTACATTTACTTTCCTTCTCTCGTACCTTCTTCCCAAGACAATTTTCAGTCAAACCGCAATATGATATAAGACAGTAGCGGGACCATCTCGAGACGAAACCTTTCTTGCATATTTATGGGTGAAATAAGTAGCGTGATGCATACATAATAAGGGAAGATTTACACGGAAAAATAGTTACTCGTGAACGTGAGTCTATCATAGATAATTCATTTGATTTCGCACAGCATTTCAAATTAAACAATGTTTTTGTTATGATGTGAAAAATGCGAGGAAAAAATATCATTTCTGTGACATGGTTCGTATAACTAGAAACACTGGTTTGCGTCAGTTAATACTTTCTTCCCTCGCATTACGTTTCCCCTTTACAAGCAACGACCCTTTTATAGCACAATCCATTTTTACATCACTTTGATGTTCAGTGGGTTAGGGATATCTCGTGCGTGAGTCAGTAAAAAGGGTCTCTCTCAGAAACTAGACTTCACGTTTTTCAAGACGATATATTTATTTAAGATCTCTTAATTTTAAGGAATCTCTTCGGAGAACTTGTAGAGTGTTTAATTTTTATTAATTTCAATACATTTTGTAGAGGAATTTTAATACATTTTGTATTTGGAACTATGCAGGGCTTAAATAGAGTTAAAATTTCGACTTGATACTTGAAATTCCCTCCGTTTCTTAATTAAAAAAGGAGATTTTTATTTTATTTTTTCTATAGCTTGTCATAAAAATACTGTGAGATATTTACTCGATAGTGGGATTACCCATCTTCATTACCTTGATTCACGCAGCTTCCACAGTGTTTTTACACCAGGAGCAAAACAACGGTGGAGAAATAATCGTAAAATCTTATACGCTGAAAAGAAAATTAAGTTCCTCGTGCAGTAAGTATACTGCTACATTTTGCGGCGATGAAGATGAGAATAAGATAATAACTATTCACGAGAAGCTTTACCTAAAGATGATTTTTGAATGCTACTTGCCGTTAAGAGAAATAATTCTCTAAAGGATTATATATGTATATATTCTATAAAAATATAATAATATAAAACATAATTCAATGAACTTTTGTATTATGCATTAACAGGTATTCCAAGAAACGTGTTGCGGATCAAGAAACCGCAATAGGAATTCCGTAATCGTACAAAACGTTTCAGAATCCGAATCACAAATCATTCTCTCCCCCAGCTTAGAGTTTCACGTCCGTTGAGCTTCACTTTATCTTTTTTCTTCATTCGAAAATAAATAGAAAAGAATTGACGGTTTTCATACTTTCCCTGGTTTAAATAAAGAGTAATTGGCTTGTTTGGCACTTTTCATTATTAATTCTTCTTTTTGCTCATAAAAAAATTCGAAATATATCTAAATTGTAAGTTTAATAAAACTTGAATAGATTGTAAAAGAATATCTTTAAAAATACATTTAATGACAAAAACCTTTTAAGTTTGAGCATTTTAAAGTATAAAAAACAAAAAGTAGTAAAAAGAAGAGTAATAAAAAGCGTTACGATTACTGGGACTGAGACCACAATTACTTGTAGTCTTTACTTACAAGTGTAAGAGCTAAAAGGAGAGAGTTGGTCGCATGTGCAGCCATAAAACTTGTGATTATTCGATAGGACATAAAAGTTAAGCAAAAAATGCGTTTTCTATCTTTTTTAGATAGAATCACGAGGTATCAAGTTTAACAACTTCATCGTGCAGTTTAAAACAGTTTTAAAACTTGCCAGTTTTAAAACTATAAAAGCACTCGTAATAGTTATTTTTTTAGTAGATGATTTTTATCTTGGTAATAAACATTACGGTTAAAATATCGAAAAATGTATAAAAAATGGAAAAATTATAAAACTCTCAAGCGAGGTTTAAAGCTGAAAATATGGAACAAGAAATTTGAATTGTTTAAAACATTGATTTAAATAAACTATCCAGAGAGGAAGGTTTCCTCCTTACCAGTATTAGGTACAAACTCGTGGTACAAACTGGTACAATGTTACGAGTGACTATATCCATAGCTTCATCCACGTGACCAAGATTTGATAATGATGACACTCAATGATACACAATTTTTTTGATGAAAGAGATATTTGAATTTGTGTCGATGTTTCCATAGAATTTCTAAAAGAGGCGCTTTTCGAGTGAAAATCGTTCTTTTTTTTGTTGTTCTCTATAAATGAGTACACATTGATGTTTATTTCATAATTGTCTCATATTCCTATAGTATCATCAATAGTATTGAACAAGTATTGAGGATTGAGTTCGTGCATCGTGCGGCGCGGTTTGCAACTGTCACACGTGAATGTAAAACCCGCTTTCATTTCCTTATAAAGTAATCTCGTGATTCAAAATCAGAAAGATGGTTCGCGTTATAAGTCAAGATACCTATGATGAAATTGTTAAAGAAAACATTGAAGAATTTTCAATGTCTCCAGAGGAAGCAATTACTGAAGCTGTAAAAGAATTTGAAGCGCAGGTAAGACTCACTTTCCTTTATGTGGATCGTTATCCTTCAAGTTCAATGTTTCCACTCTGATGAATCATAACGAGTCTTAAATGGTAAGATTTCATCCGTCCTTGTGTAGTCCTTTCCTTCCACAAGCAGACTCAAGATCATTCTTACTTCCTTTTATTGTACCGTATAATCAATTTCGGACACTCAATTTTTTTACTTATATATAATCAAATTTACTGTATTTTATTCGAAATTTAAGATATGTTTATGCTTTTATGTCCAATATATAATTTTAAGGATAACATGTCATTGTTTTACCTAAAATACCAATTTTTTTTCCTTTTTTCTGTTTCAATTTGATTTTATTTTTGATTTTATTATTTTTTGCTTTATTATTTAATTTTATTGATGTTATTATTTACTGTAATTTAAAATTTTTTCAGGGAGTTGATCTCAGCAATATTATAAAAGACCTGGCAATATGTGGTGATTCGGACATTATGTCTTGCCTTGAGAAGCTCAGTACTTGTTTAAAAGAAAAAAAATATGATTCAGCTCATTCGCAATTGGAGAAATTGAAGACTGAATTAGATAAAGACATGGCTCGAAGAGTATACGCAGCGAAACACAATGCCTATCCTATCTTAACCGATATCATAAAGGAATGTAAAGACGATCCTTATGTTATAAAACCTGCCCTGAGAACAATAACTTCACTCATGACTGGACATCCAGATTTACTAAATGAAAAGGGAATTTCCCTCCAAATGGAGTAAGAATTTCCTATGCATAATTTTCCTTCATATTTTTCATTCAGGGACCATTCACAAAGTACCTGATATTGTTTTTCGCCCTTTTTACCTTTTTTTTATTCCTTTTGTAGAATTTTGGACACTGTAGAAGACTCCCAAACATTGCAGTGCTTACTCAGATGGATAAGAGAATGTTGCATAAAGCACGAAATCAACAGACAAAATATATTCAGTGCAAATGTTTTTGACAAATTAAAAAATATACTCCTGAGCGACAAATTGACAGAATCAGAAGTAAGGGATGTTTGTGGAGTGCTAAGAGCTTTGGTATTGGATGATGATGTCAGACACGAATATGGAAAAGCTCACGAACATGCAAGTGTTATCGCTAGAGGTGCTTTGGATGTCCTAACTGGTTTATTGCCTAGTAAGATAATTAAAAACTTAAAGTAACTGTGGCACATTAAAATTGTACAAGAAAAATACTGTTAATATTTTTTTATTTAGGATTTAGGAATGACAAGGGAGTTACTGGTGACATAATGCTCACTTTAGCTTCTCTAATCGTAAGAAACGAATTTTGCCAAGATGTAGAAGATGCTGGCGGTTTAAAGTTCCTTCTGGATGTGATGATTGATCATCCTGACGTGGAAAAGCTCAACTGGCAAGCTTTAAAACTGCTCAAAGCTCTTGCTGGAAACGACAATGTCAAGTCACACATTGTTACCTCTGGAAGTGCTCCACTAATAGTTTCAGTGATCTCTAGGCTGAAGGTAATTTCCTTTCGATTAAATATTAAATGGTACATTTAATATATTCATTTAATATATTTAATATATATATATATATCCTTGAATATATTTTAATACTACTTGAATCTGCAGAAATCAGAAACAGTCGTGACGGCAGGATTAGCATGTATATCAGCTTTATCATTAAGAAGTCCTTCGAATGCTGGAGTATTTTTTGACTGTGGAGCACCAATGGTAATCGTTGATGCCATGAAGGCGTATCCCAAAAGTTCAAGTGTTCTTCAACAAGGATCCTGGGCTATAAGAAATATGTCTGTAAGAAACTCCATGGAAGCAAAAGAATTTGTTTTACATGGGGTTGAAGACGTACTGAGAAATGCTCTTGTCACACATGGCGAAATATTGGAAAATGATGTGAAAGCAGCCTTGAGAGATTTGGGATTGAAAGTCGAATTAAAAGAAAGGTGGACTGGGAAGGGAAAAGCAATGACTAATGATTTGAATTGAAAACTTTAAACAGCTAGAATTCATTTGAAAAAAAGAATTCGATATCCAAAAATCGATATGCTTCTTATCTCAGTGCAAGCGAAAAAATATTTAGCCGAGCTTGATATAGTCTTAAACATTTAAAAGACATAGATTTTATACTTTGATACTCATGAGCTTTATGCGTATTTTATATTGGTTATTTTGTGATATATTTTTTATTCTATTATCTAATAAAAGACATTCAGGATATAAAAGGCGTATTTATTAATTAAATAATTACACGTAAAAAAATTCTTTACATAATTTTCCAACTCATTTCCCCTCAAAATTGTTCTTTCGCTTTAATCAGTTTAAATCCACATTGCGAGCTTTTATTGCCATTTGCTGTGGTAATAAATATTTGTTTGAAGACTTCTGGTCCTCGATTTTTTAAAATTAACATATAATTTGGAAGAACATGGTTTTTCTTCACATATCTTATACGGGTGATCAGAGTGACTGTTCTTATTGCTTTATGTAAATGCCTATATGATTCCGGTGATCTGAAATAGAAGTTAACCATGAAAACGTTCCACAAGTAGCACGATCACGGAATATACGTATATACACGATGATTCCTCATATGCGGCTTGTGGTGAATGGAAAAAGGTGTGCGTATTGCAGTAGGTGTAGGTGTAGGTGTAGGTGACCGTCGCAGTTTAGCTTTGGCGCGCCACACTCTGTTCTTGGCACAGTTTCTTTTCATCTGTTATTGCGAACAAGCGGACTTGTTGTGCTGCTGTACGCGCACTTTCTTTACATTCTGATTCTCTTATTAATTTTGCAAATTATGCATTTTATCAAAATCTGAGACGTTATTTTTATTTACAAGTGATCCATTTTGTGTTCAAGGAAGATTTAAAGAAAAATCAACAAGTAGGTGGCAGATTTAGTCAATTAAGATGTTGTATAATGTTATTTAACTTTCAACATTTCCATGCAATATTCAAGACGATCCTCACACTTGTGTTGACATTTGCAACTTTTGCGCATTCATTCCCGCCGCCTTTCAAACGCCTTATCATCACATTTTTACGGCGCGCCCAAAGTCAAAACAATATATAATTTTTTAAGATCTTATAATATTTATCTATATTAATAGTTTTTCAAACTGGATGATTATTAAAATAATTATTTACAGTGGTCCATTTATTATATTTCTCCATAAAAAAGTGATCCTTTGTGTATTTGATGATAATAATAATAACCATTTCCAGTTGTAAGATTAAATAAATATAAAATAGATATAGAAGTATTGATGTTCTCTATCTACTAAAATGGCCCCACCTAAAAAAATCTGAATCCAGCCTTGACATTTTCTAAATATAGTTGTTAACATTACTTTGACATACATATAAGCAAAAGGTGAAAATGCCTACTCCTAGAAAAATAAAATCCTGTTGGATTTTTGAAATGCTTAAAAAATTAATTCATTAAGAATTTCATTAAATGAAAAAAAATGGATTATATCAGGAATAATAATGTAATTCCAATTTTGAAGAAGATTCAAAATTAAATTACTTTTATCACTCTAGAAAAATGTTTAACATTTGTAATGACTCATTTATGGGAAGATGTACATTTTCAAGACTCGGGAATCGATAGAAAAAATAAAGATTATATTTTCTACTCTAGCGGTAAGAATGTTTCTTGGCGGCACAATTCCCCGTTCAATCTAAAATCTAAATTTAGCGGCCACGTTATATCGATCCCCTACTTCCTTAAATACCGATTGAACGCAAGTTTATTTATTTTTGTTAGTATTAAATTTACAGTTTTCCAAGTCATATTTCTTTGAAGTAAAATTATCCTTTAATGAGCAACATAACGCTGAGAGTATGTATGCTATAATCATCAGAAAGGCTTCAGGATGTCTATTTATATTCGTATACCAATATATATCTATAAAAATATATATTAATTGTTAAGTTTTTTATATTAACTGCAAAGTTTTTGTATTAGTATTTAAATATTATTACAAGTTTTGATGTCCTTCTACAGAATGTTGGAAGTGAAGACATTTCTCGGACTATGGTCACTAAAAACAGGAACTTTATTTAGTGGAATAGGCAGCATTGTAAGTAGACCACAATGTTTTTTGCTGACGAGAATGAAAAAAATATATATTAAGACAAATCCCATTTTTCTAGATATTAGCAATCCTGACAATCGTTGCACTTTTCACTATAAATGCCGATTGGAAAACGATAATCATCAGTGTGGACAAAAATATAGCACGAATTATTTTTACCATATTTCTCTGCATGACTATATTTTATTCGGCTCTCTTGATTGTTGGTGCAATTAAGGTGAGTTAAAAATATTAAAAAAAAACCTCTACACAAATTCACATTGATCACTTCTAATTTCATTTTGATCTTCATTTTTAGCGGAAAACGTTGTTTATGCTTCCATGGGTAACTTTGACTATGGTTGCCATTCCCGGAATTTTCATCAGTGTTCTTTACACATCAATCATGTTTTTCCTTCAAAAGCATATTTTGGAAGGAGTAATATGTCTAATAGTTGGTCTCATCTTTAATGGTAAGGCAATTTTTATATATCCATAATATTATGGATATATAAATGAAAATTAATTACACATCATTAAATATGTTTCAGTTTTCTGTGCCTATGCGTGGCTTGTAGTGAACAGCTATTACAGACGAATAAAAGCTGAAAAAATGAGTACAAAAATTGGACCTTATGGGAAGCCATATACCTACCAACGTCCTTGAAGATTTAAAGGTATATTACGAAACTAAACAATAAAGGTAATGCATTCAGTGCCTTTCAAAGTGTGCGTATGTGATTATAAATCACATTCAGGGACCATTTTATGTTTTTGCCTTTTGTTTTATTATCAAGTAACTATTATTAGTAATTATTATTGAATCTATATTAATTAAAACCAAAAATCAAGCAATTATTTGCCCTCGCTGATGACATCACCAACTTTAGAGTAAATTTCAGGTTTTTCGTCCCACGCACACTGTGATGATTCTATTAGCGTACACTCTTGCGATTCCTATACATAAATGAGCTTCCCTAAAAGAATGTGCTTACATGTGTATAAAAAATGTAACACATTAACATAGACTGCGTGTAATTTTACTTTTATAATATCATTTATTTATAATATCAATATTTATGTATATATAATTTATTATTGACTTATATTTATAAGAATGTTTAAGACGAATGTTTAATAACGTACGCGCGAGTGCGAGTACGTTATTGTGCAATAACTGTAGCAATATTACACAAAACACATTAATGTGTTCGCATGGTCATCATGGCCAAAAATATATGCCGCAGTGAGAAGAAAGCCCGCTGATGAAACCCATATTAGAGCACATAAATGCTGATTGGTTCATTTGTCATTCATATTTCGCAACATCGATATATCCGTTTGTAAATAAATGCTTTCACATCATATTTAAAACATAGCGAAAAATTGAGGATAAAGCCGCACAAGAAAAGATAAAAATATTATATATTGTAACTTTGATTATATATATATGAGATAAAAATTAATATATGTCTTTTAGCCTTTAATATATATTAAATACCGCGCCGCATGTTAATGTTTTATATGTTATAATTTTTAAAAGAGTTTATTGATAATTTCTTAATTTATTCGCAGGAGGATGCATTACAAATGTGTTGATTTTTGGCATTAAATGAAAAATTCCTATTTCCATAGACAAAAGTAATTCTTTATACAGGGGGAATTTTTATATAGTTTATACAGGACTGCCAACTTTACAGGCACAAAAAAGACATTTGGCAATAATTTATGGGTGGCGGGTACGCACTGAATTTTCAAACAGAATAGTTTATTATGAAAAGAATATTTATCATTATGTTACAATCATTATTTGCAAGAGAGGGAGAGGAGAAAATTAACACATTGCATATTAAAAACATCGTTTACTATAATACGTTTAATATAATAATAAATAATTATAATGAACAGCGTAATTTTTCATCTTATGCCAAAAATAATAAGTTGAATTTATGTAATATTATGTACAACAGTAAATACATACGAAAAATTTATAATAAATTCAGATGTATTGTTTTCTACTTCAATATGAAAGTATATTAAACATTTAATTTTAGTAAGATTTGGCATTGAAAAAATGCATGTTTTTTTCATATTTATATAGTACAACTGTGGATGATTATTCAGAAAGGGTATTGCAAAAATATTTAGTTCTTTTATTGAGGTCTCAACAAAATATTCACTTCCGGCGTATCAACATTCAACAAATTAATAGTAAGAGGTACATTTTCACTTTTTAATGCTGAATATGCATGTTTCTCCACAACATTATGTTGTGGTTTTTTTGGTTTCGATCTGTATTTACAACAAATTATGTTCCAAAACAGCTGCACGGCAGAATTAATTAGACCTGTAATAAAGCGTTTAATGAAAAATACAATATTGAAAATTATATTTGAAATAATTATATAGTATATAATATACTATATACTTATAGTTTATTAAATATTCACTATTTATTATTAATACATACCACTAGTTACATATATCCCACCAACTGTAGCACATAGTTTTATCACAAACTGATAAAAAGAGTCTCTCTGTTGAAAAACTTTAATTTTCAGAGCGCTTGTATCATATTTAAAGAATATCCCAGGAATTCCGTGAGATCCTTTGTGATGATTAATTGGTCTTTGATGGTCTTTTACGCTATACTGAAAAGTTTTCGTTTTGCGGAGTAACATATCGATATCAGTCGGCACTACTTCTATAAAATACTGATACAACATTGTACCTGCAAACATGAGTAATTTTTAATAATTAAACATACTACAGGCATATAGAAAGAACATTTTTTATTTATTGTTGACTTACTTTCTTCAGTAATTTTTTCTTCTCCTTCGAGTGGATGAATTATACCCGGACTAGCTTCACCAAAGGAAAATCTATTTATTCTATGAGTGAAATTATAATCCCTGTCTGTAATAAATGCTGAAATGTGTATGTGACCACTAGGAAGCGAGAGTGATTTACCCGTGGTAATGTGGAAATTTCCAGACACTTTGTTAATATTTATTAAACTTCCGTGGATGCGACAAGCGTCAGGAGGGTAATCTGGCTCATGAGATCTGAAAAAAATATAAATAAATCCATTAAATACTTCAAATTTAATTCAATCTGGTGTGTTTCAGTAATTTACACGTATTTATTTATTTATTTTTTCCTTGTTGTACTTACCGTTTAGGCATTTCACTGTACAGTGCAATTTTATTAGACTTCCACAACAATTCGTGTATCGCATGATATTCCTCTCGGAAATACGAATTCATATGTTTCAGAGCCTCAAAATGTGCACGCTGATCATGGGTCAAATCCCACCAAGTGTCCTCTTCTTCGAGAACTTCAAAACTTGCTAAAATTTGATTTGTGGAGTCCAGTACATCCGCACCAATACGTCCACATGGCATAGCTACTGTTATATCAATATTCATCTGCAATTTTTCACCCATTTCCGTATCTGGTACAAATTGAAATTTTAGTTTGCTGTCTAGGAAGTACCATGTTTCAGCAAAGATCAAATATATGATAATACAGAAGCTAGCGACTGAAACTGAAGAAAAAACATTATTTACCATGAAATAAACAATAAAATAACATATGATATTAAAATAATTCACATTTTTTAAGAGAAATGTTTTTTTTATCTCTACTTACAGGTTCCTCCAACAGCAGATTGTTTTGTATAATTTTCAGGAATTTTTGGAAAAGCATCCAATGCTTTAACTGTGCTAAGGTTTATTTTTCTTCTTCGCAACATGACATTCATATATTAGTTTACTAGTCACAGTATAAAATAAATATGCATATTCTAATAAAGAACATATGGAAACCCACAATTGTATTTCATTATTTTTAATAACAATGCGCCACGTGAACTATATGTAAATTAATTATGTTGCGAGCACCAATTAGAACTGAAAATCTTCAAATTTGACTAGAGTAACGCCGATTTTGATGCAAAAGAAAACGTCAAAGCGACATTGTGTATTTATTTGCATGTGAATACCCATGTGAATATCTATAGAAACCATGGATGAAAAATAAATGGATGGAGCCAAAGATATTATTGGTGCACAAAGTCCTAACTTACGCCAGTGGCGTAACTATGTAGTAGTGAAACCCCGCATTGCGGGGAGGCCTCCTCCTCTGAGGGGCCTCCGAGGGGCCTCTTAGACTGCTTAGAAAAAAAAAGAAATTTCACTCTGTATTTCAATTTTTATTATTAAAATTTAAATTTATTCAAAACTTGTTTCTTTTTATTTTCAAAGGGGCCTCCTAAAAAATTTTGCGGGGGGGCCACCAATTTTGAGTTACGCCCTCAAGTAATATGGCCGCCTCCCCACCATTTCTACTCCCCCCTTACTTCTTTCGGTACAGATTCCGCTGGCACTGCCACCCCTGGCTCCAGGGGCGGCGTAGACAGTATGGATGCCATGGATAAATCTATACATGGAAATTTTCATGTATGGAAATTCCATACATGAAAAACTATCTGGAAAGATAATGATTTTTGTTTCAAAGTGTTAAACGAATTTATATCTAGAAATGTTGTACGAAGGAAAACATTTTCTTCCAAATAAAGAAAAAGCAAAGAAAAAAATTTCGGTCTACCCCCCCCCCCCC
>CAJFCP010000075.1:1236143-1279140 GCA_904066005.1 Synergus itoensis | reverse complement strand
AAAGAAAAAAATTTCGGTCTACCCCCCCCCCCCATCGTAAATCCATATATGGAAAAAATGGGCTGCGCCGGCCCTGCCTGGCTCCATCCAATGATCTATATATATTCTTATATCCATGATAGAAATACATACAAATGGATAAAAGATAACGTCGCATTGATATTTTCTTTGCAGTTAATTAATTTCGTTTCCGATAAATAAAAATATATTCGCAGGGCAAAAAGAGAAAACGTAACACTTGTAAAACACAGACTGTTTTGGCGCCACATTGAATTCAATAGCCAATCCCACAACGGATTTTCTCTTATTCAAAAAGTGCGCGTCTATTTAAACAAAATTTAAAAGGAAAAGAATTTGTTTATTTTTAAAATGATGCGTTATATTCAAAGGAGAATAACGTATTTAATTTATTTTTTCATTTAAGTTCGTAGAAACCTATAATTGTTTTTAGAGCATAAGTTTAGGACATAAAAAACTAATACATTCTCTGATGAGAATGTAAAAAAGATGTATTTTCATTTTTTTCCCTTGTCAAACAAGCGGAAGCATCAATGTATATGTTTTTATAAAAAATGTCAAACTTTCCGGTCATGATGTAGAGAGTGTTTAACCATGGAACTTGATATATTATTTTAGCTTCGGATTCACACAAAAGGTCCTTTGTTTTGTTTATTTTACTTGGTGCTCTTTATCCTCCTCACATTTCCGCAGATATTCTTTCCTTCTTCCTGCATCTTGTCTTACCATGCAATGTCCCCATAGTATTTTTTTATTTAAAAACATAAATAATATATTATCTAATTAAGACTATAATATATTCCCTCATATAAAATTAATTTTGGTCGATCAGCATATCAAAATTGCGAATTATCTTCTAACGAACTAAAATAAATACAGAAACATTAACATTCATATAATTATTTCCAAACTGGAGGAATTTTTCATAGAAATATATAAAGAAATAGTCACTTTTGTACGCAATACATATAATTTATTATAAAATGCAAAAATAGCTTACAAATTAATGACTTTTGATTGGAAATCAGTTAAGATTATATTATTCTATAAGTTAGTGACAATTTTAAATCATATATTATTATGATAACTATAAATAAGTCAGACCGCATTGATATACATTTAATACTTTTGATCATCAATATTCTAATCTTTCTTTCAGACTTTTCGTAATGTTATATTTTATACAAATGCCTATGCAAAATTAATATTGCAGCTTTTAGATGAAAATCAATGCACTGACCCTCCTAAATAAATATTTTTTAATTTTCCTGTGAAATGCATATAAAGCGATCAAACTATCGAGTAATCTGCTTGACTGAATAAATTATGATCAATAGTGTGTCATGTGTGACTCATGATTATCGCGGGTTAACAGATTTTGATGATCCAAAGAATGACCGTTTTGTACTCTATGAGGATTTTGATGACTCTGGTACTCAGGTATTCTAGGTGAAATGGACGAAGTTACCGTAGGTGACATGCCACAATCGCCATTTTTCATTATTGGCAGACCAGCACTTTGAATTGCAAACGGCCATGACTGAAATATATTTTTATTTTTTACTCAATATCTCACGATATTATGTGTAAAAGTATATTGTGCATAAAAGAGAAACTCTTCGCAAGGAATAAGTTTTATAACTAATTGTAAGTATTCTAAGTGGTTCTAAGAATTAATAGCATTGAAAAATAACAAGTCAAAAGGAAAACGGGGGAGTCGCACAGTAAGATTTGTCCCACCTGGTTTAGAATAAACACATAAAGGAGAACGAGTTCTGTACTGTTATATCTTAAGATTTGACTCGAGTGAATCCACCTGGAACAATGTTAGTGCAATATTTTTGTCTTGAAATCGCGAATATTTGAAAAGGGTAAAAATAACCATCAGTTTGTATGTTCCTTTCTTCTAAATTCAGCAAAACGCAAAATATGAAATGTCAATTCAAATGTCAATGTTTAATTAGATTTTCAGACCTGCAGACTTAAAATGTACCCAAAAGGCTCTCTGTCTGTCAGCCAAAAGACTGGAGCTTATATTTTGGAGATAAAAGATGATAACAAACTGCTTACCAATGTCAAAGATAAGGATTTTGTCGTCTCAGAACGATTATCTCCATCATCGCGAAGGACAGCTCGAAGATGTGCGATATAAGTCGCAGCTAGACGAAGAGTATCCAGCTTACTCAGTTTTGTATCAGCTGGAACCCAGGGTAAAGTTGTTTTTAATCGGCAAAAGGCTTTACTCAGAACTCTCATCCTGGCTCGTTCTCGAGCGTTTGCCGCATTTCTTGGTGCTCGACTGTCAAAATCTTCCTTATCGTATTTTTCCTCGAAATTATAATCCTCCTCATCGATATACGAAGGCATTGATGATCTCCTCTTTCGCGGCATTTCTGCATACGAATTTTTTAAAATTTAAGAAGTAATACTATCAACTTCGTAATCCAGATTTTCTTAACATTGGTTTAATTTTTATCCAAGTAAATACAGTTTTAAACACATTCAAAAATTCGCACGATCTTTATCTGATGCACCGTTGATTAAAAAAGATGAAAAAAGACCAAATAAATGTGTAATTTTTTGCAAAATTGAAGAAAGCTTACAATGAATGTAATATTGTTTTGCTTGTTAGAAAAAAAATATTAACAATAAATTTAACAACTTATTTATCTTGCACTCACTCGTTATTGCACGTGTATGGTACTTTCGAAAATAATAAACTTTCTTGGATCCCTTGATTGGAAGTGACGATATGAAAAACTCTAATGACTTGTTTTAGCAATGAATAGTAGAAACGTAAGGTTTTACCGATTACGCGGAACTAATTGTGGTGCTAAGTGGATCTGCATGTGGAAGAGGAAACCACAGAAAAAATTTGAGGGTGGAAGGGATTTGGGATCATCCCGAAAACGGGCGGAGCTTTCCTTCTTCATTTCCCCTCTGCTTTTCTTCCTCTTCTTCTTCTTTTTCTGCTCTTTAGTCTTTACATCGTTATATCTTTGCATCTCCTCCTCCTTTCGTCATTGTCCAATTATTCGGATGTTATAATTTTGAGTGTATGCAGCCACCTGGACCATCCCCTCCATCAGTTTGTTTCCTTATCTCTTTATTTGTACACTATATTTACAATTTTTTAATCATTTTTTAACAAACCTAAGATTAAAGAGCTATTATTAAAATAGTGATTATTGAGTCGCAAAATTGATGCACCTACGTAATAACCGCTAAAAAAATTCCAACAGCAAAAGGACAAGTTTGTCACCCTTTATTTTCTTGGAATTTTATTTCCTCGATGAATTATGACCAATAGTTCTATATTTAAATATGTTTGAGATGTAATTTAAGATATATGTGATGCGGATTCTTATTTCTGCAAAGCATTTATTTTATTTAAAAAAAAAATTAAAAACTTCTTGTAAGAAAATTTTATAATGATAATAATAGACTCTCTAAAAACCCTAAATTTGGGTCCTATTATAATTCACTTAAATCCTTCCTGACTGCTACTTCCCTCTTCGAGCGAAGACATGTAAATGGATAGCGTAATTTGAATCCTCACAGTGACACATGTAGCAGAAGGTATGGCTTAAGCCTTAAGAAATGACTCGAAATTATGGGTTCGGAAAATTCGTGAAAATTGCCTCTTTAGGATCGTTCATAAATTATGTAAGGATAATCTTGGAAACTTTTAGCCATGCCACTAAAAAAGTCTGCTACTTATTTTAACTCTCCTGTTTTACATAATTTTTGCTGATTATATATTTCTTAATTCGGACCGCCTCAACTATATCTATAAGTTTTTTTCAAATTTTTTCGAATAAACTCTTTCTTAAGAAACTTTTTCTGTTGGGTATTTTCTGAAATTTTATTTCAAATCTATCAGTTTATTTTGCAACACAATCCAAAATACGAATTTTTTCTGAATGGGGTGATTTAACAAAATGTTTTTTAAAAACCTTAAAAAAAAATACATTTTTATTTGAAACGCCGTAGTATTTGATGATAAATGAAATATATTGTTTATTGTATTATTAATTATATTTATAATTTTATTATTTCGTCGTAAAACAGTGAACATTCGAATTGTCCATCGTGTGGCGCCGCAGTTGGCAGTGAATCGGATTTTAAAGCAGGGAAAACGCTCTTCCAATAAACGACCACTTTTAGTTTCGAAACTTACCTACCGAAGATAATATTTTACGTAAATTTTTATATATAATCAATTATAATAATGTTAATAATTTAATCTAATTATTTGAAAATTTTATTATTCTAACTCTGTCATATCTTAATATTTCGATAACGGTTGAACAAAAATATAAGAATTTACTTTTATAAATTATTATTATTATTATTATTATTAAAAACATTACTTGAATAATTAATAAAACGTTTATTCGATATTTTTAAGTATCCAAAAAAATTATTCAGTTTACTAATGGGGAAACATCACAAATAATATTGCAATTTTCCCTTGAAAGGAATAATACATATTTTTTAAATTTCCTTATCAGATTACAATTATATATTTATATATTGTAATTATTTATGAAACTCATTTCACCGCAATGACACCGTTTCCGCCCACACAAGAACATTTTTCACGCCATATCCCGTTACCCTCATAAAATAGATTATAGTTAGGATTTAGCCGTTTTTACATAGGGGTAGGGTGAGGTCTTTTGATCAGTGTTGAGTGATCGTTTCACGCGGACTTCCTTTATAGAACTGCAGCTGTATTAATCGCAATGAAGTCGTAATATATGTCAAAATCACACAATGTTGCATCAAAAAAGCTCTGCTTGTAACAAATTATTTAAAAATAGTATTTTTTCCTTAATTTAACTTGTATTTATAAAACATTATTAATTAAATAGTACCAAGTAATTTAATTATAACTAAATGAATCAAGTATGTATATTGATTGATCTGCTATTTCATTAAAGAGCACTTTATTATAAACGAGAGTAAGGTATTTTATTATGAATGATAGTACTTGATAAGCAGTGATAAGTAAAAGTACATACTAGCGCAATTAGTAAACTAAATAGTATTTATTTATTAATATTTATTCATTAACTCCTTACTAATTCAAATTCAGAAACTAGATTCCTTTGTTAATAAAGAAAAATTTCTCAAAATTAGATTACTATAAACGATTTAGTAAAATTATTCTTCGAATGAGTAATAATTCTCTAGAAATTAGTAAAATTGATACTAAATGGTGTAGTGAATGACTTGGCGCTATGGGAATTAGTCAAATATTTCAAAAACAGATTTAGAGATTTTTCATCTAGGTATAAGACTCCTATAACATCTATAGAAATAACTACATTCACAAAGATCAAAGATGTCGGTATGCAAGCCGTGTGGTCCAGGCTCATAAAATAGGGAACAAGAGGATTGCGAGAAGAGATCCGAGTTCTAGGTAGGTACGCCCCTGATTGTCGAATATCAGCCTCGCCAAGCGCAGGTGCGCGCCCGCCAGTCTGTCGCCAGGCACTTCCCGCTTCACTCCGCTACTTGGCCGCCCCCACCCCCACCCCTGGTCCAGAAAGTCCCCCCCGACGCTGTAATTTCTCTTATGTGGTAGTGAAGTCTGTAGTCCCATCTCCTCTATATGTATTTCCACGAAGGCTGTGGTGAACTATATTTCTCGTAACCTGGCTCTGGCTCGCCTCTTGCCTCTCTTTCACTCCTTCTCACATACTTTTTCTTTTATCTCTCTTGCAACAGGTAGTACAACTGACCTCTGGAAGAAAAACACCTACGCCTACAATAGTGAGGCGATCTCATGGTATTGAGAATTTTAACAAAGTCTGGCTTATTTTCTTATTCCTTTAAACGTGTAAACGGAATGTTTCAATGGAAACAAACGTGTCAATGGAATGTTCCTGTTTTCAGGTTTCCATTTTTCCGCAGATTCTACATTTCAAATTTTATTTATTTAATAAAAATCTTATTGAAAATGTACATGTTATTAAATTCACTTGAAATCATCTAAAATCAGTTGGAAAGCATATCTTAAATTAATCGGAAACATTATGCAATTATCCGAAACTCGAGTAATCCTCGAAATTCACCGCACAATTATCTGAAATCATTGAAATCACCTACGACCATCTATGAGCAGTAGAATCATTTTTAAATTATCTGCAAGCACTTGAAATCACTTGAAATCAGCTACGATCATTAGAATCACTTTAAAATCACCTGAAATTACTCTAATCATCTGCAATCACTATAGACACTCTGCAATCACCTAAAATCACGTGCAATCCTCTAAAATCACTTGGAAAGCATCTTAAATTAATCGGAAACATTCTGAAATTACTCGAAACTCATTAGTAATCCTATACAGTCACCGCGCAATCATCTGTAATCATTGAAATTATCTAAGACCATCTATGATCAGTAGAATCATTTTTAAATTATCTGCCAGCACTTGAAATCAGCTACGATCATTAGAATCACTTTAAAATCACCTGAAATTACTGTAATCATCTGCAATTACTATAATCCCTCTGCAATCGCCTGAAATCACTTGCAATCCCCTAAAATCACTTGGAAATCACATCTTGAATTAAGCGGAAACAATCTGCAGTTTTCGAAATTCGAAATTCATCAGTAATCCTCGAAATTCACCGTACAGTCATCTGTGATCACTGTAATCACCTGAAATAACTCTAAAATCACCTGAAATTACTCAATGCAGCTGCAGTCATTGTAATGAACTATACAGTACATAAATTTCAGATATTATTTTGTTGAAATCTATGCCTAGACGGTTCGACCTACATTTAAAATATAAAAAGAGCTGTAACTTTGATTTAAATATAGATGCTGACAAGTTTGCCATAACTTAATAGTTTCGAAATAGAAAAACAGGTGTTTTATTTAAAGAATGCCTGATGTAATTCATAAATAATGTATCTTTTTAACTGGCTCTTTTTTCGCACGCTTTTTAGACAATATTTTTATGATATTATTTTTAGATATACAAATATACATTGATTTAAACGATATGTCCTAATTAATCACTTAAATCATCTTTGCACTTTGCTTATTTGAGTGCAAATGTACCTGATGACCATAAGAACACCTGTACGCACCTGAATATATCGCGGAGTTTATCGTGACTGTTGGCTACCACCTGTGCAGACTAAGCTTCGTTGATTGCACAGGTGTCCTACTGAAAAGTGTCTCATTAACTGTGAGTTGAAACAATTAGGCGCAATTAATACTAGGATCCCAAAAATTAACAGATTTCAAGGAATCAATTGGAAGATTGGAATTTTTTTGTGATTTAAAAATTGCCAATCATTGAATATGATTCATAAAAAGTTTCAAAAAAAATCACATCTTAATTTTAGGATCACTCTTTGTGCCAAAAATTCGATGCGCTGAATACAAATCAAGAGTCAAGAGTGCTGGGATATAACTCTCACCCTATAAATAACGCTGAATACTGTTAGCCCCTCTAAGGGTGGCTTTTGCAATTTGGAAAGGGCTTCATCCCCTTGTAAGTTTGGCTTCTACGATGTTATACATTAAGATTTTCTTTCCCTAATGTTAAGACGAAGATTCAAAAATACATATAAGTTTTTTCTTGTACATACTCTTTAAAATTGAATTAGTGAAAGTTCACTGATTTTCAGTGATTCTCTTTTCAAGATTTCATTCAGTGAAAGTCCACTGAGAATCAGTATGATAAGTCATTGCAATTTTCAGCAATCGTGACTAAACTACTGAAAATTTCAGTGACTTTTCACCAATTTTTTACTGATTCAAGTTTAGAGAGTAATTACCTTCCTACAAATTTTTGAAAATGGACAAAACCTGGACTTTCAACCCCTACTTTTTCAAAATGGACGTTCTTTCCGAACTTAAAAGGTTTTTGTGGAATTTGACGATATGAAAAGATTTTTTAAAGAGTTTTTACGGAATTTTATGGAATTAAATTTTTTTTTTTTAATTTAAAGAGATTTCAGAAACGCGCGCGAGCGTTCTGATATACTTGATTTATTTATAAAAAAATTATGAAACAACCCTGAAGGTTGTCATAAGTTTTAAGGGATTTCATGGAAATTTAGCAGATTTCAAAAGTCCTTTTTAGGAATTTCAAAGATTGTAAATTTTCAGGGATTTCAAAAGATTCAATGAGCGAGCTAGTGTACACTGTACAGTGTATACACCTCGGTGTAGGTACACATTGTGCTGAAATTTCAAACACTACAAATTTGTTTTCTTCTTCAAAAATTCTCACTAAACAATTTTCTTATGTACAATAATTTTCTTATTGCAACAGAATGCGTGGAAAATGTTTTTGCAAACAATATTTTTAATTGTTGCCAAGAAAATTTTAATGAAAAACAAAATTCGTCTGAGTAGACATTTGAAACTTCTGCTCAATATTGTACACCATATTTCAAGATTGATCAACCCCCCAATAAAAGCTTTTTGAAAGACAGTATCACATTCTTCAATATCATCCCCTCAGTCTAAAATAAAGTAAATTTATAGAATAATGGATTTAAAAGTCTAAAATCTATGTAAGTTATAAATTGCAAGTAGTAGGTTGTAGGTTGTTAGACGCCAGGGATGTGAACCAAGGAAGAAAAAAGTATAAACTAAGCATCGACTATCCAGGTAAGGATAAGCTGGAGCCAGAGCTGTATCCAGAGAGTAAAGTATCGTAAAGACGTGAAACGTGAACGGTGAGGGCAAAAGAAAGATACAGACACTTCCAAAGAGGAGAGTGGCTGTGGAAGTGAGAGGAAGTATAAGGGTGGTGTGTGTGTGGAGCTGAGAGAGAAGGCAAAATTGGTTGGAGGCGCCGTGATTCAACATTCAACTGAGCTCGCAGGTGTGCCTCAGACTGGCCGGCGCCTCGCTGGAATGTGTACTCCTTCCCCCCTCTGTTCCTGTGTGAACGTCGGGGGGCCGGTGGGGCTTCAATCCCTTCTCCTTCTTCTCATGCCGCCTCTTTCTCCGACCACGGCATTCACGCGAATGCACCCATACATTGATATAATCCTTCATCGATGTACAAGCGGCAAGTCTCACAACCATGCAATGCCATGTCCTCTCACGACAATCAGTGCAGCTGTGGCTGGCCACCACCAACGCGTTCCCACGAGACCAAATCGACAGAGAGAGGCCAACCACGAGTACCGGTCAACTGGTTTGCCTGTTCCGACTTGCTAGTTGCTTGGTTTAGGTTTTGAGTTTAGAGTTTGGCATCAGATTTGCTCAACTTTGAAACTTGCAAAAGATTTCAGACTTCTGGAAAACACAAAAGTTAAGGGCAAATGGTAAACCATGAAGTCATTATTTACAGACCGTTTTACATATATTGTCTCCGGCTTTCTATTTTTAAACTAAAGAAGATATATCTCGTTGAAATTTTTGAAAAACACAGAAAATATGTCAATGCACCGGCGGTTTTTCTATTAAAGTTTGTATTTTCTTTAAATACTGCAATTTTAATTTATTTTTCAATTGCCGGATGCAATAAGGGCACATGGAATTTTTCGGCCCGAGTGCAATGACCCGCATTATGCTTCCATTGGTGAAAAACTTTTTTTTTTTCACTTTTTTTGGCAAAGGTAATTCTCTAAACTTGAATCAGTGAAAAGAGAGTCATTGAAAATCAATCAACTTCCACTTATTCAATTTTAGAGAGAGAATTGGTCTTTATAAAATTAAATTAGTCAATTCCACTAAGAATCAGTGAAAAGCCACTGAAATTTTTAGTATAGTGATGAATACTAAAAATTTCAATGACTTTTTACTAATTTACAGAAGAGTTTTTACTGATTGAAATTGTGAGAAAAGAGTCACTGAGAGAATCAGTGGAATTTGACTGGCAATCGCAGTGAAATTTCACTGAATCAAGTTTAGAGTTTAGAGAGCTGTAAATCACCATTATTAATATAAAAAACCGCCCCTTTTTAAATTTAATTATATATTTCTAATGTCATTAAGCAACTTCATTTGAAATGTACATAATTATTTAAATATGTATATAAATATTTGTACTGAATCAGTGAATATTCACAAAAATTTGAAAAAAGAGTCGCTTTAAAGTTTAAAGGGCTGAAAGGGAGTGGCGGTAAAAAATCTGAAAGAGGTACACAAAAACTCGAAAAAGTCGTTGTATATAGAAAAGGGGAGATCAAAATTGTCAGAAAAAGCATTAAGTATAAATATTTGAACTTTCGCTTTGCACCGTTCATTAGTGAATTCTTACCAATTGAAAAAGTATATTCATTAGTAACATTAACGCGTTCAAAATTTCGAAAATTGTGGTTTTTTAACTTTAAAATTTCCAGGAAAATCGATTTTTTTAAGTTATGAGAATTCTGCGAAGGTGAGTTTAAGTCTTTTGAGTCATAAAAATCAGAGAAAGTCTGGGAAAATTACGTGGGAAAAAACTCAAGGAATTTTGAAACCTCCTTAGTCTGGCTGGTCGCAATGATTTCGAAATTTTAGTTTCATTTTTTTAGTTTTCATTTCTGAGTCCTGATCGAAACGAAAGCTACTGTTTCGTTAAACAAGTACATAATATAAATTAACTTGAATTAATTTGTAATGCAGTTGAATTTCTTTTAAATTTAATTACATTACTATTTTTCTTCTTTCATTCAAGAAAAGTTAATTTTACCGAAAAAAAGGGAGACAGGGATTTATGGAAATTCTTTCGTAATATCCAGGGGAACCTTTGGAATGTTTACGGATACTTTCTTGGGAAGCGGTAAAAAAGTCCATCCAATAAAAAATGATCACATAATTCTTAAATGGCCCACATTACATTTAGTTCATTTCAGTCGTAATTGATCAAAGTTTTGAACTGAAAATTAAGGTAGCTCATTTCTCAACTTCGGAGTAATTCAAGTATATTGATTTACATTTCTATTTTTAACTAGTTACGTCAAGGTTTACTACTTATAATTTATTCTAAAATTTATGCTCCTGTAAATTAATTTTTGAAGGATACATTAAAAAAAAAACATGAATCATTCCAATCACTAAAAAAAAAGTATATGTGACAAGGAAGATTGTGGTTATAAATCAAAACAACAAATAGAGGTAAAATCAAGAAAGACAGGAACTCAAGAATATGTGAGACTGAGGATATCTTGTTTACACAGCTGTTCAAATGTCTACGCGCAAAACGGCGAAAATACCGCGTCATCTTTTATTTTTTTACTCCAAACTTTTTTTTTAATCTATATATAGTTTAAAATATTCATTTATTGTCTTCATAACTATAATCTATCCAAATCATCTCATCTGATTCTCACTCAGAAATACATTTTAAATAAGGACTAGGACCTTCATTTTTTATTCCCCTTTTATTATATCGTCGAAGGACAAATAATGGGGACAAATTTTTTCTGCGCCAACACTTGTGCACGCAATATTGCAATAACCGTCCTCTACTGTTTGCATCTCTCCCGATTAATATCAAAATACAATTTTTGCCGAGGGATGCGTATTTTTTCAGTTTTTCTCATAAACGAACGCTCTTTGTACTTCTTCGCAAACTGCCGGACACCCTGTATATATATACGTATATAGTTGCAGCGACGTGACCATGATACGATGTTACAGCCTGTAGGCAGTCAGGAATCGGGAGGGTCGCCCCACAGTTAACACGTGCAAGGCGCACGTGCACTGCAAAAGCACTCTTAGCCTCTGGCACACAATCACTGGATGCCAGTGTATTCACTTCACAGCAGAATTTTCGTGGGACTCGACTGACGGGAATTTGGTCCTAACGACCTTACCTCAGAGAAATATGCTTCAAAATTTATTATGTTAGTTTATATTTTTACACTATTGTAACACCAAAAAAGACCCTGCGCTCTCTAGGGTCTCAAACATTTTTTAATTTAAAAAAGACCTCATATCTTCTAAAGATAGTCATAAAAACATAATTCAAATTTTTAATCATTTAGAATTGTTCGTTTTCGACCTCCATTTAAAATTTAGAACGTTTTCAATTCGAAATTGTCTATTAAATTTAGTACACCAATGTATATTAAAATTCAAAACGTCTTTAACAGTGGAAGTTCATTTTCATAATCAGTGCGCTAAAAAATATTGAATATTATTAGAGTAGGCGCTCGCTTGATTGTATATGTGTAGTGTTATATATATATATATGTATATGTAAATTCAAATTCGTGCAATTATGGTGCAGTTCGTGCAGGTTGCTGATGACGACAATGTTTGATTGTGTAACTTGCATAGAATACACGTTTCTGTATACTCAGTACATGTATTAAACCATGGAGGATGTGTATACGGATACTATTGTACGCTCACTTTGGCTATGCATGTACATTTACAACTATACGTGCAATGGCTGGCGCCGCCGGACGTTCAACAATAGACACGGACACACTACCAAGTCCCCTTTACCATCAAACACCCCCGACTAGCAATGTATTTAAGATAACACAAAGAGTGAAATAAAATTCTCATTTATATACTCTATATTATTTCTATATATCATCGCACAGTTTCAATGATGAAAGACATATTTAAAAATTACAGGGTTGCTCCGAATGATTTAAATACCGCGTCGTATGTTACATGTATTTACATGTTACAATTGGTAATTGGTATTATTTGTCAATTCAGACTTATAGGTGTGTCTTGATTTTAATTTGGAAGTGAAACTTCATGCTCTTCTCTCTACACTTAAATCAGTGAAAAATTAGTGAATTTTCACTGATTCCAAGTCAAATTCCACTGATTCTGAGTGACTCTTTTCTCATGATTTTAAATAGTGAAAAATCTATTTGAAATCAGTGAAAAATCACTGAAATTCTCAGTTTAGTGACGATTATTGAAAATTTCAATGACTTTTCACTGATTCTCAGTGGATTTTTACTGAATGAAATCTTGAAAAGAGAGTCACTGAAAATCAGTGAAGCTCAACTGATTCAAGTTTAGAGAGTTGATTTCAATGTCAATTAAACAGCGATAAGTATACTAATGATTCAAATATATATACTGATGAACCAGTGAATTACGCTGATGAATCAGTGAATGTCACGCCCTCTATCATCTAAATTTCACTGATTCATCAGTGGAACTTTCGCTGATAGGAATCAGTAGTATACTTATCGCTGATTCAGATTTAAAGAGCAGGGTGACTAATTTTCATCAATCAAATTTCCGGTTTTTCCCCGAGTAAATTTTAAATCTTCTCTCTAAACTTGAATCAGTGAAAAAACAGTGAAATTTCACTGATTTCCAGTCAAATTCCACTGATACTCAGTAACTCTTTTCTCACGATTTTAATTAGTGAAAAATCTACTGGAAATCAGTGAAAAATCATTGAAATTTTCAGTAGTTTAGTGACGATTATTGAAAATTTCAATGACTTTTAACTGATTCTCACTGAATCACTGATTCACTGATTTTCACTGAATGAAATCTTGAAAAGAGAGTCACTGAGAATCAGAGAACTTCCACTAATTCAATTTTAGAGAGTTCGTTTAATAAAAATACAAATAAAATACATTTAGAATTTTCAAAGATTTCAAGAGATTTTAAAAGGTTTCAATAGATTTCTAGGAATTTCGAAAGATTTCAAAAGACCATATTTCAAACGATTTTCGGAAATATTACAGGATTCCATAGAATTTTAAATATTTTAAGGAATACCAAAAGATTTCTAGAAATTTTAAAGAACATCAAGAGATATTTTTGGGAATTTGAAGGGATATCATGGAATTTTAAGATAAAATTTTTTAAATCAATTTTACGAGATTTCAAAAGTTTTGTTTCACGAATTTTAAACGTTATCATTAAATTTAGGGAATTTCAAAAGAATATCGTGTATAATTTTAACGAATTGCAAAATATTTTAAGGATTTAAGGGATTTTAAGGAATTTTAAGATATTTCAAAAGCCCTCAGTATAAAAAAACCTTTGAATGCCAGTATCACATTTTTAAAAAATTTTACACACGATTTCTAATTCGACTTTGTATCCCGGATTCATTTCAATTCCCGGTTTTTCCAGGTTTCATTTCCATTCCCGGTTATTTCCTGGTTTTTCCGGTTTTCCCGGTTCTTAGACACCCTGGTAACAAATTACTGTGGATCCGATCCATTCATACTGAAGTAGAATGAATGTATGAGAATTTATTTACATAACACCATCTGAAACTTTTTCATGTCTCATTGACGTATCCCAATCCTCAAAGAAGAGTTTTTTTTCTGATCAAAGTTTATTATTTGCATTTTCAATATTTCCCTACTTCGGTCATATAGTCAGCGATTGCGCTCTGTGAGAGAAGTGAGAGGGGAGAGATCGTGCAAGTGGTGAGAAAAAGAGGGAAGGGGCTCTCTTATATAGAAGTGCAGGTGAGGGGCGGAGACCAGTCGGCTTGAATTCGTTCTATGTGGGAGACAAAACTGTTCCAACAACTTTTGCACCTAACATACAGTTTTTGCGTCGAAAGTCGACCTGTCTATATTCTTTACGATGTCGAATTGTCGGTAAATCTACCCAAAAATAACTGTTGAGTTTGTGCATTTAAAAAAAAAAAACCTTTGCTAAACGTGAGTGTGTGGTGTTGGTTTCTACAAGTTCGCTTTCTGCAAGTGCCCTGGAATTACCTAAAAATTGCACAAGGCAAGTTCGATACTTGCATTACAAACATTCGATACAAACATTTTTCAAGCACCTGAGTGCACAGTGTTCACGTAGTTACGTGAAGTACAACAATAAAAAAAAGCACAATGAAAGCCATGGTTGTAAGTCCTGTGGGAGGTCGTGTTCCATCAACGCGAGGAGTTTTGCACAATAATCTTGGGATCAATGGGACCCGACGTGACCTCGAGGCCGAAGAAGTTGCTGCTTATTTGACGAAATTACGGTCTCTGGTACCTGACATGCCGAGGAAGCGAAAACTCTCGAAATTGGAGGTAATTCAGAGGGTGATTGAATATATTTGTGTCTTGCAAACAACTCTGGAAGAGACCAGTATTCATCAGGAACCAACAGTGTCCAGCAGCAGCAAATCTTCACCAACGAGACAACCGTTGCAGCCGCTGTTAAATGCCGCCACAACGACCTCTGCAAGCATTGCAACCATCAACGAACGGTGACCACTAGAAACCGAGCACATCGGTTTAAGAAATGAGGACGAACAAAAAATAGTGTCGTAAGAGAAGATAACATCGACCTGGAGAACGTTCAATAAACGTTCAAGAAGAACACTGGAGAACAGTTGCGCGCAATTTAACTGCATTTGTTATTAACCGCAGAAGATTTCGGATACAAAAATTGATTGATTAGATAAAGATAAACGGTTACTGCCATGCTATCCAATTCTATCAATCGACATTTATTCATTGTTACGTGATTATGTATTCCACGAATACTGATTAAGTCGCAGGTGCGATTCCGCACTTTTAAATTACAAGTTGACTATTTTCTGCGCATTTCTTACAAAATTATGTATGCAAAACTACTTGCGAGGATTGTTGTCGGTTTTTTTTTGATTTGTATGTTTTGGTATACAGCTCAAGAAAGAATATTGTTATTGAAATATTTAGATGGTATCAACTGAAATTTTGAAAGCAACCAACGATCAGTTGTGCGCGCAACAATCCTAGACGAAAAGATAACACGACAAAAAGTTCGAAAACTACTAACAATCCAAGTTGACCTCTTTCTTCACGTGAAAGACTGTAAATATTTGTATATAAACTCATCATTGCATTCCTCACGCACGACGTTATCTTCCCACTTATAAGAAGAATATAAATTCTACATCCTTGTTTGCTAACAGATTCGTCTCAGTTAATTTGCGGATAAGTTATGTAAGCTCTAATCAACACTCTTTATAAAAACAAAAATAGTGTAACGATATATTCAGTTCAAATTATAGCAGAAGGCATGTTACATTACTAAACTAAAAGATCTCTTATATTATTCAGATATTTAAAATTAAGATTATATCGAAAACTGCTTGTTTTTTATTAATTCGCTACGAGGGTTGAATTTATGTGTCCAAATATGTAATTCAATGTTAGACCTTCTTTTGCGGTGCCTCAGTTTTCGAGAATATTATTCTAATATTCATTATAGCGCAAATTCTCCGATATATATATACCTTTGTTAATTTGTTTTTCTTTTTGAAATGCGCCTTTTACTTTTTTTTTTAATTGAAACAATTAATGAGACTGAAATATTCGAAATAGGTAAACAAAAGCTTCACTATGTTATTTGATTGTAAGTCTCATGAATATTTTTTCTTCTACACAGTTGCGCAAATCTAATGTGTAAAAAATAAACTTTTCACCGTTATGAAAAGAATTGTAGGATTTGAGTTTAATCTAAATTTAAAAAATACAAATGTACCTTTTTTTGTTACGTCATTCGCATATACAAACATCGTGAGCTCGAAACTGTTTAGCATCATTACTGTATACTTATTATTGCTATTATTAAATTGTTATTGCTCTCATATTCTTTAGAAATTTTCATATAATTGTAATGTATTGTATATTAAAGACTGAAAGGCTGTAAATATAATATGCCCGGACACGATTACATAATCCGTGGACGATTATTATAGAATAAATAAATACAAAATTGTGAACGTATGCTATAAATTAATTATTTATCATATCCTCTATAATTAATTTTTTCTTGTGAATTTACTCTTTCCTTTTTCAATATTTTATTTAAATTATTTGAAGATATGACCAAATTTTTTAGTGATAATTGTTAAAGTAAATATGAGTTTTCCCAGTAATTTTTTAGCTTTCCAGCGACATTTACGTTAAAAAAAATAGACATATTTTGTTTTGGTGTGTAAGATATACTCTGATGAATATAGCTTACACGATTTTCGAAGATAATGGAAATAGGGTGGCGGGTTGGAAACTATGTTCAGAATATCTTCTGACGACAAGTGAAATGGTCAGAATAAGATGGAAGTAAGGTCCAGTGGTATTAGTGTATGGTTTTAGCATTTTAGGGTGTAGGAGTTAGCAAAAGCCGTGTATTGATCGGGAATCCCGGGTCGCGTGCGCGTTCCTGGGAACGCGAGATCCGTAGTATACCCACGGGAGTCGATCGCCCTTCATCCCCGCGAAAGCGACCCCTCAACGACCACTCCAATCCACTTCGCATTCATGGCGAAGACCCTCGTCGAGGGTAGTGGTTCTCATCGACTAGACGACTGGTGGATGTGTCCTAATAATGGAAATGGGAGCTGACTCACGACTAAAGCCAAGCAGCAACCCCTCCTTTCAGCATCGCATAGTCTCCTAGAGAGTTGATCGATCAACGAGCAGCGCGCGGGCGCGACAATCAAGATTCCAAAAACACCAACCAGCCATGTCATGAAAAACATTTGGGTTGAAAAGATTGAGAAATTTGCACCTGCATGATCACCTAAAGACATTCAAACTCAACTTTCCAGGTGCTACTTGTAGTAAATAGACAGGACAACTACCACAAAGTAGAAAAAACGGTTTTATCAATGTAAATTGATATATTAAACAGTTAAAATCTGTTTACAGAAAAATTTGTAAAAAATCATTATGCAGATTTGTAACTTTGCGCTTCAATTCGTTTATCGCGCTTGCACGTAGAAAACAAAGAGGCATAAGGATTAATGCAGTTAAAATCAGACAGAACATGTAAAAAAACACATGCACACTTTATACTTGAGACTTAAGAAATTCTTTGATAGAATCTTTATCACGATTCAACCATGCTGCATTTAATTTCACAGTTTCAACACACTGTTGCACGGTTCTCTCCACGCCAGGTTTAGGACGATTTTCAAAAAATTGTTCAATTTCCCGTGCCTTCTCGTCAGTTGCGAAGTTCTCTGTAATATACTTTACTAGTCGGGACAGCAAATATCCACCTTCATACCGGTCCAGTAATATATCCCATTTTTCCTTCAGGAATTTCCAGGCAAGCAAACGACCTTTGAAACTCATAGTTATTGAGATGATTCCGAAAATAGTGTCTTGTGCACGAACTTCTTCGCTCATAGTAAACTCGAGTACCTTAGCCAGTAAGGTTTCGTCTTTTAAGGCTCCCAGAGCACCCAAAATCCTATCCTTCTCTTCGTGCAAATCAGACTCTCGATATAATTTGAGCATTGTCTGAAAAGTTTCTTCATCTCCAACTGAGAGCACTGCTCTATAAACAGCACTACGCAAATCGGCAGAAAGAATAGTTTTGCCGGAAACGTGCAATGAAAATCGTTTCTTTGCTTCCTCTATGGTCCTTTCGTCCTCGAGAGCAACCATTTTTCCCAGTATACGTGATCTCAGAAGTGTATCCAAATGGCTCTCGTTTGGTTTCGGATCCCATCCTAATCTTGCATTAACATCTTGTAAAAGGGAGCGACCAAAAGTTTTGAAAGAACTCTCAAATTCCAGGTGAGAAATTAATTGCCCTATCTTCGTAAGACAATTGATAACGCTTGACCACACGGTGTAATTATCCTCGAATTGGAAAGCCTGCATTAGGTGTAATACATCGACTGTGGAAGCTTCGCCAGCTTGTGTAATCGCAAATAAATCGTCGAGAAGGCCGAGTCTGTCAAGAGGTGGCAGTGTGTGGTTTTTAATGGCAGGTCGCAGCAGCTCAAGCATATCAGTACTGTAAGTTGTACGATAAAAACCAATGGTACCCGGATTAATTTTAATCCATGCGTCTTTTGGTACATCTTTGACTACAACTTGTTGAGTTTTCTCACTCATAATAGTGTTGAGTGTCACTTTTCCAGGAGCTTGAGAGGTGCTGACACTCAATGGAATCATCCATGAGTAATTTTCTGTATCAGCGGAACCATTAGCAAGAAAACGCTTTTGACTGAAGGTCAGTACAACGTCGCCATCTTTCCTACTTTGTTCAACTCTCATTATGGGGAAACCCTGTTGTTTAGTCCACGTGGACATAACATCACGAACTGGTTTACTGCTAGCTTCTTCCAAAGCAGCCCACAAGTCGTTTGTTTCTGCGTTTGCATAAGAGTATCTCTCTAAGTACAAATTCATTCCCTTTCGGAAATCATCGTCACCTATATATGAATGCAACATTCGGATAACACTTGCACCTTTGCTGTAGGAAATGTCATCGAAAATTTCATCAATCTCTGAAGGATGGCCAACTGGAACTTGAATCGGATGGCTGTTCCTGAGCGCATCCAGTTCTAACGCCCTTATATGTATATCCGTTACAAACTGAGTCCAAATATTGTATTCAGGAAAGAGGTGTTCAACACAGAGAAATTCAACGAAAGAAGCGTAACCCTCGTTTAACCACAAGTCATCCCACCATTCCATTGTTACAAGATTGCCAAACCACTGATGTGCCAATTCGTGTCCCACAACCAGTGCTATCCACTGCTTTCTAGCAGTAGATGTATTTTGTGGATCCACCAAGAGACAAGTCTCTCTGTAAGTCACTAGGCCCCAATTTTCCATAGCACCAGAGGAAAAATCTGCGATCGCTATGAGATCCATTTTTGGAAGTGGATATGATATTCCAAAGTAATTAAAGTAATAAGGCAGTACTTTCGTAGCCACATCCAAAGCAAATTGGCCCTGTTCTTTTTTCGTTTTAGGCGTGTAAACTCTAACGAGAACACCATCACTGGTTTTATCTTCTACATAATCAAACTCACCGATGACCACAGCGACGAGATATGTTGACATCATCGGAGTTCTTTCGAAAACCAACACTTCAGACGATGTATCCGGGGTGGTAGTTTTTGACTTGACTGGCTGTAAAAAAAATTAGGGAAATACAGGTGTGATATACTTGATATGGAATTAATACCGTAAACCAAGTTAAATGCTTACCATATTCGAAAGGGCTGTAAGGCCAACAGGTACTTGTAACGTCATGTCAAAGGTAGACTTATGAGCCGGTTCATCCCAACAAGGAAAACAACGTCTAGCATCTGTTGGCTCAAATTGCGTAACTCCTGCATATTTACAAACGCCATCGGGCCTAAAATACAAATGCATAGGATCAATAACTCACCTTCTCGCAATACAAGTAATGCTTTATATGGTGAATTGAATTTAGCAAGAATCAAAAGGTTCTCTCGTATTCCACCGAGTGAATAAAATTATTTTGCATAAATGATTTCAAGTGTTTATAATTTAAATTAAAATTTGATGTTCTATTTTGATAATAATATTAGAACATACCCAGTGTATTTACTTCGATATAGACCCTTCATTTTGTCATTGATTTCTCCCACAAATGCAAATTTTAAATAACCAGTTCGTCCAACTGGAAGTTTCTCAGTAAACAATATCGTAACTGTTTCTTGTGCAGCATTGATCGATATATCTTTGGATGGAACCACATTTCCATCAAGGGTGTGAAAAGTAACATTCTTTACGTCGATGTCCAGTGAGTTTAGAGTCACAACATCTGTCGATACCTTGACCTATTATAAAAACAAACAATAAAGAATTAATTAAAAGACCAGATTTTAAAAAAGAACAAATATTAAAATACATTAATTACAGAGAATCAATTAATAAAACACAGAAAAATTTTCTGGAGGAAGATTATTCTCTCTCTTTCTCCCTTTACATCCTCTACAGTGTTACAGTGTTATATACACATTGAATTTTGTGGTTAGGTACGCCATATGCCATATGCCATATGGGCCATATGACCCAAATAAAGCTGACATGTCAAATAAAATACAAATAAAAACAGATGAAAGTAAAATATAAATACTCTGAGAGTAAACTTACATCAACATGTACACTTTGCTCGCCTTCACAGGTAAAATTCTTGAGATCAGGCTTCAAAAAGATTTGATAATGATATGGGCAAACGTCTGTAGGTAGCCTTTGAAATTCTTTCTTTTCTGTAGACATTGCTACGTTTAGTTCTCCGACGTTGGAACTGTATGCTTTGTATTGACTTAATAATTTTCTATCAATATGTGAATTTTTTAACTCTTTCAGTTCGATAAAAATACCTTTATCCCCTTTATCTTTCTGCCGACTCACTATCACACGCCTGAAACTGCTGTAACGAGAACGAGTGTAACAAATGGGACGCATGGGACGTACAGGTATAAACCATGGTATAAACCTTAAAAACGTCGCCATCTTTGATCTTTGTAGTCCTCAGCAGTGGCCCCAACAGGAGCTCCGTACCCTATTGCGCATGCGTTGCACTCGGTATCTGATTGGTTGCTATTCGCGCGTAATTTGAAATGCATAATATTTTTTAGCATTTCAAATTGCGCGCGAATAGCAACCAATCAGGTATCGAGTGCGACGCATGCGCAGTAGAGTACGGGGCTCGAGTTGGGGTCACTGAATTCAGGACCTCAGGGCGCTAAATCTCTACTTGAACAAAATACTTTGAATACAGAGATTTCTAAACAGCAATTATAATTTTAAACATAATCTAATTTATAGAATTTTCTTGTCCTGTATTAATCCATAATTCTAATTTCCTTCATTTATTAAATACCATTTAGATGTATGTATCAAGATATATTTAACAATTCAAATTCAAATCTGCATTGCTTTCAGCGCCACCATCATATGTTTATTTTCGCCACCCACTACTCGCCAAGGTCATTGGATGTGAATTTACCTTTAAACTTTAAAGAACTACATATGGACATGTGTCATATGCATTGGAATATGCATGTAAAATATAAGTTGTATTGTTGTAAATGTCAAATCTGTCAAATTTAAAATAATTTTGATCAATTTATCAGTATCATGACTACATCAAAGGAATTAAATATAGCGAGAAAAAATCTTATTGCTTCATTGGGTGAAAATTCTAAAATGTAAGTTCCTTCATACTGTAAATTTTACATTCGGAGTAACATGAGAAATTAGAGGTTATGTCACTAATGTTTACATATTTCTGTGGAATATAGTAGATATCTTTTACAGGAATATAATATTATTCTTATTAAACTAATTATATTATACTGATATTTTCAGATATTTTGAGAAAATGAAGCTGTGGTTTCAAATGAAGGTATTTTAATTTTTTTAATACAACCTTATGGTTCATCTGAATTAATTAACCTACCTGTATTATAAATCCATTTTTATATTTTAAAAAATATTTATATTATTATAGTCTACAAAAGAGGAGTTTGATTGTGAAGCTCGTAATATCATGACGGAAAATCAAGTTCATTTGCACAACGAATTTTTACTTTGTCTATTTAATAAAGTACGGGGACTTGCTACAGCAACGACAGTTCCTCGCCCAACGAAGATAAATAATACCTACTGTGTTGCACAAAATCAAAAAGAAAAGAGATTGCGGTTAAAGCGCAAGTACAAGACAGATAAGTCTAATTTCGAAGTGAGTATTGTTCTTTGAAGAAAATTTGGCCTAGAAAGGACTTTTTTAAATAATACATTTAAAAATTCTGGATAATTTAATAATACTAATGTCTGTTTTTTTAAAGAATTATAAATGTTTGTTTTTCGTAAATGCAGCCTGCAGATATATACGTGGAAGTTTTGAATCAAACATCAGCACCGGTTGGCGATGAACCAATTGGAGCAAATCGATCAAGTGCTCAAGAACTCGTTCTTCCAGATCGAACGTTTATATTAGCAAGGTTGATGTTAGCAGCATGGGAAAATAATATGGACGGAGCTGAAGAGAGTACAGCACACATTATTATAGTCGCTACACAGATTTTCCTAAAAAATATAATAACAGCAATTGTTACTAGAAGAAAGGGTTTCTCCGTTCGAGATGGAACGTTTATTTATAACATCGGTGAACCAGTTCCTAGTTCATGGAAAAGAAATACACATTTTGTATCCCAAAGTTCTATGTTTAAGTAAGAATATCTCTATTTTTGAAGATAAATCTTTAAAATGTATTTTACTAAATGAAATGTCATCAGTAATAAAATGGCTAACATAAATTTTTTCTATTTCACAGTGGACCAACAGTTATTGAATCAGATGGTCAAGTACCTGCAGTGAAACCTAGCGTAGAAGAAGCCGAACAAGCAACTGCTTTCTCTTTAGCATGTGCATCACAAACTGTTCTTCCATCTCCACCTCCAGTTTGTATAGCTGATCTACAGAAAGTATTAAAGGTACAGAATTTTGCAAGAAAAATATAGCATCAGTAGAAAAGTGTTGATCAGAAAAATATGTTTAATTTCATTACAGATTTATAAGAATCTCGTTTGTAATCACACGTTATATGCAACTAATGTTGAACGCTCTTTCACGTATAATACTCATCCGACTTGGGAGGACTTGGAAGCAATAAAGTTATTGCGCCCCAATTGCAGAAATTAGGAATGATTCTACTTGCACTTTGTAAATAATATTAATTTAAATCATGTAATTTTTAAATTGTAAATATTATACATTTAATTTTAATTTTACTCAAGCAATTAAAATTACTGAATAGTAATATGCATCCATAACTTGAAAACTTTAATGATGTCCATAACATATATTTATAATTGAAGACTAAATTCAGGGAGTAAAATAAAGTGGCTCTTTTTTTATTAATTAGTTTTAACTTTGTACATAATGGAATGAAAAATTCTGTAAGTAAATTATAATCTCATTCACATTCTAATCTGGAATCTTCCAGCTTTTGTAATGTATTTCACCCCTTTAAACGGCTTATACTTTTCTCCATACATATCCAGTCTGTTGACTTTCAATCCAGACACGGCTAATTGATTAATCGTGAAATGAACCTAGGAAGTAAGGTATGCTAAATTATTGTATATATTTAACTTAGTCAATGTCAACCATTTTATTCTCAATTAAATAAAGAAACTAGGAACAATCTAAATACTATGTTTTAATAATTCAAAATTAATTTTACTTACGTTAATAGCAGGATTCGACTCGGAAACTGATGGAGAATTTTGAATAGTGATCTAAAAAATAAAGACATTAAAATCGAATGCAAATTTTATTACTTTATTAAAAACTTATTTTCTTACCGATCCTCTTAGATTAGGTAATTTTGAAACATCTATTCTTCCAATATCCCAAACGAGCACTTTGCTAACAGGATCAAAGGAATATTTTCCTTGATTTGGCACCAAACTGCAGTTTAGCACAATTTTTGGCATTGGAATTTCCAAACTGACATTTTCCACCTAAAAATAAGAGATGATTGTCAATATCAAATACCTAAGGAATTGTCATAATTCACGACAATTGTTCTCAAAAAATGCACGCACAACTCTGCCGACAGTTTGTTTTGGTCCTACTGTTATATCCAGTCTTCCACCACCAGCTTCCTTCAAGCTAATATTATGTTTCACGTATATCGGAATTGCAACAATACTTTGAGATCCTATGTGATATGAAAGTAGGCGGAAATTTCCATCTGGTGGAACAAATGACAGAATCCTTTCAGACTAAAAAAAAAATAAATATATGAACAAAATCGTAATTATTACATTATTAAGATAATTAAACATTCATTATAAATTACCTCCCATCTTTTAAATCTGACACATGGATGAAAGCTAACGTCGTCGAAGAGTCTTGGATTGACAAAAGATAACGTCAAATCCGGCATTCCGCTAAGCTTAATGCAGCAATCAATCTAGAGAAAATATAACTTTAAAACTTGTTTCAAGATAATATTTGAATATTTTTAAAATAATAATTAATAGCATACATAGCCCTGTATTTCTGCAAAAACGGTGGCCCCGTTTCTATCAATTATAGCGTCAACTTCTTCTACCACATCAAAGTATGCCTCATTATTTGTATATTTAACACCAGTTCGCCTCCACGGAACGTTGGACAATTGTCCACTTGGTAAAATCGCACTAACACTATAAACATTAAGAAGAAAGTATAAGTAGTGTTGTAATTCATGCATTACAATAATTACTTAATAATTTCGTACTTGGATTTTCCTGTTACTGTGTTGGCGATTGTACGTAAGATATTTGGTGGTTTTATTAACTCTTTGAGAATATTCGATTCCGTAGCCAGTGGAAATCCATTATCTAACATTTCATCCAATAATTCATAAACAACTACATTGTTTTCCTTGATGATAGTTTCCGTACATTCGTTAAAATAATCTTCAAAGGTATCCACCACTCTGTGTAAAAATTCTATTACAAATAGTGGAGGAACTAGGAACATAAAACGTGTTGGCAATTACAATTGGACAAAATAGTAGGATATAAGCACAGTTTTTCAAAATGAGAGAATTCAGATATATACCTTCTGTCATGCAAACTGCAACAAAGAACATATTGCAACGATAAATACTGATCAAGTAGTGATGAGGTGTTGCTATTACGGGAGGAGTGTCTTCAGGTGACAAAACTCTTCGTTGTTGATCAAAAAAATAGTCACATAATGAGCGAGCGACTGCACTTTTCCAATGCTTTTCCATGAAAACATCCCTACAAAGGTCAGAATACAATTATAACCATAGTAAATCAGATTTATGATTTATCATATATAATAGATTTAGTATGCAAAGTATGAAAGGATAAGAAGTGCGAGTATAAAGGACATCTATTATTAAATGATTTGTCAAAAATGAGGTTAATGAAGCTAATACATATCTAAAATAAATACTCACCCTGATGAATTAATGATGAAGAGACTGTTAATCATTTTTTAAGTAATTTGATCGTTTTTTCAGAGGAAAATGGGGTTTCCTGGCACTGGGTTTATCCTATAAGTCTATAAATTTTCTGAATCTGGAAACACAGCTGTGACAGTGATAATGAAAACAATTGACAGGGCCGTCTCCAGAAAAAAATTTCGGGGGGGTTTGATTTAGTGGACCAGTGAGGCAGGCGCCGCAGGCGCACTGCATGTATGTACTGCACTGCCACTGCACTGCAATCTGCAGCGTCTGCAGCCTCATGAATGTGCAGTCTCATTGGTACTTGTACTACAGAAATATTTTTTATTTTTATTTCGAGGGGGGAACAATCCCCCTTGATGCCCCCCCTGGCTACTTTTCGACGGCCCTGAGAGTGCTCACTGACTTTCCGTTCGAGAAATTCTTCCATTGGCTGAAATTTGAATCGCGCGCCAAATTTTGACTAATGGCAGTATTTCTCTAGCGAAAAGCCAATGTGTGCTTCCATTGGTCAAAATTTGGCGCACGATTCAAATTTCAGCCAATGAAAGAACTTCTCGAACTGAAAGTCAGTGAGCACTCTCAGGGCCGTCGAAAAGTAGCCTGGGGGGGCATCAAGGGGCACTGCTCCCCCCTCGAAATGATAAATAAAAAATATTTCTGTAAAGTGAAACTTTGAAACTCGTTGATTGGATAACTTCTTAAAAGGTTCAAATTTATACCAATCAAAATTATTCCCTTAAAAAAAAAAAATAATAATAATAATAAAAGCCCCCGCTTGCCGCTTCCCACCGGACGATCATCGTGTCGTTGTGTATGTGTGTGGCGTGTGCCCTTGAGGAAAATACTTGAAAATTTGATTTGCGCATCAGCAGCGCGAAACACAAGACATTTCAAGAATTCTATTCTATGTACCTTCTCATCGAGAAGTTATCTTATATCGCATTAAAGAAAAACGAAGGTTATCAAACGAGATCATTAGAAAAAGTTGACTCCAATTTTTTGAGAAAACGGGAGCAACTAGTGGCGCGGGCTAAACTTGTCTTGACTTTTCCGTAATATCTAAAAGAAATCTATAGCTCGTTCAGTCAATTGCGGTGTTCAAATTATTCAGACCATGCTTTCAAACTCGGTGTCGTCATGCATTGTATTTGATTGTATTCGTGGTCGTGGTGGTGGACTAGCAGCTCGCACTCGAGAAAACTGTTCCTGTTCAACGCAGACAATCACGAAATAAGTTGAAAAAGAGTTGCGTGGTGGTTATACGGGTTAAATCGAGTTTTGTGTGGGATCGTATTTTTATGCGATAATAGAAAAGACTGTGGACTCAAAGCGTTAATTTCGATCTCAGAATTTTGCCAATATCGTTTACGAGTTTATAGCAGATAAAGGTAAGCATCCACGAGCTGTCATGTGCATTTAATTTCCTTTATTCTGAATGGAACATAACCTATAAACTACCGCGATGTACGACGTACGACACGTTCGTACATACATATGGCTTCTCTTTAGCACGTACCGTTGTCGCATTGTATTACAAGCTCATTATCATAATTATTGGATTCTAGTTGCGTCTATATACCTTCTCCGAAGTTTGATTACTATAGGGAAATTTAAGCTCTCTCGAGAATTGTATATATATATATATACTTTTCTGATTATTTTCATGATTTCTTTCAACAGTGTCAACGGTGGAGGTTAGTTTGTCATTGCTCAGTTTTAAGTATGATTTATATGTTCAGAGGAGATATCGCATAAAATATTCTAAAAGAGGATTTCTGTGGCATGTATTTTGATTGTTTTGACTATAATTATATAATTAATGTACGCTGAGCTTTGTGTTATAATACAGATTGAATTGGCAGTGAATTTACCACAAAGATGATATTTTGTTGCTTTCGCAACGAGTTGTGTATGTGTGTGTTTGTGTGTACTAGGAATTAAAATGTTTATAACCAATTTTTATTCTATGTGAAGGACAATTTGCTTTAAATGAATTACAAATGACATTGTTTATTAATCACTAATAAAAGCTTTTCCATGAATTTTGAAAATAAGAATTTGATTGAAGCAACTTCAATTTAAATTTGTTTTTTTCTCAAGTAAAAGTTTGAGGAGCTGATATTGTGATAAATATAGAAAAATCAGAGAACGTCAGGGAAAAAGTCATGAATTTCAAATGCAATTCTCATTGAATATCATATACCTCAGAAAACTCCCCGAGATGTTTTTTTCTTTTGACACAAACAAAATCAATCTAAAGGAAGGCAGATGGTTTTTATTTTAAAAAAATTTAAACAAAATTTTAAAACAAAAAGAAGAGAACAGAGGTCGTCAATTTTTTAAATAAATGACAATCAGATACTTAGTGTCATTCGTGTGACATTCTATCAGAATTAAGCAAAAATAATCGTATTTAGTGCGATAAGATTTTGATGTGAGAATTTATATATTTCTTAATACTCTCAAATATAATATTTACCGATTTTTTAAAATTACTTGATATTTCAGTTTAAAATCCCAACATGGCTACAGCAGAATCACTTGCAGAGGTGACGGACGTAGTTCAGATCTTGAGACAATGGGAGGAAGATCATGTCGCCCCGACCTACGATCCAATTCCAACTTTACAAAGATTAGCTGAAATCATAGAACTGGAAACTGAAAACTATTTGAAAATGGATCCTGATCCATTCGATGAGAGACATCCGTCTCGTACCGATCCAGAATGCAATTTTGGCCACATTCTTAAAGTTCTTTTCAGAAAGGAAAACTTTATGACAAAGGTATGTTACATAAAATATACAGTACAATTTTAAAATTCAATACACAATTATTCTCGTAAACGATTTTTTTGTACTTATTTCAAAGTTCATGAGCGTTCTATTGTTTTTTGTTGCAGCTCATCAACGATTATCTACGAGACACATTTTGGTTACGTACAGGAATCACCGGACGAGATGTAAGAAAACTAAACACTGCAGCATGTCGTCTGATGCTAGACATTCTTCCTGGTCTCGAAACCTCGGCAGTATTTCAACCAGACATGGAGGGTTTAATCCATAGACTCTTCTCTTGGGCTGAGAAAAGTGTGGAGCCCCTCCAGAGTTATGCTACCGGCTTACTCGCTGCAGCTATGGAAGTGCAGGATATCGCGACTGGCTTTCGTGAGCAAAACGGCAAGATGGTGCCATTAATGCTCCAGAGACTGCACAAGTTGCAGGAAAAAGCCACTGAGGATAGACAAGCAGTAGCGAACACAAGACCTTTTGCTCACTTTGGCCAGAGTCGAAACCTCCTGCATGATTTCGAACACAAAGGGGTCCCAGGGAAGCGGAAAGTCAAGGACAAGAAACGAGAAAATGGTGTATTAAAGACCCCAGAAGGAGTCGCGACAGTTTCTCAGGAATCCGAGTGTGAAGCCTATGAAGAGGAAAGTGAGCAAAGCGCCGACGATATTCCACCCAGTAAGAAATTAAAGAACAATGATGAGCCATCAACACCAGTAAAGGCTGCTGATACTTCTTATCCTGAGATCATGTCTCCACCATTAGCTATCCCTAAAGCTTCTAATAATGTTTCCAATTCCCATGTTACTCCTCTGAAAAATCAGAATAATCTTTCGACGCCTCCGAGATCAAGTAGATCGATCACTCCGGTGAGGTGTAATTTATCCAGATCTTTGAACGTCAGCACTCCAAATACTCTCGTTGAAGGGAATTCGAACTCTTCCTGGGCAGAAATGGAATCCTACGTCATTGGGAATATTCAGATACATCCTCCGACACTCGCAACGAGGCAAATGCTCATTCTCAGGTACTTAACTCCTATGGGAGAGTATCAGGAATTCCTAGGGCATGTCTTTGAGCAGAACGCGCTAGAGTTAATTCTTAAGTATATCAACGTCCGAGAGACGAAGGACAGTCGACTTGCCTTCGAGGCGTTGAAGTACTTGGCTTCTCTTTTGTGTCATAAGAAGTTCTCGATCGAGTTCTTGAACATGGGCGGTCTCCAGAAACTACTGGATGTGCCTAGACCTAGTGTTGCAGCTACTGGAGTATCAATATGTTTATATTATCTCGCGTATTGTGAAGATGCGATGGAACGCGTGTGCCTTCTACCAAAACATGTTATTGCCGATCTAGTAACATACGCACTCTGGCTTCTGGAAAGAAGTCATGATTCTGGTAGGTGTCATGCCACGATGTTCTTTGGATTCTCTTTCCCGTTTAAGGTCATTCTGGAGGAATTCGACACTCAAGATGGTCTTAGGAAACTCTTTAATGTGGTAAGTTGAGGATTTATTAGACTAATGCTTTAATTAATTAGAATTGGAAAATATATTCTTAATGTAGGAAATTAATTGCTAACTGTAGAGAATTGATTGGAGGATAATTAAAAATACACAGTGTATAAGTTCATAACTTATGCTTCATACTATATTAATAACGTTTAGATATCTACGCTACCAATTTTAAATATCGAAGAGGAACCTACTTTAAACGACGATGAAGAATGCGCTTCGAGACAAATTGTCAGACATGTTGCCGTAGCTTTGAAAAGATACATGGAAGCGCATTTGTATTTGAAAGCGGAGCAACTTCAAAGAGCTGAAAATGCCAGAACAGAACGCGATACATGGCAGCCCTCTATACCTCCATACAAGGTAATTTTTCATCATTTGTTTGCATTTTATACAATTTTTTTATAAATCGAATTATTTTAAATTCGTAATGGTGTAGTAGTAAATAAAAAATTCTTTAATTTTACAGGCATGTAAATTGAGCAGCGAAGAAGTGCAAACGAAAGTGGAAATTCTGCAAGAATTAATGTCCCTCAGAGTAATGTGGCCACCAGTAGAGGAACTCCATCGCCTTGGTGGCATTACTCTCCTTTTGCAAATAATTGCCTTTGCTCGAGAATGGAATTATAGTGGACGGTGAGTAGAATCAGGAAAACTTTTTTTACAGTACATAATAGTAATTACCATCGAAAACTATGATTTATTTTTAAATTTGTCTTCAACTGCAGTGTTCATACAACGTCGAGTGCTGAGACAGTTCGATCGTGCCTGGACGTGATCGCGATTTGTTCTGTAATACCAAAGGTCATGTTATTACTGTGCGAAAGAGTAGACATGCCAGACATGTCAATGACTATGGCAATCAATTTATTATTGGCAGCAGCAGAGTGTGAAATTATCGCAGACGCTGATGTTCAAAGAGCAGCGTTAAGAGCCGTCGTAAATTGTGTTTGTGCACCAATTAATAGGGTTAGTTTACTATTTTGAAATCGTAATTAGTAGAAAATAAAGGACAACTAAAAATTTCAGAAGATAACTAAAGAGGATATTATATTGTCTGTTGTTCTTCTAGGTTGGTGGAAATGTAGCGAGATATTCTGTAACTGGATCAGCCAAAAAGAAAGCCAGCATCCATAATAGCGAAGAACTCATACAAAAAGTTTGGGAAAGCGTGAGGTCGAACAATGGAATAATGGTATTTATTTTCAGCTAATTTAGAGGAATTATAAAGCTGTTTTTACAAGAATAATTAGCTCAGAGATAATTAATACAAATTTTCTTTTTTCCACAGGTATTACTGCAATTGATGATGGTCAAAACACCAATTACTGACGCGGACAGTATACGTGCTCTTGCATGTCGAGCATTGGCTGGGCTTGCACGAAGTGAAAAAGTCAGACAAATTATTAGTAAATTGCCAATGTTCACCGATGGTCAAATTCAGGCTCTCATGAAAGACCCGATACTCCAAGAAAAGAGACAGGAGCATGTAATGTTTCAGAAGTACGCTTTGGAATTGATGGAACGAGTTTCTGGAAAGGCAAAGCCAACAGGAGCCGAATACGAGATTTCACTGGTCAGCTTACACAGAGTAAGTGAAAATAAAAATGATTTTTGAAGTCTCCGCATTGAAAATTGGACTCACTACCTTGTAAATATTAATCTTATTGAAGAATCACTTTTATGTTCTTATTGAAATCTTTTCTTTTCTAGGCGAACGTTGTTGCTCAAACGAGAATACAATATAACGAGCAGCAGTTGAATCAACTGATCCATCAGCATCTAGTTACGAAAGGTTTAGCGGAGACGGCTAGTGTACTTCAGAGAGAGGCGAGTTTAGATTCGCCTGCTGTTATGAAGGCAGTCACAACATATCAGCCTTTCCATTACAGAAGTCCTGCTCCCACAGGGGTTAGTTATTAGAAAAAAATATATATATTATGCATTTTTCTAATCGTCAAAGAAGTGAGTCTTGATTAAACTTGTTTGATTTTTAAAATTTTTCAGCCGAGAGTTGGATTTTCGCCTGGTGCTCCAGCCAATCTCTACAACACAAGCAGGTGTGGAGCAAGAGAAACAACACCTAGGTCTAGTGTAACTCCCACCTCCGGATCTTCTCGATTCATTAACCACGCGAGTACGAATGCAACCCCCTCACCGAATCCAATTCGAATAAAACTAGCAGATTCTCTTGTCCAGAGCCCCGTAACAAATAATCTTAGTCAACCGATAAAACTACAAATTAATCAAAAGTAAGTATCCTATTTCTTTACTTATGAGTACTTTTAATATTTAGAAAACTTTTATTTTTGTATGTGTTCCTTTAAATACTTAAATATTATTTGAACTTTTAAGTTTTTAAAATAAAATAAAATTCAAATGCCTTCAGAAACACTTAGACAAAGACTAATTATTTGATTTGGTTTAGTATTACGAGTGAAAACAGTGAATTATTTCGTTACAGGAAATTGAGTCAAACTGAAAAACAACAGTTGCCAGCCGGTCCAACAAATTGTCAGGTTGTTGCACAATTGCAGTCGACTTCGAGCAGATCTTTGCAAAAACAGATCTCGCGAGATCCAGGTGGAGGCGGTCCAGGTGTTGCAACTTCGAATATGGCTACTGTTACTTTAGATTCAATTATCACGGAATACTTAACGAATCAACACGCTTTGTGCAAAAACCCCATGGTTACGTGTCCGCAATTTAATCTTTTTGAGTAAGTGTTTTATCTGGAAAGAATTTTGATATTTAAAACTAGAAAATGTTTATTTAACGCTTTTTACTTTGTTCACAGACCTCACAAGTGTCCAGATCCATGTACGAAGAATTCAACCCCTCTGAATGTTACGATGAGACTTTCCAGGCGGCCTCTAGGAATGGATGGAAGGAGATTGGACAGAAGACACATTTATAGTCGCTTCTGCCCTGTCAAAACATTTAGGCCTACAGATGTCGAGGGGACTTTCACCTGCTGCACTTTTTCGGTAAGGAGAACTTAAATTATTTTTGTAATGTAATTTAAATTGAATTTAAAATAATGTGACCTATTATTTAAAATATTTTCCAGCCATGCCAAGAATATCTCGTGCTTGGAACTTACACTGGAGATGTTAAAATGTTCAATGCTCATACAGGATCAGAGGAGGGAACGTATCAATGTCACGAAACTTACGTTTATCATATAGAATGTAATAAAAAAGGAAACCTTTTGCTGACTTCGACTGCATGGCGAACTCCAATGTCGGCTCTTTGGAGTTTTGGCACCTTTTTTGATATGAAACTACCTCTTGAACATGAAGATTACGTAGAGTTTGGAAAGCTACAAGATAGAATAATTGGAACACAAGGTGAAAGTGCAACGGTAAGCTAATTATTCTGAATAAAGTTATTTCTATTATATATATTTATTTTTAGATTTGTTCATGAATTATGATTTATTTATCAAATTTTACTTGACAGATATACGACATAATGACTGGAAAACTCATTACGACCTTAACGCCTTCTATATCGAATCAATATACCAAAAACCGAGCGACGTTCAGTATGAACGACGAGTTAGTTCTTAGTGATGGAATATTGTGGGACGTAAATTCAGGAAAGCAGATTCATAAGTTTGACAAACTGAATCAAACACTGAATGGAGTGTTTCATCCGAATGGCACAGAAGTCGTGTCGAACACTGAAGTTTGGGATTTGAGGACGTTTCATCTTCTTAAGACTGTTCCAACTCTTGATCAAATGGACATAATATTTTCCCCCGTGAATAGTATCATGTACGCTGTTTCAATGGATCAAGAGAATGATGAAGAGTCTCATTATGCTACGTCTTTCAAAACCTTAGACGCTTTAGATTATAGCAGCATCGGTAAGATTTGCGTGGATTCTCAATTTGTGTATTTTCTAATGTTGTATGTTTAAGTTTTAGATATATCCGATTTTTAACACTTCTTTTTTTTTATAGCGACGTATGATGTTAAAAGAGGCATCTATGGATTAGCTTGCAATAAGTTTGATACTCAAATCGCAGTTGTTGAGAACCTAGGGGAATTCGATAGCATACAAGAATCCTGCGTCAGACTATACGATGTTGGTAGAAGAAGGGATGATGAAGACGAAGCTGAAGAGGATGAAGACGATGATGATCTCGATGCAAGTGATGATGATGGGTCGAATTCAGCATCAGATGACAACGGTGGCGACGGTGAGCACAGCTTTTTATTTGAATTTTTCACTGGTTGAGGTTCATTTTATAATTAGTGAAGAAAAAGAAGACTGGAACTGTTCTAATCTGTTATAGGCAGAGTTAAAAATATTTTATTATTTTATTATTTTATTACCAAAGTATTATTAAATCTGTAAATATTTAATAGATAAATATTAAATATTAAGTAGATAATTGTACCCAAAATTGTATTTTTGTTTGATAATTCAGCCGGAATAAAATGCGTTTCACGAACTTTTTTTGTTTACATTTAAACCGAAATAATTATACAATAATTTAATTTAGAATATTAAGTTTTCTACTTTGGAATACTTCAATTATCGTGAAACGTGGGCCCGGTGTTTTCTGGTACTGAAGAAGTTCGAAGACTAATTAAAGTTTTCAAACAGATCCAGATGCCGATGCGGGAGGTGAAAACAACAGAGATGACAATGACCAAAATGACGGGGACGATAACGACGAGGATGATGAAAGTGGGGATGGTGAGGATTCTGCAGATGATAGCAACGAATTTGATCCAACCATCGATCTCAACGAACTTTCGGATGAATTTTCTCTCTCAGATATGGATGATGTAGAAATACTGTTTTCCTGAATAGAACTGTCTTTGAAATACGGTGGTATTTGTTTTATAAGTGTAGTCACTCCAAGGGTTTCAGACATTCACTGCACAAATAAGCGCTAAAAATTCTTTTCATGGAGGGTCTTAATATTTATTCAATTAATTCGAGATGATTATATATTTGAATCGTGTTGAGAAAATATGAATATGTAACGGTAGGAAGGTAGGTAGCAGTTGTGATGTTCAGGATTGAAAGTAGGCAATTAAATAACATGGAGATTCGAAAGAAAATACAACAGAATCATGACGTTGTGAATTGTACAAAAGGAAGTCTGCATTGTATTTTATATGTCGACTTTAAATTATCTTGTAATTTTACCCGCATCACATTATTAGAACGAAGGGTACGTTCGTGCCTTTGTCCTTTGACGAGGTTCAGTTTTTCTTCAAAATATTGAATTGTTATTTTTGAGATTTTTCAAGTCTACAGAGGGTAGAAGAAATCTTATCGAAAGGTCTTCGTTCTTCGCAATAGATACTGCAAAGACTAGATAGGATTTTAAAATGTTTCTTTTCTATATGAAAATTTTAAGAGGGTGAGATACAAGTTCTTCTCTTGTGCTCATGTAAATGATTTCAAGATAAATTTTTCTATTTTACGTACATTCGGTAGAATTCGGATAACTAATTCTTGAATATTATTGTGAAATATTAAGAGATTAGTGAACATGATTGAATGAATATAACTGTAATGTATATGAGTAATAATATTAATAAATATTGTAAAAAGTCGATATACTGTTCTTCTTTTCAGAAATATAGATTAGTTTTTCATTTGGATTACGTATTTAGGTTCATTTCGTTAAAATACCAGTTTTACTTGCAATTAGATCCTTTTAAATTTTAAACAGCTTCAAGTTCAATAAAAATATTAAAGATATAAGTATTAAACCATTTTTAATTGAAAGTTTCTCAACATCGTCCAATTTAAATTGAACATAAGATTCAAAAATCGCGCCCTATCAACTAGGTGGCGCTTCGATCGCCTAACCTATCTCTCTTTACGCACACGTGTGAGTGAGTCAAAAACATTGTCCTCGCGGATGATCGGCATCGCCGCCGACGACCCTATACTCTATAGCACTTCGAAACAAGTGTCAGTACAAATATGGCGGCGTCCAGGAGCTATCGTAAGAACGTCGTTTTTCTAAAAGTCGTTCTAACGTAACGTTCGAAATATATTCGCCTCGAGTGTGTGGTGTTTCGGCAGTGTGCCTAGGGAGCGGCATCATATTGACCTTGACGATGTAAGAGTCCTGACAAGGCAAAAGGCATTAGGCAGGTAGGCAGGTAGGCGGATCAGCCAGGAACTGTCGCACTGGCGTTTCGAACGGTCCTAGTGTGCGGAACTCTAGGTCCGCCTCAATCGCCTCCGTGCCTACTCTAGTGCAGCACGCCCGTGTCTTACTCATTTGGACTTCGGTAACCGTCAACCATGGAGCCCAGAGAGCATGGATACGACGAGCTTTGCAGGCTTTGTGCCTCATACGATGCTGTCAAAATGGGATTATTCAGCCAGGAAGGCAAGAATCGTCAACTCGTTGACAAAATACAGATCTGTCTACCCTTCAAGGTAAGAGATTAAAATATAATATTATCTTGAATGTCTGGGATTTAGGAAGAAACTCATTTCCATCTTTTGTTTATCTTGTTTATCTCTGGTGTCGTCTTGATTCTTGTATCCGTTTCCCTACGCACTCACAAACGACCTCGATCTCATTCACGTTTGTCGTCGTCGAGTTGAGAATATCTCTGGGCATCTTTTTGGTGTCTGCCCACGTCCCTTTTGGCGTTGGCTCACTTTCCAATCGTCAACGTATCGCTCGAGGACGGCGTCGACGTGGTAGATATTTCCCCAGCGGTCAAAACCAGCCTCTTGCGGACATTTTGTTTTACTCCGATGTTCGAATTGTGACCTGGGGAACAAATTATCCGGGTGCTAATGTCTTATAGGTCACTTCATTTTCGAGTAAAGATTACAGATTGTAGGATACAGGTCGAAATATTTTGGTTAGTAAACTGTAATCGAGGATGACAAGACTTGATTGAGGATGACAAGAATTAATTGCAGTGTCTAGATTATGTTGGGAAGAAAGATTGGTGATTTATATCTCGTTTTAGTAATTTTTTGGAAATTAAGCTGACCACAGAACAGGAAGTCTTTTGAAACAAGAACATAGCAAATTTATTTATTTCATTCTAAGAAAGAAACTATCAAAACAACTCAATTTTCAGTAATTCAAATTTAAAATTGTTGAGTTTTGAATACCTAATTTTTCGAATAATTTGTTAACTTCGAATTGCATTTGCTTTGTTTATATATTTTAAACTGATTTATGCGTCTTTTAAACAAATTTAATAAGTACAAATTCTTTTTATTATTCATATAAATTGTTGCTTACTTTATTCGTATGATGACAATCTATAGCATATGTAGATAAATTCTTTTGAGAAAAGTATATCTTAGATCTCGAAAGAATATTTTTTTGTTGTTTGCTTGCTTTATATTTCCCCTTTATTATATTGATCGATTAATAAAGTCAAAAATTTATTGTATTGAGAAAGTTATCTTTTTGATATGACATTATTAAAAGAATTGTCTTTCCTCTTTTGATATTTTAGATTCTTATAAATCTATTTTTAATTATTCATGGACGACGGAAGAACAGCCTTTCATTAAATTCAGATGTTTTCTCATCTCCAGTTGTCAGAGAAACCTCGTTGGCTTACTTGACGAAAGTCAAGAGACCTTCACTTCATCTCATGAATCGCCTTTTCTGAAGCTGGAACTGAATCCTCTCTTCTGATCTTCCTCTCTCTATTTGCGTCGAATCCAAATCGAATCAAGTTCGATTTTCTTCTCCATGATATTTCCAAGAGGAAACCACCATGTTCTCGAATATCCAATCCATTGTGTTTCTTTTGTATATAAAATTACCAAAATATTACTTTCATTATTGGTTACCGATGTCTGAAATCTAAAATTCGTTTTCTATTTGTTTCGTAGATTTCTAGAAATTGGTATTTATCTATAAGTTACAGAATCAGGTAGAAATATTCTTTCCGTCCTAACTCTCAACTCTGCGAACTCCAAGGGTTAAAGTCTATGTAGTTGGTAATAATATGATTCGGAAAGTCCTTATCAAAATGTCTGGCTACCTGAGTCATTTGTATTCAATTTTGAATTCTACTACAGGCCTGCAATCCCTAGGGCAATGGGTATTGGGTACATTATTACATTTGTACAATATTACATTTTTTTGTTGTCCCTATAGTATTTATTTATATTTGTCTTTTCTTTAATTTTGAAAAAACCTTTTGTTCAAAATTATCAATTCATTATCATATTATCAATTTCAATAATGGACTAAATTTATAATATTCAGAAGGATCCTAATTATTAAACGAAGATCTCTACCCTTTTTCATATGTTTTTTAATTATCGTGCTTAATTACGAAGAAGAAGTCTTAAATGGGAAACTGTCTGATTGGTACTTTTGAGTCACTGGGTATGCGTAATCCGATAGCTTCCTGCGTCGGTTTCGTCCTGTTGGAGACTTCAGGGAACACACACAGGATTCTACCCCGTTGGGAACTGTCAAAGGCAACGGTGTCGGTAGTAGGTACTCTACGCAGGGAAAAGGAGAGTCAGGAAGAGGGCAAAGGACAGCAGAAAATATAGTTTACAGACTCTGAAAGGAAGAGCGACGACTAAGATCAAAAGGACATTTTATACTTGGAGAAAAAAATCTATAGAACTGATTAAATTTTCCTTTTCTGATGAAAGCTCTCTCCTTAAAAGTAATTTAATTAATTTATTCTAAGTAAATAGAGTAGCTAGTTAGCATTCTACAAAAACTAAATATTTAAGAAATCATAAAAATAATCAATGAAATTTTGATTCTCGAATTCTTTAAAATGGGATCCCTTTTAAATCCGATTTCTTTGATGGTTTAAGCTTCTAAAGTTTCAAGAGCTTTAAAATTACGAGATAAATTATTATACTTTTTCGAAAATGAGTTGGCGTCGTGAATCAATTTACTCCGAGTGTCTGAGAATTAATCTTGTTCACGATTTTGTCTCCTTTTTTTTCTTCTCGTATTTCTAGAGTATTATTGAAATTGAAATCGTTCCATAAATTTATTCGGAGAGTTAAACTTGAGATTTTACACATACATATGAACTAAAGTTTGAAAGCTTTTTTAAAATTACATCATATGAGCGAAATGGAAATAAGGAACGTTAAAATGTTTATTAAGGGCATGTGATACTTTACCATAAGTGCAATTTAGTTTCCCCAACTTTATGCTGGCAATAATAAATATTATTTATTATTGCGAGTGTAAAGTCGGGGAAACTAAATTTGCTCTTATGTTCTTAACAATTTATAATACGAATCCAATACGATTTTGGCAATTTACTTTTTGTTTTATTTATAGAGAAATGAAAAAAAAATATTCTGAGCGATATAGAAGACTTCATTCCTGAGGAGGTCATGTGAGATTTTGCCCATAAAGTCTTTACGCACTTTCGTGCATAAAAATGTTATCATTCTTCCTCTAATCTGATATGCTTCACATCCTCGCTTGACAATAATCCAGTATTGAATTCCTGAAACGGAGAAGTTCTTTGGGTAGAAGCCCGATCATCATCATCATCTTGTCAAGCAGTGGTGCGGATCGAAAATGGAATCTTTTTCTACAGGGACACCCGTTACATGGAATTGAAGACCTCGGAGGAGAAGCGAGTGGCCTTTATCTCCATAGTTCTGGGGCCGTGGCCAGGGCTTTCGGCTCGCCGGGTGCGGTTGATCGCCTGCTACGTGGAGGCTCAGTGGTCGTCTCTCTTTGTCACTCCATCGGAAGAGCTAGGGGCATCTGTCCTCGTCTCCTCGTCTCTGCCAGTGTCCATGTCCGGCCGTCTTGCCGCTCTTGTCTCGTGTCCTTTCCCCAGTTCCCCTCCTGCCTATCTTTCCTCTCCGTTCCTCGCTTGGGGATCGCCCCCTGGTCCCGAACGAACAACTCCAGACCACTGCTACCTCTACCCGGCTTCCTGCATGGCGATGGCATGGCGCATCCTCGTCGCGTTCAACCGACTCGAGGCACCAATACTATTGTCGACTCCACTCCTCTGTCCCCGTCTATGTTCAGATTTACTTCATATATCCAGCTCTTTTCATCCAGCGACCACTTCCATCCTCTCCAGTCTCCTCGCCTTCAGAGCCTTGAGAATTCAGCTCAGATTCTCCAATGGCAACGTCGCCTTGAGTCTCGTCTACCTGACGCTCTGCTGCTCGATTACCTGCTTGGCCTGGCTGCTTGATGTTCCGTCCCTTCTAAAGTCTACATAAGGCACTACCTGGGCATGTGACCATGTCCAGATTGCACCTGGGGTCTGCTCATAAAACCGAGAATCGACGAGCCAACGCTTTCGCCAATGTGCTCCCTTGTCAAGGCTTCTACTATACCAGTATATACCCAGAACCGAGAATATCGATAAAGTTACAGGGGGTTGAGAGTTTAAGCTCACCTCACCAGCAAGTAACGTGGGAATTCGATCGACCTGAACATCTTGCTGGGATACTTGAGCGAAAACAAGGGAGAGATTTTTTTTTCTATTCTAGGACATTCTATAAGAAAAATAACTGAACCAGGTGTTTCGGCGATTAATTTGACACTCATTTTTGGTCTCTCTATATTAATAATCCGATTTCTTTGAATTTTAAATTGAAATAATAAAATATTTACGGAAGAGTTTGTGACCATTTTGGTTGTATAAAACTTGGTTGTTTTTTTATTTTTATTTTTTTATTGAAAAACATCAGCTAAACAGATTCATTTGGCCGATAGCTTATTAAAATGAAAATTCAAGTCTTTAATCCGGTCTTCTATAATTGATTAAAAAATTAATTCGAGAAAAATAAGTAAATTAATAAAATAATATTAAAAAATGGAACATTAGTTTTAAAAATTTATTCCACAAAAATAAGCTGCAGTAGCGCTCTGATTTACTTGTATTGTCCATATCCAATGCATTACGTAATTTTCTTGTTTACGAGAAATAAGTAATGATGACAAATTATATCAGGTAATATTTTATTTGAACGTATGGAAATATTAATTTAAATCCAATTGAGGATTTTTTATATAAATAATATATGTACTATATAAATTAACATCCTTCAAAAATATGTATTATTCATTTTTAATGTTTTATAATATCACTTACGATTGCCATTACTTTTCATTTTCTCTCTGTTTTTGTGGGTACTGTATCATAAAAATTGAGTATAGTCACAAAAGATTGTGGTTGAATTTAATATAATATCCCAACCAAGAATCTTTTAAGTCCAACATGTTATACATCATTATATGCAAGAAGAAGTAATTAACATTTACTTGGAGTATTAAAAAAAAAACATTAATTTTAATTGAATTTTCAATGATTCAAAATTATGAAACCTCAAAATCGTGAAATTGCGAAATTCCGGATTATATCAATTTCCAAATAGTATGTTTAAAGTATTAAAAATTCAATTCAGTTGGAAAATATTAATCAGGCACTCTTTAGCTATTAATTAATAATTTTAAAATGACTGGTAGACTTTTACAGATTAAAATTTTTACCACGTTGGGTCTGGAAACTCAACGCTGATAAAATAACAGAAATTATACAAGAAAAATTTGCAACTTTATTTAATTAGGAATATTAAGTCACTTCCTTGTTTACAGTTAGAATTAAAGTAATCAAGTGGAACTTATGGCAACCCTAATAATGCGGCCACCTTGTATATATCAGTGACTCATTCCATACGAGTACGCACACCTTGACCCATATAGTAAATAGTAAGGTATTACTTTCTCCACTACGGCTCTTTATCAATGAGTCCCGGCGCTAGTGGTACTTTTGATTTCACTATGAACGGTTTATTAATTGGTGTACCTTATACGAGATTATAATACTTTTAAATTTCATTTATAGCAAATTGAAGCAGAGATAATCTCATTGTCATTGTGAACAGGTATCCAATATGCCAGATGACATATGGTATGTCTTTTCTTTAGCCTTGAAGATATTAAAAATACGATTTTCTTGTGTTCCAGATTGCAGAAGATGATCGACTGCCAAAGTGTCTTTGCTATCGATGCATGTATAATTTGGAAAATTTTTATGACTTTAGAACAGCATGTGTAAATGCAGTTTCTGTTCTGGAAAACTTTCTGTCTGCAGATAAAAATGTAAGTTAATGAATTGTATCTCAGAATTCATAATATCCGAGATATCTTTTTGTATGTTCAAATAATTTCAACTTTGTACTTATTATAAATTTATTAATTTTACTATTTCAGGAAAATGATGACGAGAGAAGGAATCCTACAGAACATTGTTCAGAATTACGTTCGGAACTCCTCAAAGAGAAAGAACATATGCCAATACTCATTCCTGAAGCCCCCGTAGTGAATCCGAACGCAGCATTGGGGACACCACCAAGACTTAATTCTGATGGCGAAGCAGATAATGACATCGAAGAAATTCTGGAACAAAGTGGCACGGATGAAGGTATTTCCTTACTTAAACTTTGATAATGTTGTTTTTCTTAAGTATTCTAAATTTATTAGTTATAATTCATTTTGTTCTCAGCTGCGGATGATGCTGAAGATAGAAAGTCAGAGGAGTACGAGTTAGATATGGAAACGAATCCCAGTGACTTTTTGGAAATGCCACCAATGCTCACAGAAGATGCAGAAGAAAATGAGATAGCGAACGTTTCCGCACGAGCACGTGCACGAGATTCTAGAGGATTTCAGCACAAATCTGAACAGCACGAAGTTTATGTCTGCTCACTTTGTAACAAGGCTTTCAGTTCAAAAGGTCATTTGTCCCTTCACGCGAGAATACACGTCGGTGCAGGTGATGTCATCGGTGAAAAGGTTATCACTGACGATCACACTTCTTACAAAAGACCCTATCAATGCGACCTCTGCTACAAAGCTTACTCGACGGCTAAACATCGATGGGGTCACGTATCAACTAGCCATCGGTAAGATTCTAATAGCTTCACTTTAAAATCTATTTTTCTGACAAGTACTTTGTTTACTATACTCTAATTATAATTTCAGAGGTCATCCTGCGGTGACATGTAGCTACTGTTCACGCATTTACTCAACAAGAGGAAACCTAGAAGAACACATCCGTTCCA